>CM045901.1:12067524-12250024 GCA_025169545.1 Anguilla japonica | reverse complement strand
GCTCATTTAAAAAATAAAAAAAAAAATAATAATAATAATAATAAATTGCAGCCTCTGACATCACTTCCTGTTTGTGACGGGCACTTCCAGGTCAGCTGGCAGCGGGGACATGTGAGATCGTCACGCTGGACCGGGACAGCAGCCAGCCGCGGCGGACCATCGCGCGGCAGACGGCGCGCTGCGCGTGTAAGAGGGGCCAGATCGCCGGGACGACGAGGGCCAGGCCGGCCTGTGTGGACGGTAAGAGCCACGCTCCGCCCCCCCCCCCCCCACCCCCCCACCCCCACTCCTCCTTTCACTTACAGGCCATGAGACGCAGCCCTACTGTCCCAAAACACAGCACAGGGATTAGGTCAACACCAAAACAAATACACGCCGTTGGTCCATCAGCAATTACGTCAACTCAGGAGTGAGTGGAACATGCATCTATCCTGCTGCTGCACTGACAGAAGTCTGCAGTCTAGGTATTGGCTCGGCTGATTTGGAGTGGGGGAAAAATAAATCTGTCAATCAGTGCGGCTTATCTGTCAGCTGTGTGGTTCGCTTCGCCCGGGAGGTTCGGGCGGCGCTGTCCTCCCTGTTGCCGCGGCGCGTTGCCGTGACGCTGGCCACAGGGGGTTCCAAATTAAGCTCTGCAGACCCGAGGGAGGCCTGCCCTGCCTTTTGGGAGAGGGGTCGGCCCGGCCCTAGGCAGCGGTGCGGCCTCGCACCCATCCTGTTCTGTTACATCACTGTGTCATTCGCTCCAGAGTTCCGTACAGGGCCGGCTACTATATTATATACCCAAGGATCTTAGGCTGATTTCCTTTGTATCAGTTTGCTGATGCAAGGAGATTTAGCAGGAGACGCTGGGTTCCTCCCGGGCCCCTGGGCTGCTGGGGAACAGGGGCGAGCGGCCGTCCAGCAGCGTGCGACAAAACCGCAGCGGGTCTTTTATTACTCTGTTGCACGCGGCGGTCGATAAACGTTTGGACGCGGCGCGACGGTGCGGAGTGTCGTTCAAGAGACCAGAAAACCGAAATGAAATTTCAATCCTTCACAGCCCTCTGAGTCCTAAATGTTTCAGACACCCCCCCCCCCCCCCCCCCTCCCCGCCCCTCCCCCTCCCCCCCAGACGACACGGTGTCGCCTCTCACCGCCAGACGACGGGCACGACCGTTTGAAACAATAATCCACGGCCGCTGGCTCTGACCTCACGGCGGCCGCGGCGAGAGGATTACGGGGGAAGCGGCGATGGCGATGGCAGTAATCTAGCGTGTGACGTTCCATGAGCCTTCGGGTGGGTGGGGGGGGGGGGGGGGGGGGGAAAAGAAAAAAAAAACACACTTCCCAGAGATAAGGCAGCAGAATGCCTCTGGTATTTATGCAATTTAGGATTTAGGGTTTCTGCATCGCGCCCAAAATTTTGTCACCCACGAAGGAGGCTGTAGTACAGATAAGGAGAAGTGGCATTCATTCATACGAACAAATAAATACATAAATTAATAAATAAATAAATAAAACCCTTAAGGATAAAGCCCCCCCATCACTGCACCCCCGCTTCCCCCCGCTACCCCCCCCCCCCGTCCCCAACGCAAAATAACTGTTTAATACTCCCTGAGGATGACTCTTCTAAGATTTGCAACTCTTTCTTTTGTTCAGATACAGATAATCCCTTATCTGCAAATCGTGTTCTTTTGGCTGTTTCATTGGGGGGTAGAATGTGACAGGGTGCTGATACTGGTTTCGAATAAGGGGAGTTGGGGACGCTATTGTGAGGCAATCTTGAGTGCAAGAATAGCCATGCTTATTAATGGGCCTTGCTGTACTTCCTCCCTCACTCAACATCCTCCCCCTCACTTCCTTCATTAAAAACCATCTTCTGAAGGTATAAAATAGAAAACTACTCAGTAATGTCAACCACAGCTCATACTAGGCTACCTCTACATATTCTTCTGCAGCACCAACAGTCTGAAAAAAAAACTGTTGTGACACTCAGAATGAAGAAACATCTAATAGCTCAATTTTCCAAAGGTAAACTTGTTTCCATATTTCTTCATTTACTTCTGCAACTGGCAAACTCATAAAATTGCAAGAAAATTCAAAGGACATCTTACTGCACCATAGTACATTAACAACCATCAGTATGTTGTATTGTAGGCTAATGCTGCTTTTTGCAAAGCTATTTTCCGGTACTTATGCACTTTTCTTTCTTTCTGGGCTGTTGTGGATAAATGCGTCTGTCTTTGAAATCATTTGGAATTACGTAGAAAAGCGTACATTATTAGTTGCAGTTGTGAGACTAAAATACAGATCTTATTACGGGATATACATGGACTTAAGAAAGAGAGAGAGGGAAGTCAAGACTGATTGTTAAAAAAAAGAATCGATAAAACAGGTGAATAAAACACCCTACCCAGGCACCCTCTTGATGGGGGGCTATTCAACAGAAGCTAAAAGGCGGCCGATTCTATGAAAGCCATCGTATTTCCTGTGTATTGAACACTTTTGGTTATTCCTGTTCACCTGTATGGCTTGCCGCCCACCAATCCGCGAAGGGTTCTCAAAGAGCAGGAAATTGGTCGTTGCTGAATTGCCGCGGCGGTTTCGAGCTCACATCGCGGCTATAGCCCGGCGCTGCTTCTCCCTGGGATATTGTTGGGAAAATATTGGACAAGCCAATTGCCTTTCCACGCTACCCAGCTGCACAAATGCTGCACAATGACAAAAATAAATAAATAAATAAATAAATAGAAAAATCACTCAAGGATTGATGTGGAATTTGCTTTTTGAAATGAGTGCCATGTTGTTTCACCGGGGGAAATTCTTTCCAAAGCAGCTCTGGGATACCGGACAAGAAAAATGTTGAGCATTTTCTCTGTGGGGGCAAAAAAACCATAACAAAACAGGACAATAAAAGGGCTTTTACTTTGACACGACGAGAACGCGGCGTTTCCTTTCTCACTTTGTCCTTCAGCGCCGTTTGAACGGAACGTAGTGGGGTTGAGTGAGTAAAACTACAAACCGTACACGTATGAAGTAGGTAATTGGGTCTCCTCCGCCTGGGCGCCTGCAGCGTTGCATTCTGGGAAGGGGCGCAGCTGTTGTAGACTTGAGAAAGGCACTTAATCCTAATTACTTCGGTAAAACATCCAGCTGAACAAACGGCGAACACGTAAAATGCCGGCTATTAAAAATAGCCACGGACAAGGGGTGCCTGCTATAGCAAATGCACAACGTAAAAAAAAATAAATAATAAAAAATAAAAAACTGCGTGTGACATATTCATGAAGGGCCAGATGTGATCTTAATGCCTCACGCAGAAACTTGCGTATTGAGGTGTTTTAAGGGCCCCGGGCTGGGGGGGGGGGTGGCTGGTTAACAATGGCACCATCAGCGCAGATGATAAATCAGAGGCCACTCTTGGCAAAGCAGCGGGGCGCGGAGTGATACAGTGTGCCCAGGTGTTCCGAGGGTTCCGAACGCCTGATGTCACTGACACCGGTGATGTCACAATGGACAGAACCCTGCCTCGCTTGCAATTAATTCATAATGCCGTGCAAAGAGGTGACAATTCCTGCAGGTCTGTTGTATTTTTATTCCCACCCAGACTTACATCTATTCTGTTTTTCCAGCGCCTTTTACTTTTTGCACATTAGATTTTAATGAGTTTTATGAATGTTGGAGACTTTCTCCCCCATCGTCATCCACCCAGCTCTCATGATCGTTTCATTGGGAAGGAAAGGTTTCATAGTATATTTCATTACTTCTTAATGACAACATTTTTACACCACACTTAAAACAGCTGAGAAGACTGAGAATAAACCCGGCCTCGGCAGTAACTGAATTGGTTTAGCGCTGCTGATGCCCCTTGCAGACAGAGACACACGCAAAACAGACTGCTCAACGGCGGGTGGCTGTGCACCAATGGGAGAGCAGCTGAGCCGCGCCAGCCGCGAAAATAACGTCCCCTGTGATGGACGCTCTTAGCGCCTGCGGGAATCTGTGGAATGGATCCGCGCACATCCACTCACACGCGTCTGAAGGCCCCTCTCTGTCATAGTGAGAAAGCGCTTTTCTATTCGCCGTCAGACGGGCCAATGGGGAGCGCTCTCTCATCCTGACAGAGCACCCGGGACGCGATTGAGATCTCCAAGGGAACCTGGCCTGGGCTGTTATCGGCAAAAAAATGATAAGCGGCTTACTTTTAGGGTTATCCTCTAAACATGACAGGCAATGTCGTTTAAAATAAAAGGCAACTTTTCAATCCAGGGAATAAGTTCTCAAAAAGCTGGTTCGCTCTTCCCATTCTAGTCATGAACCGGGGCTCCAGTCCATGGGGTTTTGAATAATCTTTGAGTGAAGAATCATTTACACAAAGACTAACGCAAGCTTTTTTTTAAAAAAAAAAAAAAAAAAGATACAAGTTTCTAAGGAGGCTGAAGATAGCGGCTTTCTTTTTTCTAAAAAATATCTAGCGACGGTACCCTCCCGAGGGGAAGGTGTCGGCTTGCATGTGGTCGCTTTGAAGCGCACGGCAAAGCACTGTCCTGGATGAGGCTGATTAATGAACACAAGTTGCGTCCAAACAAACGCGTTCCCCGGGGTTTTGCCTTCTCGCTCTGTGCTGCGCGGACAGCTTTTACACTGGAGCTCCGCTGGACTTGGGGGCGGAGATTAAGGGGGGGGGGGCGGAGATTAACAGAGGGGCAGGCGGGGCATACTGTGGAACCCCCCCCCCCCCCCCCCCCCCCCCCCAATGGGGTCCTCTCTATGGCCCCTGTGCCGAAAAAACCGACGGGCGGACTTGGTGATCCAGTCAAACCCAGTTGGTGGCCAAACCCAGTCAAACAGGGCGAGACGAGTGTGGCCAGTAAAATGATTATTAGTGAGCGAAAGACGCGTGAGAGGAATGTACCCGAGACAGGGAGGAAAAGACGGCCCGCCGCTCGGCCTCTCTCTCTGTCTCTGTTGTTAGCGCGTCACGCTCGGCACTTCGCTGTCACCTTTTGCCAGATATTATGCGGCCTCCCGGAGCATCTGATATTTTCTCCAGGCTCGCCGGCGTTGCGGTTAGCCTGCTGTGAAAATGGCAGCCTTGTTCGCCCCCGGGTCAGCTGCGCTGTGGAATTGCAGTTTTTTTTTTTTTTTTTTTTTTTTAAAAGAAGATTAAAATACAAAACAGAGGGGGTGTGTGAATATGGCAGTTTAAGGCTGTGTTGTGTAAACACTATAGTATCACTGGAAAGCGATATGTGGTGGTTTCTGAGAGAAAAAAGAATTAGTGTTTCCATTGGACAATGGAGAGGTTGCCGTTCCAACATTCTGTTTCTGACAACGCTTTCGGGCGGACCACGAGCTGTCATTTGACAGATTTTCTAAATTGTGGATTTACAAACGAGGGAGTTGGCAAGGGGCTGGGTATTGCTCGTTTGCACAATGACGGTTATTGCTGAAGAATTCAAAACCTCGCTCTCTCTCTCTCTCAGAGTTCTGTGCGCAGGGTACAGAGGCCGGGCGGTTTCCCCGTGCAAGGAGAGCAGCTTTTACCGCTCGTCCTTCAGAGCCTGAGAGCAGAGGGGAGAAGCAGAGGCTTCGCTGCTGAGAGGGAGAGAGACTTTCGGAGCATTCATTTCTGGAACTGCAGGCAAAAAAACCGGCAGTATTATTATACGCGCTTTATAGTGTGAAATCTTATCTGCTTTCAGGGAGCAAATTAAGGGTCCCGATGCAAGATGGTGGGCGGGGGGGTGCAGTGGCGGGCGGTCGGGGGGGGGCGGGGGGGGGGGGTTCACTCTGCAGTTATAATACTGAGGGCTTTGCCATCCGACCGTAACCGGCATATAAAACTCCGCTTCCAAAAACCAATTGGAGATCTTCAGCGGAGGGTTTTACATATTATCGCATAGAATAGGACAATAAACCGCTTCAATCGCAGGCGGTAGGATGAAAGGTTTTTCCCTTTTTTTTTTTTAACGACAAAATCGTTTTGTTTTTTTTTTTTTTCCGTTTATCTAGGGAGTGTCCCAGCCTAATGTTCTATGTTCTAGCTGGCTGGTGAGGGGGGGGGCTTTTTTTTTTTTTTAGGCTAAAGGACACAAAAGAAAAACCAGCAGCCGCAGTAGTTTAATCTGCTTAATTCTGACCGTTCTTCAGGCACGCCAGGCCAAGCCAACGCTACAAGGGTTCGTACAGCAGCCCTGAGAATAATTACCATTTCCTGGCGAAAGATGATGAGTTTTCTTTCCGCAGACTGAATGATAATCTGCCGGACCTTTCGCAACAAATGGGAAATTAATGGGGTGCTCTGTGAAGCAGATGAAGGAGGGCCTCTGCACGGTTAGTTATACATCTACTGCGTTTTCCACTGAGTGGTTTAGCCGGGCTTGTTGAACTCTGGTTCTTGGGAGATTCTAGTGGCTGCTGAGAGAGGGGGGTGGGGTGGGTGGAGGGGGCGCTGTCCGTTTGGCCGAAATACTGTCACCTGCAACCCTACAGGCCCCTGAAGCTGCTCACATACACCCCATCCCTTTCCCCTGCGTCCCACCACTTTACTGTATTGCTTCTGAAATGCGTATCTTGGCTTTTAACACCTTCTCTTTTCCCCCCTGTCATGGTGGAGTTTTTGGCTGGACCGCAACAGCAGGGCCAGCCCTACAAACGCGAATGTCTGTGACTGAGTGAGTGAAGTTACACCATTGGTCGGCCGGATCACGTGTGTTAGGTCCAGCCATACACTAGGTTTTAACCTGGTCTTGTTAAAAAAGTGTACCTGGCAGCAATGCTTGGTGAGGGGGGGCGGTCGTGCTTGTTTTTCGCCGCTCTGTATCGTCTGTATCGCTTTCGCCCGCGTTACATCAGCAGAGGCTCGCTCCGAAAAGCTCTGGGCCGCTCTCCTCAGCTACTCACCAGTGCACTGCAGCCCCTCGGAGCGCAGACTCTCTCCTCTCACTGCCCTTCCCGCGAAAATATTTTTCGATGCGCGCATTTCCCTCGGAAGCAAAAGCGGTAAGGATTTTTTTTTTTAAAACAGGGGTGATAGTTTTCTGTTGTTTTTTTTTTCTCTCTCGTTACAGACAGATTGTATGTCATATCCCTTCCCTGCAGGTGTTTACCTTTATTAAAAAAGGTTCCCCCAGGAGCTGCTAGTGGCCTGTCCCGTTAAGGCACTGCTCGAGTGATCGAACGGGGCCCCACAGCCGGGTACCGAAACCCAGAACCGGCCCTGGCGTCGACCGTGGCCAGCAGCCCCCGCGGGACGGCCCGCGAACTGGCGCCAACGCCGCCCGGGGACGCGGCCACCGAAGTCGCCTGGGGACGAGCGATGACACGCAAACTGAGAAGCGCACCTACAGTTCTTATCTGCGCGTTATGTCATGTGCACTCTGATGTAGGCTGGATGGCAGCCAAGTAGGGAGGAAAAAAAAGGGAAAAAAAAAAAAAACAATAACATGAAAAAAGCAGCGGCTTTAGTCAAACTCCACGCGGCTCAGCGCAACGTGAGCAGTCCCCAGAGAGCCGCCGCCCTGACCTTTGGAATTGATTTGAGTCGATTCTCAAATGTCAGCACCGGTGCCCCAACAGTCAGTGACTACAGATGTGAGCCTGTTAGCTTGTTACAGGTTGAGCTGACTACAGATGTGAGCCTGTTAGCTTGTTACAGGTTGAGCTGACTACAGATGTGAGCCTGTTAGCTTGTTACAGGTTGAGCTGACTACAGATGTGAGCCTGTTAGCTTGTTACAGGTTGAGCTGACTACAGATGTGAGCCTGTTAGCTTGTTACAGGTTGAGCTGACTACAGATGTGAGCCTGTTAAGCTTGTTACAGGTTGAGCTGACTACAGATGTGAGCCTGTTAGCTTGTTACAGGTTGAGCTGACTACAGATGTGAGCCTGTTAGCTTGTTACATGTTGAGCTGACTACAGATGTGAGCCTGTTAGCTTGTTACAGGTTGAGCTGACTACAGATGTGAGCCTGTTAGCTTGTTACACGTCGAGCTGACTACAGATGTGAGCCTGTTAGCTTGTTACACGTCGAGCTGACTACAGATGTGAGCCTGTTAGCTTGTTACATGTTGAGCTGACTACAGATGTGAGCCTGTTAGCTTGTTACACGTCGAGCTGACTACAGATGTTAGCTTGTTAGCGTGTAATATGTCGAACGCCGGAGCTGCACTTATATATATGCATTATGTATTTTTATAACATTTCTCATGTCTGAAAATCATTTAACAGCATTTCCCTAGCAGCACAAAGTACATTATTGTGCATGCACACCTGTACGTAGCCATACAACACATACCGACTTCTACAACACCGTTAAAAAACAAAATTTAAAATATCAGAATTCGTTCCAATTCTGAAACAAGCCCCGTGTTTTCCAGGCACTCAGATTAATGCAGCTTTAAGTTTTAGCTCCGTCACACGGGAGAGTAAACCCAGAAAGACCAGGCCAAAAGACCAGCGTACATGAAGAACAATAACTATACTAAAAGTGACAAGACAGGAACCCAGTGACATTAAAACTAATCGCAACAAAAGTGCGAGTTTGGTTTCGCTTCTATGCTGTAAGTTATTGTAAGCCTTTCCCATGATTAGGAATGGAGGTTTTTGGTACATAGTGACGGAAAGCACTCAGGCACTCAAGCTTAGGTTCTGCGCTTTTAAAAGAGCAACAGAAAAGTTGAACTCAGCATTTCTAAATAAGGGCTGCATTTTTACAGCAGTAACCGTCATGCCTGATCTGAATATCCGGACAACGTCAGCACTGGGGTGTCTGAAGTGTGTGTGTGTGTGTGTGTGTGTGTGTGTGTGTATGGGGGCTTATGCGTGTGTGTAATCCTTCCCCTATGAAAGAGCCTGGCTCATTTATTGTCTCAATAAAGCCTTCCTGCCAGAACTGGAGCTGGTCATCAGTTAGACCCACTTTAACTGGGTCAAGACCACGGGGGCCGAGAAAACAGGAAAGTAGCCCTCTGCCTGAAGAACATGGAAGGAGTGTGCACCTGGGGATCAGTGCACCTGAGACCGGAGAGCAGTGCACCTGGATCAGTGTACCTGGATCAGTGCTCCTGAGATCAGTGCACCTGGGGATCAGTGCACCTGAGACCTGAGATCAGTGCACCTGGATCAGTGTACCTGGGGATCAGTGCACCTGAGACCTGGGATCAGTGCTCCTGAGATCAGTGTACCTGGGGATCAGTGCACCTGAGATCAGCTCACACTTAAAGGAGATGCGAGGTACTATAGACCCTGTGTCAGGCATCACTACATTGACAATACTGTCAACCCTCTACATATCACACCTAAAGCTCAATCTGAAGGTTTTGGCTGAGGCCAACGGGTCAGTTTGTCTTTTAAACACAGTAGCTTAATTTGGATGGCTCCAAATAGGCCCAGCAATCGCTCGAGACTAACTCTTCCAAGGTACCAATAAACAGTTCTAGGCTGGAGGTAAGAGGAGACAGATGCGTGTGCAAAAGTGATTAAAGGTCTCCGCTCGCTCTACATATGCTTGAACAATACCTGTCAAAGAAGCACACATGGATGAATTTACTTTAAAATTATGCAGAGAAATTTGAAGTACAAAGGAACTTGGTAATGCTAATGTAATATAGATTCAACAAACCCTATTCTCACAGGGCGTCAGATGAAGCATCGGCTCTCCAGAATATTGCCTGTGTCAAAATGAATGATTTTAGATAGAGATAAAATGAGATAAAGCCATAAATGCTTTCATTTTGCTATTAAATCTGCGCAGGATGTGAGCATTTCTTCTCCGTTGCACGACTCTTCTCATCTTTTAGAGAAAAACTCTAAAAGGGGGAAATTTTTATCATTAAGCCAAATAGCCTACGGTTTGTATAAACAAGAAAATCATGTCTTTAGGGGGAATATTTCAAATTACATTATTTAAAAGGTAGTTAAAATAGTGTGGAGCTTGGCACAGAGAAACATTTTGGGCCGGAACATTATGACAGCTTGGTAAAAGAATATTTAAAAGAACTTATTACTCACCATGAAAATACAGCCATCGTTCCTACAGGCGTCTCTAACTCAGGGATAAACCAATGGGACGGCATTGCGGACCAACTTGTGTCCTACTCGTGTGCGTCAGACGTGTCCATACAGCACTGTTAAGTGTAAATACACAATGCAGTGCGTGCGGTAAATACACAATGCAGTGCGTGCGGTGTTGTGTTTGTGCGCTTTGCCGTTCAGTCTTGCCCTTGCCAGAGCAGCAGGGTCTGCTGCTTTTCATCGCTCCTCAGCACTTAATTTGTCAATTAAAGCAGCTGATTACCTCGGGTCTTGGGATTAAATTGGCTGCTGATTTTAAGGTTGGAAACAAAAACAAACAACCCCGCTGCTCTCCAAGGGCAAGGGCTGCCCACCGCCGGCTTGCGTGACTTGCGTAAAACACGACGGTGCTTATGGGTAATATACGCTCTCTCTCCTGATGTCAGGCCCGGGGAGCCGGTTGCCCCCGGAGATGCTTCTAGTCCCGCGGAGCACCGCTGGTTAAACGATTGTCGGGGGCGACCGACAGCCCCCCCCCCCCCCGCTTCGCACTGACGTTTCCCATGATAGCCCGTGACACGTTTGAACTGCAGGAGAAATGTCAAGAGACCCCTAAACCAGGCTGCTGTGAAGGCACATTAAACAGCACTCCTGGAACGCTCTGGGGCCCCCTGGGGTTCAGGAAGGGGGGGGGGGGGCATACACTGACCAACCTCGCTCTGAAGTGAGCTAAAACGCTGTGGATTAGCTTAAAATGGTCTTTGAGCTTCCATTATTATGCAGGGCTCTGTTGTGAATCTTAATGTGTAGCGCTTATGAGAACAAGCTCGTTTCGAGGTGCAGACCGAAAACTTAAAACTGAAATTTAAAATCCACGATCCATTGTGACAGTCAGCTACAGAAGGAACGCACACGATTAGGGTCTTGGCTGCGGGTTGTGATTTATGCCTTACTTAAGGCGACGACGGCGGGTGATTTGAATTACAACGCATCCTAAATATCAACGCTGCCAATTTCAAGGCAAAGTTATTGACTCAGGGAATATGACATCAGGCTAATTGACAAGCAGCCTTAGAAACAAGGGCAATAAATCATATTACTGCCCGAAAGATGAATGACCCTTAAGTTTTATTTATACCCATTTTTTTTTTTAAACAGATACGGTCAAGTATAAAACATACCCAGATAATTTTCATGAAAATTATATTATAGGAACATAATATAAAGCTAAAAATAACTACAGTACAGTGCATTAACTGCGATGTCAGATATCGGTTATTCACTTTCTGAACGCACCTGTAAATACCTGTGAAGGTCCTTGCCCTTTGCAGGATCACTGTGTGATGCAGACTGAGTGAGTTCATTGTGCCCAGCAGCGAAAGATGATCATCGCGGACGCGTGGGCAGCCCGAACGCTGCCTTATAAGGAAGCCAGCACAATTTCTATCCCAGGGTTCCCTGCGGCTGACACGATTTTCACCAAAAACGGCGTCCCACCGCGGGTGTAATTACATTACCTCTGCCTGGCGTCGGCGAGACGAATCGGGGGGAGGCGTCCCCCGTGCCCCCGGGCCACGGCGCGTTGGCGGCGGGATTGGCCGCGGGTTCGAGGGGCGAGGGCTGCCGTCGGGCGGCGGCAGCGCGGGGTTAGCGGTTAGGGGCTTGTAACTCAAAGGCTGCAGGTTCGATTCCCAGGTAGAACACTGCCGTTGTAGTGGTTTGAACCCTGGTCATGCCACGGCTGTTGTACCATACACAGGCACTACATCTAATCTGCCATGTAAGCCACCTTCTATTGCAAAAACAGAAACGTGACTAAGGAAAGCTTACTGGACTGGCTATGATGTGTAGCTGTATGTTCTTCTGGAGGGATGTTAGGGGTTAGGCATGTTTATTTTTCACTCGTTGAAGTACTTTCCACCAATCCAGGGCATTTGTACACATTTTTTTTTTCTGGTTTCAGCTATGAATCACCTGGCACCGCTGACATCACTAGTCTGAAGAGCTACAGTTACCAAAAAAAATAAAATAATAATAATGATAATAAATAGACAAACTAAGGCGCCCGGCAGCCCACGGTGGCGGTGATCTCAAACAAACGTTTCAAACGTTTCGTGCGCAGCCCCCCTGGCACAAAAGCGCGTCTTCAGCTCCGCGGACACCTCGCCCCCCCCCTGACGAAAGCCCGACGCGGCTCCAGAGTGAGTCACAGGAAAGGAAAACAGTCAAATTACGCCGATGCGCGGCACAAAATGGCCGTGTTACCGGCGAAGCCGCGTCGCGCGGAATGAAGTGGACGAGCTATACTTTGCCTGCTCTAGTCTTCGGATGCTAAAATAAAAAAAAACACTTGGGATACGTTATGGATGGCGGCAGTGCTCCCGCTGGTAATCAGAACGCGGAATGTGTGCCCCCCCCCCCCCCGGATCCTATGAGGACGCCTGAAAGTGCGGCAGTTTATTAATTATGCAAATGCGTGGCTGTGATTTTTCTCCTAAAAACAAATAAAACAATTAACGGTGCGTGCGGGGACACTGCAGGGGGGAGAAATGTCTCCGAGCTATGTGAGCGTGCCTGCCCTGTATATGTGTGCGTGTGTGTGTGTGTGTGTGCCTACCCTGTACGTGTGTGTGTGTGTGTGTGTGTGTGTGTGTGTGTGTGTGTGTGTGTGTGTGAAATCGCTTCACGGTGCACAGGTGCGGACACTGGGAACTCATAGTTTCCTTTGTTTGTTTGTGTGTGTGTGGGAGCACCTCCCTCCCCTCTCTCCCTGAACCCATTCTTATTTATATTTCCCTCTTTCTTCCCCATTTCTCCCCTCTCTCTCCCCTTGCTTTCTGTCTCCTCTCCCTCTCTCTCTCTCTCTCTCCTTCCCTCTCTGTGGGCCTGTTGGGGTGTCAGGGTACAGTATGCAAATGCACGTGGGTGCCCTAGTTTCTTATAAATAGACAATGTGTGTGTGTGTGTGTGTGATGAGATATAAAAGCGCCCTTCCCAGGATGGAAAAGATCCTCCACTGCAGTCGAGATGCACCCTTTCAGAAGCGCGTTTGTGTTATTAGGCCGTGCGTTTCCTCTTCCTGCTCTCTCTTTCTCTCACTGTCTCTGTCTCTCTTACCCCTGCCTTTACCGAAGTCCTTTCTCCCCTTAATTTCCGCTCGGAGCGAACGCTCTGGTGTGGGGGGGGGGGGGGGGGGGGGGGCGGGCAGATTCTGGTTTTCAAGATCACTGATGTTCCCAATATAAGGCGGAAAGCCACGTGTGAGTGATCCCCATCTCACCCTCGCCCCCCCCCCCCCCCCCCGCACCCCCATTACAGCTTCCAGGGCTGATGGGGTGAGAGCAGCCGCCTGCTTGCCGCTGCAGCCCAGCGCTGGCGTTCTGTGCCGATGAGGTATATCCTCACTGAGGCAAACAGAGCATCATGGCATGGCATTCAGACCCCCCCCCTGCCCCCCTCCCTCCCTTACCACAGATAACACATCACAGTCTCTCTCTCATTACGGTCATCAAAAGTCCCTCCAAAGTGGACCACGTACCCACCGGAAAAAATCACGAGCAGACCATGCACCGCACCCTCTCACTACAGGGTTACAGCCACACGTCCATGGTACGGAGTTCACCATGGTATGACGTTCCACAGGAAGTACAGGAAGAGTCGAGTTTAGGGAAGAAGAGTTTTTTGGGCAGAGGTGCACAATGATGGCCGTGTCCGTTTTCGGTTTTCCTGCCAAATTAATGGCCTTAATTACTGAGTTAGCCCTAACATTTACGCCATCTGACACTTTAGCTGCATTTCTTAATGAGCGCATGAACGACAGCCAAAGACCGCTCTCGTGTCCCTGGAGAAACCGTTTTACTGCTATCTAATCTGAACCAGTATTTGGCGTATCTAGCCAATTAGCCTATTTATCCAGGGTAATTGGTGGAAACAAAAACCTGCATACACACTGGTCCTGCGGGGCCAGACTTGCATCCCCCCCCCCCCCCCCCCCCTCCCCCCCCCGTTTAGGGTTTGCAGCGAGGGGGATTAACCGATCCCCTCCCCTCCTCTCTCCACAGCGCGCATCGTGAGGTCCAGGCAGTGGTGTGACATGATGCCCTGTCTGGAGGACGAAGGCTGTGACCTGTTAGCGAACGGATCGGGCTGGACCTGCACGCAGCCCGGAGGCAGAGTCAAAACCACAACGGTGAGTCACGCAGAGGCCCTCTCCTCCTGTGCCACTAATGCTGCTTTCACTCACAACAGTGTTACGGTTATTACAGCTATCGATAAAAACGCTGCCGCCTTTCCTGCTTTCTAACATGACAGCGCCACGATGGCATGGACTGTACTAATAGTGTTACTACTGTACCAGCTCTCTGTAAATGTACTGTTACGACTCAGTCATAATAGTGCAACTACTGTAATAATTTTAATAAGTGTTATTACTGTAACAGTCTACTGTAACGGTTCTACTACTGGAACAACTGCCTAATAACAGGGCTACTACTGTAACAACAATGTAATAACAGTGCTACGACTAACAACTGCTTAATAACAGGGCTACTACTGTAACAACAATGTAATAACAGTGCTACGACTAACAACTGCTTAATAACAGGGCTACTACTGTAACAATATGTAATAATGGTGCTACTACTGTAACAACTATGTAATAACAGTGCTGTACTGTTGCAACTCTGATAGTGGTGCAACAACTGTAATAGCTTTCTAATAATAATAATAATAATAATAATAATAATACATTTATTTTATATAGCGCTTTTCATAGTCTCAAAGATGCTTTACAATACATGAATTATCAAAAAATAAATAAATAAATGATAACAATGTTACTATGACTGCAACAATAAGTATTCCAATGGTAGTGCTAATATTGTTCAAGCATCCATAAGAGATGCCACTGTTACAACGCTCTGTAAAATGCGCTACAGTACCACCTGTCGCTGATAAAAACGCTGCTGCTCCTCTCCCTCGGAATGCAAGCAGCCTTTCGGCTGAGCGCACCCGATCGCACGTTTACCCGAGGAGCCCTTAAAACACGTGACGCACACGAGGAATTTAAAACCCGGGGGGGGGGGGGGGCAGTGCGTTCGGGCGACTGCAGCGAGCATCGACTGTGTGCTTAATTATCAATAACGCGGAAGCAGTTTTTATTCCGGAAGGTTTAAATTACACTGATCCCCTGCTATGCCCCCCCCCACCTCATGCACACACACACACACACACACACACACACACACACACACTCTCTCACACACACATACACACACACTCTCACACACACACTCTCTCACACACACACAGGCCTGTGCCACCCCGGGACAGCAGAACGTTCCGGTATGACGCGGCGCGTTCCTCAGTCCTCGTTAATGAAGCGCTCCGTCTCAGTGCCCTCGTTAGACACAGCTCGTTTGCCCCGCCCTCGCCTCAGAGTGACACAGACTG
The DNA here is from genome assembly GCA_025169545.1 of Anguilla japonica. Classification (NCBI taxonomy): domain Eukaryota; kingdom Metazoa; phylum Chordata; class Actinopteri; order Anguilliformes; family Anguillidae; genus Anguilla; species Anguilla japonica. The sequence goes on along the minus strand of CM045901.1, from coordinate 12,234,574 downwards.
AGCGTCAGGCACAGGGAAAAATAATCCCCTTTCATCGCCCCGCCGCCCCGCCATCGCCCAAAATCAGCCTATTTAAAGTGACGCGCGTGCCTCGTCTGATCCCCTTCTGAAACAGAACTTACTTCCGCGTTGCTGTCGGTTACTGCATGCATACGAGGTCCCCCCCCAACCCCACTAGGCCCCGCCCACACTGCAGGTCCGTCCGGATTGGTTCTCCAGGTGTTTATGACACAGCCCTACTCTGTGCTCAAGGAACCAGGCATTGCGCATAATGCAAATCACCAGGACTGCGTTACCCACGAGGAGTGCGGTGAACAGACTGATTCCATTTTTTTTTTTTTAGTCTGGATAAAAAGAGAGAACGCTTTCGCCTTACCTCCCATGATTTCCTGAAACCTAATAAGCAATCATGCGTGCTCTGTGATTATTTCAGCTGGGCGTGGGGCGGTTGTGAGAGAACTGTCAGTTGATGAACTGGAGATCAGAATCTCTCATCGCGGGAATTGCACGCAAAACGATCTATTCTCCCCCCCAAGTTGCGTGACCTTCGCTGGGCTCGTTTGACAGAGTGAAGGGGAGCAGGACCTGTGACCCCTGACCCTCTCTGAGCCTGTAGGCCCCACGCTCTTCACACTGCACCACCTTTCAACCGCTCCTCCTCAAACAGGCCAGTCAGATTTTGGGAGGTTTCCATGGAAACGAGTCCAGTCAGACCGGACCACCGCTACTTGGTCCGTTCAGGCTTCCCTCGAAGGCAGGGGGCCAAAGGGGGTGGAGACGCGGGGGGTCGGGGTTTGCAGCGACTGAACTCATATTGGAGCAGTTCCCTTGCCATTCCCCCAAACAAAACCACCCTTTCTACTACGCTCCAGCGCGCGAGACAATCTGCCTGCAGGACTCCGGTAATGTTCAGGAATCGCAGAGCGATCGGCCGGGTCCGTGTGCGCGAGAGAACCCCGGGCCCCGCCGCGCGCTGGACACAAACGGCAGCGGCCACACGGACATGATAAACACTCTCACCCCCACTCTATAAAGCCTGACTGATACGCGCGCAGCACCCAGACCAGCGCCAACCCGTCCAACTCGCATCTGTTTACAGGAGGACTGCTAGTGCGGCGACAAGGCCCTTTTTTTTTTTCTTTCAAAGGCCCTCGTTTTCACACCGGCTTTTATGTTCCGGGTTTTAAAGCGGCGGGAGGCCCTGGATCATATAACACTCTGACAGAAATGATTTTTTGGAAGTAGATATTATTTCCATATTAATAGAGCCGTACGGCGAGGGCGCAGATGTACTCTGCTCTCTCTCCCATGAACGGCAGTGCGGCTACGGGCCTAATGGGGAGCCGAGCACCTTATTACCGTTCAGGGTTTCTTTCCCTTTATCAAACATTTGGGGGGGGGGGGGAGGGAGGTTTTACAGCCAAGAAAGTTTCTTGAAATGTCATCAAAGTTTAAAAGAATCCAGAAGAGGAAGCCCACTATATGTACCCTGAGGTCACATGGTTTAGCTGAAAAAAGGTCACAGACAGCCACAGTTACAAGCCCTTACAGTAAGTCACATGTGCATATGGCCCCCACCCTTAAAGCTGTGCACATTCAAAAATCTAACCAGGTCAGGAGCGGCCCCAGTACTTTAAATTTTTTTTTTTTTTTACATTCAGCATTGTGGGAGCGAGACAAAACTCTCTCAGGCTTCTGCCCTGCCTGAAGTGGGGTTGGGTTTGAGATCCGCAGGGGTAAATAATGGGGGAATCGGGAGCCCCAGCACTTAAAATCTCTCTTGAACCGCACATATTAACACTTACAACCGGTCTAGGGCTCTCTGTCCACCTCGCATGGTTCTCTCAAAACCCCTTAATGCTACATTCAACAGCGGCTTGCGCCTTATCTCCTCCGTCTCGCTCAAAAGCGTTCCGCCTCTCTTAGCCGGCCCCAGGTGCTTCATTTGAAATACGGCCGTACGTGGCAGCTATATCACGTTATGACATAAAATATACGACGCGCCTTTTACTTACTAATTGTGAGCGATAAAAGAGGTTATAAATATAAGGGGCCGAACGGCCCCCCCTGAATGGTCGGGAGCGCCGGTGTCATAACAATGAGCCGAACGGAGATCGGCTCTTTGGTAGGTAATTTTTTTAATTGGTTGGTACTCCGCTGCCCGGAGAGTGTAATCAGGCATTGTGCTGAAGAGGCTTTGGCGTGATTCAGGGCTTAATTACAAAAGAACACCGAGTCAGGGGCGTGCGCTCGGAGAGGCCGGCGCTGCTGCAATCAGTGGAGTTTCACCGAGACTGAAGTGTGCCTCCCCCCCCCCCCCCCCCCCCCCCCGAGCATCAGGAGAAGAGATGGGAGGAATACGGACACTGAGGAGGAGGAGGTCTGTGTGTGTGTGGAGTGTGTGTGTGTGTGTATATGAGTGTATCAGTGTGTCTATCTGTGTGCGTATATGGGTGTATCAGTGTGTGTATGTGAGTGTATCAGTGTGTACCTGTGTGCGTATATGAGTGTATCTGTGTGTGTTTATAAGTGTGTGCATATGAGTGTATCTGTGTGTGTATGCGAGTATATCAGTGTGTGTATAAGTGTGTGTATATGAGTGTATCAGTGTGTGTGTGTGTGTGTATGTATATAAGTGTATCAGTGTGTGTGTGTGTGTATGTGAGTGTATCAGTGTGTGTGTAAGTGTATGAGTGTGTGTGTGTGTGTAAGTAAGTGTGTGTATGTAAGTGTATGAGTGTGTGTGTGTGTGTATCTGAGTGTATCAGTGTGTGTGCAAGTGTATCAGTGTGTGTATATGAGTGTATCAGTGTGTGTGTGTGTGTGTGTGTGTGTGTGTATGTAAGTGTATCAGTGTGTGTGTGTGTGTGTGTGAGTGTAAGTGTATCAGTGTGTGTATGTAAGTGTATCAGTGTGTGTGTGTGTGTGTGTGTGTGTGTGTGAGTGTGTGTATGTAAGTGTATCAGTGTGTGTGTGTGTGTGTGTGTGTATGTGAGTGTATCAGTGTGTGTGTGTGTGTGTGTATGTGAGTGTATCAGTGTGTGTGTGTGTGTATATGAGTGTATCAGTGTGTGTGTGTGTGTGTAAGTGTATGAGTGTGTGTTGGCAGGTGGGTGTAACTGCGGGACAGTGCACAGAGAGCAGCAGCAGCTGAAGGCCGGCAGGGCCATGCTGGCTCTGGCTCTGGCGCTGACACGCTGCCTCTCTAATTGATCCCACTGGGCCGGCCGGCACCACCAGCCACATCCACACAAGGGCTTAAACAGAGCTACCGCAGAGAGGACAGCTGCTCGCCCGTCCCAAACCCCCCGCACCCCCCCGCCCCATCCCAAAATGCTCCCGCACAACTGGCTCCAGAGACACACGAACCTAACAGTGTCTGAGAGAGGCGCTAACAAAAGCCCCACTTCCCCCAAAAAAAACAAAAAACTGGGACGCATTATTAAATATAGAGACAATTTCTGGGTTTGCAAGGAAGTAGAAACTCACACCCTTATTCTTTTACTTTACTCCAAGTGATCGGTCTCTACTTTTGAATAAAGTCTTGTCGTTGTACCATATTAAGTATTTGACATAACTTGAGCACAATGAGCAGATTATTCCGTACTGCATACTATTTTCCACTTTGAAAATGGTGAGATTAAAACAGTAATTTACAAAGAGTGATAGATTAGTACAGTAACTTAAACCTGAAGATGGATTGGTACAGTAATTCACAGTTTAAGTGATAGATTAGCACAATCACAAGTGAAAACAGTGATAGATTAGTACAATCACAAGCGAAAACAGTGATAGATTAGTACAGTAATTTACAACTGAAGAATGATGGATTTGAACAGTAATTTACAACTGAGACTGATGAATTAGTACAGTAATTTACAACTGAAAAGAGCGATAGATTATCATGGTAATTTACGCCTGAAGAGTGGTGGATTTGTACAGTAATTTACAAGTGAAGAGTGGTGACCAGTACAGTAATTTATAGCGGTAAATTTGCTCCGCGGGGTCTTGGAAAATCAGCGAGATCAGTGAGAGCAGTTGCAGCGGATGCTGCTGTTACCATGGCATTCTGGGGGCTGTTATGAACCAATGACATGCCCACTCTCACTAAGTGGAACGTGCTACCAGCACTAATTACATCACCAAAAAGCCTTTACTGGCATAATATGCTTCCACACTCACTGAAAATCCCCAGTGACATCAAGGGGAGATGGGAGATCTTGGCTGATTAGAGCTGCCAGAACGCTACTAAAGCTTATCCAGGAGTATTTGTGCCGAGGAAGGACATGGTGGAAATTCTGTGTTAAGTGTAAACAGCTAATTGCCAACGAATGACCAGGCCTTTCACACGAAGCCTGTAGACCAATCGGAGTAGAGCATCAAAATGGCTATATAAAGACAAGTGACATCACCACGTTCAGACAATGAATATATTTTTCAAAAACATTATTTTCTAACTGTCTTATTGTTGAGTGTTCCCATTTCTCTCACTACTGTGTTACTCCTGAAGAGATGGTTCTCATCTTTGCCCTGCTTAAAAAAAAAAAAAAAAAAGACTGAACACCTCTCTAAAAAAACACCCAATCCCTGTGATTTAAAGGCACTATGATGTGATGGAGCCCCCCTTTCTTACGAAACGCCCCGGATGAGCCGCGTGCAGCCTGACAGGACAGGACAGGACAGGACAGGACCCCCAAAACCCCGCCACCCCTCGCCGAGAACAGACAGTGACCAACTCCCGCTAACCACAAGCCGCCGCCGCGGGCCTCGACCGCACCGTAAGGTACCCAGCAGCCGCTTCCGCCCGACGCCTCCATGCATGCCACTGTGCGCCTGAAGCCTGTGCAGACAGGCAGATATCCATGCACTGCTAACGCCAGCGCTCCGGTACTGTTTTTACGCAGGTGCAAACATCCTCTATGCTCTTTGGCTTTCTTGTAAAAAAAAAAAAAATAAATAATATATATATATATATATATATAGGGAAGACATTTTTTTAACGGGAAACCTTTAATTTCGCAGGTTCGGGTGCTTGCTGTGCTAATCCAGTGTCAGAATAGCTGGTCAGGTGGTGGAGCTGTGTCGGTGATACGGGGTGTAGAGATGACCTGGGTGAGATGAGTGTGCAGATGGTGCTGAATGTAATTTCAGAGACTCTCGTGGTACGATGCCGGAGGACTCATTGAGCGTGGTTTCTGTCGCTCGGGAAGCAAAGGGCAGAATTTGAACATTTTAGGGCAGCCGGTCTGGCTCGAGAAAGACCAATCGAAACGGTCACGGGGCACAGCTGTCAGGAGAGATCTCCGGGAGGCGAAGGGGCGAAAAAGTGTGAATTGGCTGGAAAAGGCGAGGGATGTTCGCACGGGGTCTCTGTCGCCTTTAGCCCGGGCACTCCAGAGGACACTCCACAGAAGCCCATGTGCAGCGAATCAGGAGCTGCCATCGATTTCCTGGCTTTTTAATTGGGCTTTCTTCAGTGTACACCCAAAAAAAAAAAATTTTTTTTTTGGCTCGTCTCCTTTTTAGTTCTTTATGGAACCCTCAACGGTTGGATTTAAAAGTGTGTAGACTCAGAGATTGAACCATTCTGCCCGACAAACAACCCTTGTGCTCCTGGTTGCCGGAGAGGTTTTCACCCCACCCCTAACAGAGCACACCTCATTCAACAGCTAAAGATCTCATTGAGCTGCTAATTAAGCATTATCAGGTGAGCCAAACTAGGGGTCGACAGGAGAACCCACAGAACGGTAGATTCTCCAGGAGCAGGGTGGAGAACCACGGCTCTGTGGAGACACAGCGGAGCCCTGTTGGAACCCCTGCTTCTGAGAGTGAACCTGTGAATTACTCTACGCTATTGTGATTACCGCACTGCTGAACAAAAACGTGCTGAGGCAGCGCAGACTGCGCCCCAGCCAGAAAAAACGACCAAGGGCGCTAACGGGACTGCCCCGTAACCCACGGTTATTTCATAAGGGCAACGGGGCCTGCTGCAACACAAACGGGCCCAAATCCATGAGCTCGCGCGCTCATCCTTCTTCTAAACGGCGGCCATGATGGTGCACGTGTCTTTCCCGCCACGCGATTGGAGACAATAACAATCTCTTAACTTACAACGAGGAGCAGCAGCAGCAGCAGGCGGCAGAAGCAGCAGGGACAGCTTTCCGGCCTCCAGAGAAAGCTAGACGAGGAAGCGATGTCATCGGCGTGACCCGATGCGAGCGCAATTAAATCACACGTAACCGCAATTAGCCGGTTAGCTGCGTAATTGCGATCGTGCGCTCCGTAATTAGGCCGAAATCACATCATCGCCAGTCCGAGCGGAAGATGAATCACAGGGCCCACAGGAGCGCGCGCGAACGCTCGAGTCGCCGCGCGGTGGGGGGGGGGGGGGGGGGGGCGCAGCCGCGAGCTTCCTAAGGCACTGTGAGCGGGAGACGCTAACAGGATGTGAGGGGGCTTACTGTAAGCAGCTGTCTCCAGTAGCCCACGGTCCTGCTCCATTCACCTCCATTCATCTCCATTCATTTAAGTCCCCAGAGACTAACAGGGAGACGTCTTGCTGAGCTTTGTTATTATCTTTGTCCTCCGTTATTATCTTTCTTTTTAGGTTTTTTTTTTTTTTTTTCGTCTTTACATAATTTGACAACAATTCAAATGCGGTTCCTGGCGATTGGCTTAGAAGGCGGCACTGTTCCCACTGGTGAGCTCGATTGAGATTGCTGACATCACGATGCCGGGCACGCACCTGGCAATCACAGCAATTACAGAACAAAACCTCAATTTGTCATTTTTAGAAATAATATGCTTGACCCCCCCCCCCCTTCAGTCGTGAGCCAAGTATTCTTCTTTTCCATTTTTCTTTCAACAACATTATTCCACTACATCAAAAACATATCTAAACTGTAATTGACCCGTTTTTTCTATCTTTTTAAAAATTCCCTCAGTACTTAAAGAGCTTACATTTGACTGAACACTTCGCCCTTCAGAGCAGTTTTCACTCAGAGTAATGATCAGAGGGTTCATCATTGCAAATGAAACTGTTACACAACCATTGCAGATAGGGGAAAGCACCTATTCTCTTTGAACCACGCCTGAGGGGACATGCTAAAATAGCTGTGTGAACACAGATAAATCAAACGCTCCCGCTTCAATCGCCTTCAGACCTGGGTCAAATGCTTTTCTGCGCTCTATGTTGATCTTGCCTGAAATGTAAAACACGATAAGTGTTGTTCTTTGGCCTTCTATAGGAGGTCAGCGGGCTACCTTACCATACCACGATCCAGAACCATTATACAGAAGTGTGGCCACCACAGCTAAAGTTTGACTGAAGTTTGCACGTCTCACTGTTAATGACAGAGATGCTACACGAAAGGAGAAAGGTCTGTCAGCCAGTGTCTTATAGAACATCCAACAGAGCTTTGGTTTACATAAGCAAGCGGCCAGATCTGCTCCTCTTTCCTGCCTGTAACCCCTGTATAAGCTATAAAAATAGCCACCATTATGCAATTATGACTGCTGGTCCGTTACTCATTGCATTACATTACATTACAGGCATTTAGCAGACGCTCTTATCCAGAGCGACTTACACAACTTACTCAAGTAGGAGACTGTTTGAACTCTAGTGTGCTTGCTCTACTGCTCTGAGCAGATTTCTCACTTTTGCATTTTTGTATTACAGGCCTGGATTTTTCTTTCTGTTTCTTTTACTTAATGAAATACAAAAAAAAACACTACATTTGGGAACTGTATATGGAAAAAGTACTTTGGCTTGTAAGTGTGCCTTGTGGTCATGTGGCGTGATTATGTAGACGATATAAACGTCTGATGAAATGAGCTCTGTTCACAGTAGAGAAGGTCAAGAGCCAAAATGTCAGGTGGTAGCTAAAATTACATTTTGGAAGATATGGTTGTGGTTTTCGAGTTAATAGAGCTGGTCAGGGAAATCCAAAAAGGTGAACAATTGTAATTATTTGCCATTAAAATAAAAGCAATCCTTTCACACAATTCAATTATTCTTTGCAAAATTTTTGATTAAATGTCCCCTTGCTACCTTTCACTGAGAATTCAGTGAGTTTTACAGTTTTACATTAATAAAAACAAGAGCAAGGCCTGGGTTTGCACCAGAACGGCTGCTATATTCCCAGATTTCAAAATGGCTGTTGCCACAAACAAACTGTAGAGCAGGAGACCCTAAAATAGATTTTAGCCCAAATACTGCTTTGCTTGCTGGTATTTACAAACAGCGAACTGACAGTTGGTCTGCTCTACTGTACCCCTCCAGGTCTCCTGAGAACAGAGAACAGAGACTCCCACATCACCGGAGCAGCGTGGACTCTTTAGAGCTAGCTGCCCTCGGAAGTCAAGTCTCCATGGCTCTGGGTCATCTGTTGCTCGTCATCAGCTCAGCTCATCCATCCACGGACAGCGCCCCCTTGTGCCTGGGCTGACCTCGCAAGTCTCTCTGACCCCCTTTTTTGCCCAGAGAGCGGAAGCTGGGATTTAAAAAACGGACTTCGCGGAGGGAATTGTTTTTAATTGGCTGAAGGGGGGGAGGACGACATCACAGGAAGCTGGTGCATGGCACGCCCGCAGACTGGACTCCGTGATCAGGGAGAGTACCCGCGTCGGCTGTCTGGCGAATTCAAAAGAGCTGCCTGTCCAAGGTTTCATTTTTGGCACCCTGAATTTATTTTTTTTTCTGTCTGTATTTTCTTTCTTCTGTTGTTTTTTTTTTTTTTTTTTTACAGACCAAAGAAAAACGGCATTTAAGTCGGGCCAGATGGAACAGGTCGGAAACAAAGGGATTCTGAGAAATTAATGAGTTCAGCTCTGAACAGGCAGCAAAACAAAGAGACGCAAACACACACACACACACACACACACACACACACACACACACACACACACATATATACACACACACGCTACACAAACGGGCAACTACACAACCTCTGTGGCTTTGAACAAAACGTCCTGTAAATGGCAGCATGGAGAGCGGCTGACAGGAAGGACATGTAAAGGAGTCCATTCACCCACCGCCGCCGCCGCTGAGGCTTTTCTCCCGGACCCTGCTCACACAATCGCGTCAACCTGCCACTTACACACCTGCGAAAATGAATTTGCATTTACTCCTGGACACAATCTGACAATCTGCAACAGGCACGGCTGCACACGGGAAAGGGTGTAAAAACCACTTTGCCGGAACACTGATAAAATTGTGAATCGGAAAAGAAATTTGTGGGGATAAAATATCATTTAATGTATTTTGAAATGTTTGAAAGTTATATATATATATATATTAACAGTTTTATATGTTGTATCTTTGTAGAAAACCTTATTTAACACCGACAATGTGCTCACAATGGCAGTCATAAAGACTGGATTCGAGAAGAACGCTCATCATCTCAATGCCTTCCCTTGCTATATTTCCTTTGCCTGCAAGTGGCTCTTCAATTTTTTTTTTTTTTTTTTTAAGCCATCAAATTATTTTCAATTTCTCAACATGACCAATGGTGACTCAATTAAAAAAAAAAAAAAAGAAAAAAAAAAAGGGAGGAAAAAAAGAATGACATGCAGCCTTGGTATCTGTAACCATGGAGACGTTTGGGTCGTGTACGCGTAGCGTAGCGCTTCCCTCGCGGCCGCTAAGGTCATTATCGTCCGCGTTTGTCCGCGCGCCCCGCCTGCGTCAGAGCGGCGCCACTCGAAAGGTGGCGATGACATCCTAGCGGGGGGGGGGGGGGGGGGGGGGCGTTTCGAGGACTTCCTTTATCGCGAAAATATTCTGAGAATAAACGAAAGTCGTTACAAAAGGGATTTCAGGCGCTAGGCTAAAACGCTGACGTCCATTCACCCACCGACGTTGGGCGAAAGGGAAAGCGCAGTCACAAGGCCGTCTCTGTTCTGTGAGAGGGGAGCGGGCGGCTCGTCCTCCTCCTGCACGTTTCCCGCTTTACTCAGATGGGGGAGCGCAGAGAGAGGGTCACAGATAGCGCTGGGATAGCGGTACGGGGGGGGGGGGGGGGGGGGGGGGGGGGGGTTTGCTTGGGTCAAAGGTCGGCCGCCCAACAGACAGTGCCACTTACACTTTGACCTGCACACAATTTCACGGGCGTAGAGAAGGTCTCTGTCTATCACTCACATGCATTGAGAAGCCATTCCCTTATTAAAAGTGCAGTTTAGTTGCACACCATGATTAAGTGCATAACTGAACACACGTTGCCTTTCAAATGCTCCCTGACTGAATGATTTGCCTCAAAGTGAAATTCACATCATCCTCAAAGCAGACTCAAGGACCACCAAAACACTGTGGCACAAAGCGCCCATGTTTTAGAGAGACTTTTCAACACTTCTCTTAACCGTTCTGGTCCTGGGAGAATGTCTGACACGCAAATGTAATTCCACCTGCCTGAGTTCTGATAATCGTCCTGTATTTTTGATGTCAATGTCAGGAGTCACGTCTCGTTTCATTTAAGTGTAAGAAAAAGATTCTTTGTCCTTGACCTGTACAGTCAGGTACAAGGACAGGCAGCAGAAAAAAAAGCAGCACAGTCTAGCGCACGGGGGAAGAGATAAACTGTGTCGGATGGTAATAGAAGAATATGGGCGCCTGATGTGTGTGACTCTGTGAGCGCACCCCGGTCCTGCAGGGGGCATCCATGTTGGCCTATGCCTCCACCTGGTGCTGTTTTACGCACCTTCGCCATTTTGAGTTCCTGCTCCGCTCCCCATTGAGAATCGAGGCAGGGCCACATGCAGTGAATGATGATAGCTATGATTTTAAGCGCGTATAATGCACAGTAACTATGGAAATGACCTTGAATAATTAACGGCAAGTATCATTAGGGACTGCTTAATTAGCTGTGATTGAGTATTTGAGAGTGAGAGGCGGGTTTGTTTGAAACGGCGTCCATGTTTTCTCTCGTAACAGTAGAAAACAATGACAGATGGTTGTCGCTACTGTTCCAGGCAGCGAACAAAAACAAAAAAAACAAAGGGCAGCGAAAAGCCGCAGGTGTCATGGCCGCCACGCGCGTCTAGAGCGGCCTGTGTGTACGCGGAGGCCGACCGCTGTCTGGAAAAAAAAAATTCCGCGGGAGGAATGTCGCGCCGCAATTAAGCAAGGAAATTCAATTTGCGATTTTAGACAAGAAGAGCTTTTAGCCGCGGCAAAACTCACAAAAGGCGCGTTTAACACGGCAAGCGAACCCATCAGTCAGCCGACGCACTCAGTTTGATGGAAGCAGTAAAACGCAGACTCGGGCACGCTTCCAGAACATTCCGTAAATGCCCCGCAGCTGGGTTCAGGTCTGCGGACTGCTGAAGGCTGTGTGAACGCACGGACAACCTCGGTATCGCGCTCCTCAAACCCTTCGGCGGCTACTTTCGGTGCGCTTTCCGCGTTTTGAAAGACGCCCTCCGGCACAGTGAATAAACACTCTGACAGACTTCAGCAGAGCAGGTGAACGTGATGACTCGGGTGCCATTACGTAATGATCTAACACTGACTGTGCTTTTAAAGGGTGCGCGTGCGCCCACATCGTACCGTACGTTGTGAAAAAGCCCCGCCCCCCCCCCATAGCAGACCTATTACAGCACGACTATGCCGCTCAGTCTCAGAAAAAAAAACCCCAATAACCAATCATCACGCCCGCTAAGCGGCAGTTATTAGGCCTGAAGCCAAACCCCTTTCGGGCCGCGGGTGCGGACTTCATACAGGAAATTCTTTGTTTGTGATGTAAATCCAATGAAGCGTGGCTGGCGGATATGTGAAGGAGGTCGATAGCTGACGTGTCTGGCGGCTGCTCGCTGCGGTTAGTCAAGAGCCAAAGACGCGGCGGCCAGTATTTTCAAGGTCAGAGGAAAGAAATGAAGGGCAAATTACCTGCGCGGCTGACGGCACACCAGCGTAGCCGAAAATGTCTGAACGCGTGTAAACAGCACCGTGTCTGCGTGATTATTATTTCTCCCGACAGCTCGTTAATTACGTTTAATATTCAGAGGCTGAAAGGTTGACGAAACACACGACTAGTTTTGCTTACGTGCCACAAAAAAAAAAAAAAAACCTATTTCAAGCAGAACCGAAAGTGCTGCCTTCTCGAATTCTTTCACACGTCTCTCAGCGATCGCCACCTTGTTAATTTAAGATTATTTATTTTCCAAACTCCCAGGGCTTCATGTCAACGGTATGAAATATCAAACGCGCACAAAAAAAATAATAATAATCATCCATACGACGCGTCTCTCCGGTTTTTGGTTCCGCTTCAGCCAGTAAAGAGGACGAGATGGACAGACAGGACAGGACAGGGCAGGACAGGGCAGGGCAGGACAGGGCAGGGCAGGGCAGGGCAGGACAGGGCAGGACAGGGCAGGACAGGGCAGGACAGGACAGGACAGGACAGGACAGGGCAGGGCAGGGCAGGGCAGGGCAGGGCAGGACAGGGCAGGGCAGGGCAGGACAGGACAGGACAGGACAGGGCAGGACAGGGCAGGACAGGGCAGGGCAGGGCAGGGCAGGGCAGGGCAGGGCAGGGCAGGGCAGGACAGGGCAGGGCAGGGCAGGGCAGGGCAGGGCAGGGCAGGACAGGACAGGACAGGGCAGGGCAGGGCAGGGCAGGGCAGGGCAGGGCAGGACAGGGCAGGGCAGGACAGGACAGGACAGGACAGGACAGGACAGGGCAGGGCAGGGCAGGGCAGGGCAGGGCAGGGCAGGACAGGACAGGGCAGGACAGGACAGGACAGGGCAGGACAGGGCAGGACAGGACAGGACAGGACAGGGCAGGACAGGACAGGACAGGCGCGTCCAGAGAGACTGGCGAGGCGGTCACATGGCACACGCGTCACGTGCGTGCCGAACAGCTGCGGGGAATAACGGCACGGTGGTCGAGGAACAGAAAGCGCTACATCAGCGCTGAAGCACCTCGGCTGAAAAAAATTACATAAAAATAAAAAAGTGCAGTTATGTGCGTATAAAAAGGGCCGTTACAAGCCCAAACACGGCGATTAAAACCGCCGCAAGAGAGAATTGTGGCGAAGACGAGGGGGGGGGGCCGGCCGAGGCCATCGGGACCGACTGCTCCCCGGACTCCCGCGGGACGGAGATTAAAAAAAGGCGCAAACCCGGAATGTTTCGGCGTCTGCCGAGAGCACAGGGGGAAGGTGCCAAACTTCAGTCTTCACATCTGCAGCCTGTGGAGACCGGGGGGGGGGGGGGGGGGGGGGGTCTGAGGGCTGGACTCGCCTGCGCTAAACACAGCATTTCAGCCCTGAACCACCTCACGCCCAAATGAGATCTGGAGCGCAGAGTCTGTTTTCAGACTGACTGACTGAAAGCAGCACCCAGAAAGCAGGACTTATGAACAGCAGGGGGTAAAAGCGCACCATCTCGCAATGTTTCACTCGGTCATTTTAAAACGTTTAGCTGAAAACAGTGCAGAACGGGTAATTAAATGATTCAATTCAAGGTGAAACAGGGTGCTGTAGTGTGACGTCACAATAAGACTAGGTATGGTGCTAAATGTGAAACCGAGAAAAAAAAATTTTCACATTTAAACTCCAAAAGGCAGAATAATTTCTCTTGAGAGGTCAAATCCCACTATAGTTTTCATTAAAACTGCTTTGTGAACTTTCAAAGTACCTATTTAAGAGGTACTGCTCCAACTCTAATTAAGTCGCAGGTGCCCAGTGAGGTTTGGGATTTTCTTTTTCGAACAGGTCGTGACCCTATAATGTGAACTACAATTATTTCAGCAATTCAGATCTGCTACATCTCTATAGCCACTGCAGCTGAACACATAACGAGGAAATTGGAAGTGATTAAGCCATGATTAATTAGACAAAGACGGATCATAATGAGTTTGGTGAAACCCAACAAATTACTAGTCTGAATGGAACAGAATGGAGAACTTTGACAACAGAAGAAAAAAAACGACTTTAATTAAGGAACTGTCCAGAAATGGATCATTTCTTTTTGTTCGTGTGGCAAGTTTTCACAACACGGTGTCATTCAGTGACAGAACACTGGGTTCACAATGCCGTACCAGGACAAAGACAAAGATATTATAATCTGACTATATATAACACCATTAAAAAAGACAATATGAAGTTATATTGTCCTGGAACGATACATTAGCTGATGTGATGGCTTAATGCCCTATGTTTTACTGAACTACAACGGTTTTTTTTTTTTTTTTTTTTACAGTTTATGCATTATGAAGATTAATAACAGTGCCTCTGTGGAACACAGAATTGTTCAGCTTATTGACCTTGTTCAACTTCATTCACCGCTGCCTCTGTTCCTATTACGATGTGTTACGCTTTAAAATGATGAACGATGATGCATGTAATATCTTAATGGAAGGACAAAATTCTATATATTTCACACAAACACACGCACACACACACCCACAGAACACACGCACACACCCACACACACACATACTGCCTGTGAGCCTGCTGTCTGTGAGCCAGTCTGAGCTCAAAGCAGAGCTCATTAACCCCGGTGTGGAAACGAAGCAGCTCCGTTTCCCAGGCCGGTGGAAAGCCTGCTTCTCTTACACACACCCAAGACAACTTTCTGACTTGGTGAAGAACCAGGTGAAGATCATCAGAAGCAGCGCCCTCCTCCTTCCCTGACGCTCTCTGTGCAGGTTTCTATCTCTGAGCCCGTGTCCGCTCTGCTTCAGACCGTTAGGGCTTCTGTAACTGCGTACATTACTGCCTCTTAGCACAGCTACAGTGCAGGATAGCATAACCCTGTCAGCCTGGGATTAAATGGGGGGGGGTCACAGCTATGCTACCGGTCAACGGGGCACCGGTGGTTACTATGGCAATCGGACAGAACACAGAGGAAGGAAGACCCGCAGCGAGGCCCGGATTAAAAGGTTTTAAAGCGCTGATTACAAGAACACCGCTGTGTATTTTTTGAAAAGAAATAAACTGTATTCAGCCAAAAGACAAAAAAAAAAAAAAAAAATGTTCAATTGGAGTGAAAGGCCTTTTGATTCTTGCTGAGACCAATTATTCCCAGGAAAATGCACTGAAAAGAATCGGTGCACTCCAGTCAATTTGCTTACACTACAGTTTGCCTGTTAATGGGCAAGGTTAGCCAAAAATAAGTTTTCCCCATCAATAAAAATGAGCCTCGTCAACTCGTCCAATGTTTTATTAGATGGGTCTAGAGCCTGGAATTTGTGCAAAGCTGTTGCAGCTATTTTCTTGTTAACCAGCCAAAGAGGGCTTTGTAAAGTAGCCATATTGTGGCTGCAGAACTGAGCTGAGAAAATGCTTGCCTAGTTCAAAAAAAAAAAAAAGCTCCTACATATATTAGTACAGTACTGCAGTCACAAGGCCTGTCAACACAGTAAAATGTTCAGTGTTAAATACGATACAATGAGTTTTTAAAATTTTGTGCATCCCAGACAAACCCTGGCCTTCTTGCCTCCCTCCCTCTGCCTCCACTGCCACCCCCCCCCACCAACCACCGCCCCCCCAATCAACTCCACAGCCGCTGAGAAAAAATGTTTAAAAAACCACCGGTCCGCACAGCCCTTTGCCTGGGACGCGAGTGACTCGGTCCGGGGGACGTTTGGCGGAAGCCGGGCAGCTGGGAGAGCCGCGAGCTCATTCGACGCATAAATGAGAAAAAATCAGCACCTCTGCCAGTCCGGTTAGAGCGCCCGCTGGCGCCCTGTCGGGTCCCGTTACAGATGGGGCCCCGGAATGCTGACGAGCGGGGGGGGGGCACGTTAGGGGGGGGGGGGGGGGCAGATCGAGCCCATGGCCTGGAGACCGCGCTGGTGACGCTGAACCCCTCTCAGACCCCTCGTGATCGCGCGCTGTTCAGCTTCTCTCTCGCTGCCCCGGAAAAAACGGGGCGCAAACCTGAACCCCACTTTTCAGCAGCGCTACACACGCTCAGGAACATCATGAAAAGCGTCACAGTGTCAAACATGCATATGAACGCTTTCCACTGGGGTGGCACCCTATAAGTACATTAAATTGTACCCCTAACCAGCAATATATAATTAATTTGTACACGTATTAGCTTGTAAAAGGCACTTGTTATTATCCAAATAGAAGATTATTGTAATTTCAGGACACATCTGAGAAATCTGTTCCTTGGAGAGCAAAAATGCACTTCCAACTGTACCTTTATTTCCAATAGTGTACAATTATCTGTGTCAACAGAAGCCTAGGGTTTATCAACTGAGGAGCTGTAGGCATTATCCACTGCATGCAAAACAGAAACATGAGCACAGCTCATCTGATGGGAACAGGCTCAAAGATTCTGAAAGTTCAGTCAAGAAACATACTTTACATTTATCCCAGTCTTATAATGCATAAATGTACAGCAGTACGAATCTGCTTCATATACTGCGTGTTACTGTTTGTTATTCTTAATTATTGATTTTTACACAGTTTTATTTCCTGAGTTGAAAGGTCATTCCCTTTCTGTGTGTTTTAGCTCTTAGTATTTTAAAGTGACATCATAAGAAATTCAGAGTTGAAGTAAGTTTTCATAAAGGCTGAACAATCAGGCTACGCACGCACGCACGCCCTCACAAACACACACACACACACACACAGTGCAGTCTTATAATAGATTGTTTACTAAAATGTGGTCAATTCTTTTGTGCTTTAACACACAGAATTTTCATTGTGTCCAAATGTGGGGCCAGTCTCCAGCTACACGGCGTATAAGTACACCCACTTGGCCGCTGAACTCCCTCAATGTGGAATAATGTTACTTTAGATTCAGATTCAGGGAACAATGAAATGGAGCCGAAACGGCGAACAATTATTCCGTCTCGTGCAGGCGAAACGTCCAGCTAATTTACAGACCCGCATCTGCGTCCCTGAGTAACAGAATGTGCTTCTACAGAGACTGAGAACGGGAGGGTAGTGGCCGAGCGCGTAACAGTAACGATGCAATTAAACGTGTCCATTTTTTTTTTTTTAATAGTGCAAATTTGTATTACCTAGCATCTGAATTAGAGGCTTCCATTTACAGTAACAGTGCTTAAGCAATTACCGTAATGAAACCCCTCTTACCAGAAGTACATTTTGGACATCCGAGCCTGGGTGTGTGTGTGTGTGTGTGTTGGGCGCAATGTTTTGAAAAAGGGTTAGGCGAGATAAAGGGGGGTGGGGGGGTGGAGGGGGGCCAAAAATCATGAGGCGCCTGAGGCCAAGCCGCTTTTTTAAAAAGCAAGGTAGGGGTGCCTTATGCCAAAAGGAGGCCTCTGACCTCTGGAGAAAGGTGCTGAAGCAAAAAAAGCGCTGTTCTTATAGAGGCTATAGGAGCAGGTGAGCTACGCACAGAGAGAGAGGGAGAGAGAGGGAGAGAGAGAGAGAGAGAGAGAGAGGGGAGAGAGGGGGAGAGAGAGAGAGATGACATAGTGGCATGGTTGTGCCTGTCACACATCCTTTCTGGTGTGCAGGTGTGGGAAGGTATTATTTCCCTGACATTTCTAAGAGAGACACAGCACCAATCCGCCGATCTAAAATTAACTTGGTCCCTCAGGTTTGTGCCACTTTCAAAAACAAGCCACCACACTTCATTATGAAGTGACAAAGGTCACTTAATAGATATGTCATTTTCTTTCATCACCCTCATTTTTTCCCTTGTGGGACTGTGATCTCAGAAGGGAACACCACTCTATTCTCTGTAGAATACCGTCACCAAAGTCAGTGTGCAAGTCAGACCTATGTCCACTAGCACACAATTCACAATTTAGCCATTTGGCAGAAGCTATTAGCCAAAATGACTCAAAGTGCATTTAAAATGGTACTTGGAGACAGGCAAAGTTTCCACAGAAGTGCGACCAACGAGGTGCATAGCTCAGGACCAGTGAAATAAAGGGAAGCACTGCGTTTTTGACTCTGACAGTCCGTCTGTGAAATATGTCGCTCCTCTCAGTAGTGCTCTGTGGGACATGAAGAGGAGCATTTCATCAGTATCCACAAGGGCAGTGTTGCCAGGGGACAAGCAACTTAGGTGCCGATTATCATGGATTCAGGGGGAACACCGCCCCCTACTGGTACCACAGAAACCACGACCGGCGGTTACTTCCCCACTGTAAGATCGCTACAGTGTCTGAGTCATGTTCTTAACGCTGCACAGGGTGGCTGGCTGTGTCTGAACTAAAGGTTATTTCACACGCACACAAAAAAAAAAAGGTTCTGTTATTCACAGCGGCTCACACTCAACAACTGCACGTTACACAACATTTCTTCCCGGAGGACAAAACTATTGATTTGCGTTTCCTTCGGCGAATGCTTTCGATAGCAGCCAGCTTTCTCTAAAAACTCACACTTGTGAAGAAACCCAAATCAAACCTAGGCTTTCTAAATTAAGAAACACACCGTTTGAAAAACAAATAATTCCATCCCTGTCCGTTTTTAATCATGGGGAGAGGTTACAGCATGCACAAACACGGTTGCACAAACCATTACGTTAAATTTACATTAAATAAATGGACTCGAACCTGCAACCTCCTGGCGGGTCAGCGCTGTGCCCTCGCGGCGCAGGCAGGCAGGGAGGGAGAGAGGACGGAGGAGGACGGAGCCGCGTCTGCGCGCTCAATCTCTCAGACACGACGGAGCGTTTTCCTTCCTGGCGTCTGAGGACATCCAGAGATCGGGCGCCATAAATCTCCTTTACGGCGTTATTCCTCCCGAGTCAGACGCATTGATCAATGGATTAAGACACAGACGACTTTTAAAGCGCGGCCTGAGAACAACGAGGCCGCCCCGGGAACGCGATTCCAGCGCCGCGAAATCAATGTCCTCTCCAAGGATCTCAGGTGGGGGGGGGGGAGAGGCAGGGTCAAATCGATGGAAAAGGAAAGGGGGAGTGAAAAAACGATGACAAACGATCTGTTACGAACAGAGAGGGAGGCGTTCTTAATTTAGAGGAAGAAACTTTTAAGTGTTATGAATGTTTAATAATGTATTAAACGCTGGTAGTCAAACATTACTATGATTGTGTTATTAAAGTTGAGGCCAGATAGACAGTGTACAGTGGCTTGGAGACATAATGTAATTGACACAGAATGCTAAAATCTTATTTTTAAATCATGCAATCCTTGCATCCTTCATAAGAACATACTCCTTAACATGTAATAATGATTAACTAAACTTAAAATATATATTTTTAATGCTTAAACAATGTTTTAGTATAATTTTGTTATTAATGCTTTATTAATCATTTATAACTATGTGATAGCCTAAATGGGGACACAAAACTATGTGGATCGAAAAAAATAGGGATGTTAGTTAAGAAACAGTACAGAGACAGCATGCAGTGCAATGTCCCACAAGGAAACAAACACCAACAGTAGCGGCTGCTGCACTATAGAACAGGTAAAGACCTGCTTCTGGAGCCATTTTACAAAAAGTACTGGATATCAGGGAAATATCCCCAGCAGCAGAATCAAAGGCAGGATGCCTTTGGTTGCTAATGGAAGAAGGGTGAGCACAGATGGGCAGAGTCGCCCGTTCCCGTCCTGTTCGATCCTCACGCCGTCGCGTGCAGCACATGAAAGCCGTTATGTTAATGAGGCCTGCAGTCACTGCAAATAATAACGCCGCCGAGGCCCTGTCCAATCAGCAGCGAGCGTTACCGCACACGGGCAGAACCGTGTGCCGCACGTCGACGTCATCACACCTGCCATTTATGAACGCCCTAATTTACAGAGACGCCTGTGTAATGACCTCGGTCCCTCCTTTCCCTTTCCAACAGATACTTGGGCGGCTTTCCGCTTTTTCGGGTGCAAGAACGAGCAATCTTTCGCTTCGCGTGCGAAGAAACGCGGGAGGGCGAGGCGGGAAACCGAGGCCGGGGGGGGGGCTTCCCGAAAACCGGCCAGCCGCGCCGCAGACGAGCGGTGGAGGCGAAGGGCTCGCCCGCGACGGCGTGTTTCTCCGCTCGCCGAAGGGTTTCCGTCCCGCGGCGCAGGGCATCGATTCGGACGGCGGCGGGCGCAGCGCGGAAAATGGATTTATCGCGATTGCGCTCGGAGCCGCGCGCGGCTCTCCTCCGATTCCGATTCGGATAATCACGCTCGCGTTTGATGTAAACACGGATTGAAAATAAAAAGGTAACGACATCATCAATTTTCCTAGTGATGTTCCTGAAATTATACCCCCCCCCCCCCCCCCCCCCCCAACCATGATTCACAAATGGCTCGCAAATTGTCCCGCTGTTCCGATACTTCCCAACACTGCTGCTACTGTAACTGCACCGGGATTGGGCAGAAACCAGGAAGTGAAAATACAGCCGGCCAAGCAGTCAGACACTGGTACACTTCAGACAGGCTGGGACAAGGGCTCGAGGGTGTCCTCAAAAGGCAGACTGAAGTATTGAAAAGCGAAGGGCGTTGTGTGCTCCGAGCTTTACCGAATCGGGTAGACAGGGGGGTTCATTAGTATTAAAATCAAACGAGCAAGAGGTTGACAGTCAATAAAAATAAATTTAGCCAACAGGGGGAAAAAAAAAAAAAAAAAAAAAAAAAGACAACATGATTTATTTCAGTTATGTGCAAGTAAAGATGCACAATTTGAAACAGGAGCATTTCCATGAACGGGGAGGCAGCTTATGATGATGTCATTGAGTTTAGGTCCAATGGAGGGAAACTATTTCTCTTTAATGCAGCATCACGCAGTAAAACCTTCAGTTAATTCAACTCCAACAGAGTTCATGAGGCTCCACACTTCAACATAAGCCACTCTAGCAATGTACTCTGACACGACTTTACACTGAGCATTCTCTGCCGCACGCCAAATCAATGACAGGTCTGAGGCCGATTCATAAATTCATGGTACATCCATCACTTTTTCCTTTTTAAAAAACAAGCACAGCACTTTTGCAGGTCAGTTTAGTGCTGAGCAGAGAGAAGTATGACTTAATAAATTTTACAAGCTTGTACACTGTTAAAGCCCCAAAACAAAAACTGCACCGCACCAATCTTTGGCAGGCTCTCTCACTGGTCACACCTTTTGGGATCAGCTACAGTGTGCAGGTACTGCATTCAACAGGCTTTCACGTTCCCTGACTCCATTGCTACCGGACGCCTGTCCCGTCCACCTTGAGTTTTCGCAAGTCAACAACCGCACATGTCAGAAACATGGCCTCCACACGGCACCACTGAAATACTAAACACAGGCCATTCCACCTACTAACAGGTGGTACCATAGATATATATATATATATATTTTTTTTTTTAAAATATCTATGGTACCACAGAAATTGAACAGAATGTAAAGTGGAGTGAAATGCACTCCACGCTGCACCCGGGATTCAGAACACGCAGACCAGCGCGCCTTTGATCGGGGGGGCGGGCCGAGTCGCCAACAGCCGCCGCGTTTAATCGCGCTCCCTGGCCCGCGGACGCTCGCGCACCTCAGCGACGGGAGAGATAACAGAAGCGCGGCTAATTCCTTCCCACTGGCCTGGCGCAACGAGGGAATCAGAGGCCCTTTGTGTGACCTGCATCGATCAGCG
Organism: Anguilla japonica; assembly: GCA_025169545.1. NCBI lineage: Eukaryota > Metazoa > Chordata > Actinopteri > Anguilliformes > Anguillidae > Anguilla > Anguilla japonica. The sequence goes on along the minus strand of CM045901.1, from coordinate 12,213,069 downwards.
TTTGCTTCTGTCTCACGTGGACTCAGCGTTTGCTTCCGTCTCACCGCAGCGCTCTGGAAACGGGGCTCGATATCCTGAGGTCTTGTTTATTTGTCCCAGCGCTTCGTGACTTCAGTGCGTTTGCGTCATTCACTAATGGGAGCGCGATCAAACACTCCTAATTGTTGCCGATGAGTAAAACGCAGAGTACTTGTGTCAAGCAGCAATCTTAAGACGCAGATGGTGGTGCGTCACGATTCATGGTTCATTCAGGGGCTGTGTTTTGTTGCCCAAACAGCGCTATTTTATCCTTGACTCAGGGGCTAGATGAACAGCATCAGTAAATATCCCACGCTAGAAGGACACAAAAAAAAAAGCTCTGGCAAAAACAACTGCGTCTAGGCTGACATAAAAATGAGCAGCATACATGGTCCTGGGTATAAAGAAACTTGCTGGGTGGATTCATTTAGAGTTTCTCGTAGTATTTCCCAAAGTCCGTGATGTATATTTGCCACAGTACTTTAGCATGACACGAAGGGAACCACAGCCAGACAAGCCCTTCTACTGTAAACCGGACTGTGACATCACAGCCAGACAAGCTCTTCTACTGTAAACCGGACTGTGACATCACAGCCAGACAAGCCCTTCTACTGTAAACCGGACTGCGACATCACAGCCAGACAAGCCCTTCTACTGTAAACCGGACTGTGACATCACAGCCAGACAAGCCCTTCTACTGTAAACCGGACTGCGACATCACAGCCAGACAAGCCCTTCTACTGTAAACCACACTGTGACATCACAGCCAGACAAGCCCTTCTACTGTAAACCGGACTGTGACATCACAGCCAGACAAGCCCTTCTACTGTAAACCGGACTGCGACATCACAGCCAGACAAGCCCTTCTACTGTAAACCGCACTGTGACATCACAGCCAGACAAGCCCTTCTACTGTAAACCGGACTGTGACATCACAGCCAGACAAGCCCTTCTACTGTAAACCGGACTGCGACATCACAGCCAGACAAGCCCTTCTACTGTAAACCGGACTGTGACATCACAGCCAGACAAGCCCTTCTACTGTAAACCGGACTGTGACATCACAACAGAGCAGCAGTGGGAGGAGCTGCAGGTGATTTCTCTGTCAAAGGCAATTTTAAGTGGCACAATGCCCACAATGCACTTGGCTTCACTCGCGCAAGGGACTGTTACAATCTAATCAATGAGAAGTACCAGAAAAAGCTTGATATTGTTTGTGAGCAGGCGGAACGACACTCGGCATAATTAATGAGGAAATATACACACTCCGCCTATAAATACATTAAACACACATTTCAATGCGCCCACGTAAAGTGCATACCTCATATTTTATTCATGAAGCAGCAGCTCTGACCCGCTTACCTCAGAACACGGCGGAGCAGCTGGTGCTTTTAACGGGCGCAGTTTCATACTATGAGCCGCAGTAATTACAGACACAGCTCGGACAGTAAAAACCCCAGGAAGCCCATGTTTATGGATCTGAAAAGGTCCTAACGGCGAGGCGTCGGGCCCTGCTGCCACAGAAACACCGAGCCGCCCATTTAATCTCCTTAAGTCTCAGCGAAAAGGAGAATTTGATTGGGTTTTTAAAAAAAAAAATTTTAATTTATAAAAGGGATTAATAAAGTGAATTACAGAAGCCATTTCAAACTGAGTTCCGGCTGCAGAACACGAGGGCAGAGGTGAGAATTAATTAAAGGCAAGTTTTTTTTTACGTTCCCCTTGCACGACGGGGCTTTGTTTCCCCCTGTTGTGAATGCGCGGAGTCGCTAAGGCCGGGCTAGCGCTGCAGGAACAGGCTCTTTGGGTGCTCAGTACTCGGCGCTGAACGGACGTCCGCATTCTGTCGGGGGATGAGGGCGTGGCTCACAAAAGCACACAGTGACACGGTTGCCTTTACTGACGGGCTTACACCTGTACAGTCCCAGGGAAGGGGGTGACTGTGCCCCAGGGGGAACCCCATGGGGAATAAACCATGGAGCCTACGCCTTTCTCAGCAGGTACAAACGCTCAGCACAAAAGCACGTCCGGCAGCTTCAGCTGCGTTTCCGCCTGACGGACCTAACACAAGTGGTTTTCTGGAAAGTTCTGGAAACCGATACTGGAACTCAGTTCACGCAGAGCCAGAAACCAAAAAAGGACACCAAAAAAAAAAAAAAAAAATTAAATAGAAATGTAATAATAGCATTTGCCCGAACATTAACAGAAACCCAGCAGACAAAGGAGAGGGCTTCAGTATGAAAAATATTAATTTCTGAATTACATTAAATCGTAAAGCAATGAACAATGCAGTCTGTCCTTAACATCTCTGCCATTTTTCTCCCTTTAATATCACTGTGATGTCACACTTTTCATTAGTTTCTGACCCGGCAACTTAATTAACGCATTTTCATTTGTGTCGCGGGGACAAGACACAGTGCCGTTGGGACCGGGAGCCCAGAACACCGGCAGTATCCCGTTTCACTCCCTGAGAAATCTCATATCGCATTCATAACCCCCCCGCCCCAGCAACCAGCTCATATCACGACTCTATTCAATATCGGGGAGCAGAAGCTGAACCACAGGGATCGGGGTGCCTGAAGGCCCGCTCTCTCTCTCTCTCTCTCTTTCCCCCTCTCTACCTCCCTCTCTCTCTCTCTCTCTCTCCCCCCTCATTTCCCTCTCTCTCCCCTCTCTATCCCCCTCTCTCTCTTTCCCCTCTCTCTCTTTCCCCCTCTCTCTCCCAATCTCCCTCTCCCCCCCCCCCCCCCCTGGGCCGAGCGGAGGGAAAAGGGAGGGAAAGCAAACGCTACACTTCATTTCCTCCTGTCTACGGGCCGCCGGGGCCGAGCGTGAGAAGGCCGGGCGCAGGCAGCGGAGGTCAGCAGGGACTCCGCAGTAAACACCGCCCAATTTCTGCACCGCCAACACGTCTCCATCCCCGTCCCACTCCCCATATCCCGCTGGAGGGGCGTAGTGACGTTTGTTTTTTTTTTTTTCTTTCCTCGGGAGGCTTTCACATAAGGAAAAAAAAAAAAAAAAAACCTTATTTTCTCTCTTTACAATATCGATCTGTTATTTTATTATTTTCTTGCGACTCACTGAAAATTCCTTCGAAGATAAAGTACAACTCCTCACAAAATATCGTTCTCTGCTTTGTACTGCTGCTCCAATTACTTCAAATATTAACCACGATGATGATGATAGTTCTGCGGACAGGATATGAATATCTTTTTGATACCTTTTTGATAACTCAAGGGGGACCTGTACAGTGTTAACCAATTTTCACTTCTTTCTACCACACTAGCTGGGCAAGGGTGTGAGAATGCTATTTTTGAATTTACTAGGAACGTGCGGACCTTGCAAAGTCGTGCAAGTTAGCTGTGTCATTAATTTTGACTGCAGCTGTAATTGGGGGGAAAAGTCCAGAAGTGTGTGAAAATGTGTTGATATTCTGGCTTTTTGTTGAGGCCCACTGAACAAATCTCTTTTTTTATTTTCCATTCGTCTCTCGCTTATGACAATACCACAAATTGGTCTTTTGTGCAAACACAGTACTGGAAAATAACAAAATGGAAAAAAAAAACGCTGACGGTTTCTGTGTTTGGTCTTAAAATGCAGAGCGTGTGTTTTCTGTATAATTTCAACGCCTGAATGAACCAAACGGAACATTTTTACAAAGTATAACGAGATTCTGATAGTGGCCAGCTTCATAGCTTACTGGCTAAATGCTAAATTGCTCTAGATCACCATCTGGCTGCTCTTTTAGGTCAATGGAAGACAGAAATTAAAACTGAAAAATATAATAAGCATTAAGATCAAAAATGTATGTATTTGAAAAACATAAAAACAGCAGGCCTATCTATTATTAAGTACTGTTTGCGATACGTGACATCACAGCCATGGATTTTTACTGGTCTACTGCCTTTTTTATGGTTGTGCTTTAACTCAAATTACTAACACTACTAAAAAAAAAAAAAATAAAAATGGAAACAGTTTGGAATTGTATTCTGTATGGCGCGCCCTCTGAAACAAAGACCTGTGACATGTTTGCTCAGTGCAGACTTTTTGGAGGACATCTTCACATTCCATCACGATTCAAAACAACGATCGAAACCACGTGCGAGGGAGGACGAGATTCACCTCCAAACTCAAAAGGCCTCTAAAAGGAAGGTCCAGATCCGGACGGCACATTTCAATGTGCCTACATAAAGAGGTTTTTCATATTTTTTCATGAAACAATAGCTCGATTCGAAAATAGCTTCTTGGTGAAGCATATTTCCGAAATAAAACCAAAACGAGAAACTAGGAACACGTCTGTATTAAAATGACAACAGAACACAGATGAACATAGTCAACTTATCTTAAGTTCAATCATGGTTATTATTATTATTATTTGCCTCTTACCACCCCTCTAGTTGTTGCCATCGGCAACATACTGTGATGTCACACATTCTTTCCAATAGGGAACAGAAGCCCGTGTGAGTCTCAGCTCCAGGGCAGAGTATTTGTTTATTTCTGGGATGCGCGAGGCTCTTTCTTGTCGACGCCCTTTACGCTTCGCTGTGAAGCGCAGCTCGGCCCCCGGGACGCCAGCGAGCGCAAGCGGCTCTGATCAGCCAGCCAGGTCTGCCGGGGTCGGCGCGTCGGTACGGCAACGTGCGTTTCCCCGGGCCTGTTTTCCCTCGCGACGGCCCTGACCTGCGCAGTCAAACCCAGAGGAATGGAGCCTGATCACTGCGTCGTGTGCATTATGTTATACCGGGGAGTGGGATGCAAAAGGATAACGCATCACTGAGGGGGTGTAAGGATCACATCTCACTGGGCATCTGAGAAATCACCGGTATATAAATGCACTGAAGAGGAATTAGAAGAAATGTCTCAGATAAAGCCAAATGTCAGAGACTCCATTTGCTTACGGATCCGGGCTATTTTTTGCCGTGCCCTGCTGACTGCGGTTAAGCAACCCAAGAAGTGGTAAAGTAAAATACGCACACACACACACACATACAGGCACATACGCACACACACACACACACACACACACACATACAGGCACAGACATACGCACCCACACACACACATACAGGCACAGACATACGCACCCACACACACACATACAGGCACAGACATACGCACCCACACACACACATACACAGACATACGCACCCACACATACACATACAGGCACAGACATACGCACCCACACACACATACAGGCACAGACATACACACACACACACACACACACACATACAGGCACAGACATACACACACACACACACAGGCACAGACATACACACACACACACACACACACACAGACACACACACACACACACACACACACACACACACACATACAGGCACAGACATACACACACACACACACACACATACAGGCACAGACGTACACACACACACACACACACAAGGAAACACGCGCATACACACAGACACAGACACAGGCTGGCAGGCAGGCTGGCTGGCAGGCTGGCTGCAGTTATTCTGCGCTGCAGTGCGCTGAGCTGTGGCTGCTGCCTGTCCTCACTGCACCCCCAGAGGGTGGACGTGTGGCCGGCGCCGGCGCTGGCTCCGGCGGCCCTGACTCATCCCGTTACCTCAGCAGATCGCAGGCGCGCGCGCCTTTAAAACCCGCTAAGTATCCACGGCCAGTCGCCATGGCGCCCGACATCACGCCAAACTGGGGCCCGCGCGAATAACTGACCTACATAGGAAAACACTCCCAAAACAGCCCATTTTCAATACCCTGTGAGGTCCTTTATTTTTTTTTTTTACACTCCCAGCAAACCAGGCGTAAATTAAACTGGTGTTTTAAAGACACTTATTTGAGTAAATAATTCAAAAGGAAGTGAATCGTGGGCAGGAGGAAGTCATGGCGAGAATCCCACACACACTGAACACGGCGTGTTCATTACTCATTAATGATTAGTAGACAGAAGACAGAGCCTTAGGAATTTTCAGAAGTATAATTTCCAGACCTGGGTCACATACGTATTTGTTTTGGATTCAAATACTTTTTCTGTGCTCTATTGGTCTTGCCTGGTGTAATTGAGCCTGCCAATATAACCAGAAGGTGGGGTTTGCACTTTTTGAGAGTGTTTCATTGGTTCCAGTACACCAGGCAAGATCAGTAAAGTGACCCAGGTATGATCATTTCCGCCATGGTTCCATTTTTTACATGCACCCCTCTGCAGTGATGTTTTTATATTCTCACCTGGTACTAAATGACTTTGGCATGTTTGCGAAAGTCGCATTCAACGGGCCAAACCACAACACTCAACACCGTCCATCTGCCTCAGCAATTAATGCGTTCAGCCCAGATGGACACAATTAGCCTTTTTATTTTTTTTTTTTTAACTGACAAAAAAAAAAAAAGCTTCAAAAGATTTCTCCGTTTTCTCCGTTTTCTCCACATCAAACCGCTCCTCCCGAGCTAATGCAAAACGAAAAAAACTCTTCGGGGGGGGGGGGGGAAGAAATTAATAAACGAACGGCACACGTGCCCTTTGACCTCTGCGGTATAAATACAACCGCGCTCGCATTTCAGCGTCTCGGCAGATTGGTTTTTTTCCCAGTTGGCTCAGCGTGAGGCCTTTCTGAAGCGGCGCGAAGCGGAGCGGGGTTCACGTCTGCAGCCTGCCTGGGGGGGGGGGGAGGACGCGAAGCGAACGCGCGCGTCAATTATTCAGATCCCCTTCCGTTAAATTTAACCGACAGCGCTCGACTGAGAGGAGCCGGTTCCCGCCGTGGCTGGCGGTAATAGCGGAAACGTGTCGCTCTCAGCAGGCCGGGCGCTAACCTGCGCTGATGTCACGTCGCGTCGGACGTGGCGGGAAGAGTAACCGCCACCGTGGCGGCCAAGGGGGACTCGGCGAAAGACCGGGGGGTGTTTTTATAAAAATTTGCAGCAATATGGTGTCTGCTTTCACTCTATTTTAAACAAACATTAACTGAACCAATTATGCAGGCTTGTTTTTTTTTTTTTAGTCTCAATGTGGGGTCCCAGGGTTATTGCATGTTGCCATGGTAAATCTGCAAAGACAAACTAAGCAACAAGCCTGAGCCTATAAAGTGTTTGCTTTGGAAGATTATTTCCACCTCTACCAAAAGTTGGAATACACCAAATCTACAAATGGAAAGAATTTTGGTCTTACGGTACCATACGGACACGGATCAACCCTGTATTACTACAGGGACACACAAAACAGGAAGAGTAGCCAAAAATATAGATTTATAAAACTACTATAAAAACAATACATGGATTTATAAAAGTATCATAAAACCTAAATATAGATTTATAAAACTACTGTAAAAACAATGCATGGATTTATAAAAGTATTATGAAACCTAAATATAGATTTATAAAACCTTCAGTAATTTTCTCAAGTAGTGTCTTATCACAGTGGCTATCATGCCTTATCATGGGAGTGTGCACGTCCATATAAATATATATGCATATATGTCTCTCATTTCCACTATTTGCAGATCAAACAGCCGCGCTCCCTTAATCACACACACACATTATGAAACAGCACAGAGACGCAGTTACCGTTTTTTTTAACTCTGTCACCTAATTGCACCTCTGGAGAGGCAATTAGCCCTCTACACCGCGCGCGGAGCTGGGAGCCCACGGGCAGGGCCTGGTGGCAGGGGCGCCGTTTGGGGGGGGGGGGGGGGGGGGGGGGAGCCAGAGCCCCACCGCAGATGAAAGAGCTCCGAGGGGGGGGGGTGAGGGCGAGGGTGAGGGGGGGGCTGCCTGTATATTTAGACCGTTAATTTGATGCACTGAAAATGTTATTATTACAAGACAAAAACAAACAAAACTAAAAAAAAAAAAAAAAAAAAGAGTTCATCAAAATTCACGCACTGGAATTACTTCAAAGACCGAAGAGTCGGTACATTTGCATAAAGAATTATAAGCTGTGTCTTACTTAGGTACACAAATATCAAATATCGTCATTTATGAAGTTTGTTTCAGAAAGTCTTTTACATGTAGATTCATATATAAAACAGTGAGCTTTTTTTGGGGCATTTTTTCTCTCTACTCAGTCATTTTAGATTCGCAACCAAACAATTCATGTGGTTAAAGTGCAGATTCTCAGCTTATACTGGTTACGGGTCTGTTGATGACAATGTCCCTCGCCCCTCTAAATTAATAATTGTGAACTCTTGCGCTTGTATCTTTGGCATGCACAGAAGTCCTCATATCAACAAGGAAATGAAAGCTTTTCAATACGTTCCTGAACATAAGCCTACTGTCATTGTGAGAGACTGCTACTGCAGATGTAGCCGTTATCAACTGAAAATCACAATTCAAAATGACAGCATCGGTGGGGCTCAGTAGAGGCTCCTGTTCGGTGGAACCGATGAGGCTCACGTTTCAGCTCGTTCAGCTGGCTCACAGGGGCTGAATCATCACCAGCGCACATCGGGTCGCTCACACGGATCAGAGGCAGCGAGGCTCAGCCGCGGCCTGGAGAGTCATCGTACTCACGTCAAGGGGAGGATGACAGTAATCACGCGACGCCGTGATTGACAGGCCGACTGACTGACTGACTGGCTGGCGGAGATATTATGGGTATTTGCAATAGCTGTCAAACCTCAGCCGTCAAGATATGAAGATATGAAGACTGTTTCATGTTCTGAATTTGCAGCCGGCCCGCGCGTACTTTTACCGTGTTCATGTAAACACGCCGGCAAATAACATTTCATCTTTCATCTTTCACAATTAAGGGAAACGTGTTTGGCGATATTGGGGATGACAAGGTACGCCAGAGGAATATTAAGTCTTCCATGTGCTGCATATGTAGCCCACAAACACAGAATGAAAATGAGGAATCTTGCTTATAAACATGTTTTGAGCGACATTCATCATAGATGGATACAGATGCTACCAGACACAAGCGCGCACACACCACACACACACACACACACACACACACACACACACACACGCACACACACACACACACACACACACACACACACACACACACGCACACGCATCACGCAGGCATGGTTTTATCTCCAATCTTACATTATTCATTAGACACTCGGTCAGTACACTCAGTCTTTTCTTCCTACAGATGAACAGAAACCATAAAGCATACAAACGCATGTAGATTGTGATCTTTGCCTTTAGATCCCCTACCTTCGCTGCTGAGGCAACTCTCTCCTTCCATAGGCTGCTATATAAAACTCTATACAGCCTATGTCACAGAGCACATTACAACTCAGCAGATGGATCTAAATGAATCACACACACACACATACACACACACATACACACACACACAACACGCTCACAAACACACACACACATACACGCTCACACACACGCACATAAAAACACACGCACAAACACATGCACAGAAAATACACACACACACATGCTCACGCGCACAACATCCACGCACACAGACACACTGGCACAAACATGCATCCACGTGCACACGCAAACTCGCACACAAGCTCTCACACACACAGACACACACACACAGCCTGGTTGACTATGTATGAATTCTATGGACTGAGAGGCAGAGAGAACTATTTGATTTAATGGCAGCGCATTTGTACAGGTGATTAAGAGCGCGGTAACACATCCATTCTCTGGTCCCGCTGACATTTATCAAGGGTGTCCGGCTAAATGTCACGGGACGAGGTAGCTGTCCCGCTCCTAATTAGCATGTGAAATTCGTGGAGGGAGTCTTGTTATTTTCCCTCGCTCGTTTCAGGCCCAGCCTGGACCCGATACATTTATTTATTTATGTATTTGCTCGTTTATTTATCACTCTTTCTGCAGTGCACACTTATGCTAACTTTCTTTGGCAACAGATGGAACTTTTCGCCGCTGTCTCCTGCATCTGCTTGCAAACCGCGGTGTGATGTCACTTCCTGTTTCTTAGCCAGCCGAGGCATCAGACTCTGTTCACACAGCAACAGGTTTTGTTTGGTGTAAAAAAATAATAATAATAATAATAATAATAGTTTCCCCACCAAGCTGTTTGACCTGCCGAGCAGCTTAATTAAACCGTTTATTTTATGGTCATTTTACTATGGTTTAACCGTGTGCGCATTTACATCTGTGCATTACCCACACTGCACTGCAGCGAGTAGAGAACACATGCATCATCTTTAGATGGTGATGCATAATGAAAGTGAAGAGGGGGGAAAAAAAAAAAAAACATAACCATGCAATGATTGTTAAAAAAAAAAAAAAAAACAAGGCTGGAAATTACAGGGGGAGCTGCAGTTGAAAAGTTTACAGTCAGGATTTATCCTCAGCGTCCGCCAGTTCCAGTTCGGTTTATTAACAGCGATGTGAACACGTGAAGCCGTCAGGCGCAGGCGCCACGGTCGCCGTTAAGGAGCACGTTAGCGTGTACCGCGCGCCCCTCTCTGCTTTCCGCCGTCGCGGGCGCCGCCGCGAGAGGGGCGGCCGCGCCGATCTTCGTGGGAAACGCGTACGCTCATCGAGAGCGAGGAGGTGTCAGGCTAAAACGGAGTCGGTCTGAAACGAGGCCCCGGAGGAGATGCAGGAGACGTGTTGGCGCACCGATCTCTCGGCGAGAGCTCTGAAAGGTGCACACAGGGCCCGAGGAAACCGTTTAGCATACCGCGTCAGTCAGAGGGGATCGTCGTTAGCCACCGGCGTGTGTTTGCAAATTACCTGTGTGTGTACGGGAGTGTGTGTGTGTATGGGAGTGTGTGTGTGTCTGTGTGTGTGTGTGTGTGTGTGTGCACATGTGTACGCGTGTGCGTGCGTGCTGTGTGTGTGTGAGCGAGCCCCACAGCAGCACCCAACCTGGGAAAGGACACAAACCAGCAACTCCCAGCTTATAAGTCCAGTTCCCAAACCGCCGGGACACCACTCCTCACCTCACAGGGTCAGGGCACAGCAGGGCCCCCCCACCGCACAACGTTACGCTGCAGCGAAGCGACACAACGAGCTGCGCTATCCTGTGGTGCTGGCCCCCCCCGTGAACAAGCAGAATCAGCTGAAGGTACGGCCTACAGGACACGGGGTCCCGGTTCCATTAGCATCCCGGGAAACCGAATTTAAAAAGGGCACGCGGCGACCGCCCCTCCGACATGGCGTCCAGCTGCAGTTCAGAGGAGATAAAGAACGCTCCCCTCCCTCAACGGGACATGCTAGCGCACAGCGCGGCTTTGTTAACAACCATGGGGATGACATTTACGCTGGGGGGCCGGGATGAGCTCTGCTCTGCTAGTGGAGACGCCGCCGCCGCCTGACAGAATGTGCAGCGGTGCGCCGCCCCCCCCCCCCCCCGAATGCGCTCCCGACAGCGGAATTCATCTGGCGTCGCGTGTTCTGGGGCCCGGCCCCTCCCCCCCGTCGGGTTCAGACACAGACAGGAGAGGCGCTCCCCGTCAGAGCCACGGAGCGCACGGGGAAAACGGCACGCAGAGAACTGCTCTACAGAGAGGAGGAGAGAGGGAGAGAGAGAGAGAGAGAGAGAGAGAGAGAGAGAGAGAGGAGAGAGAGGGAGAGAGAGAGAATGAGACAGGGAGAGAGGGGGAGAGAGAATGAGGGGGGGGGAGAGAGAGGATGAGGGGGGAGGGGGGGGAGAAAGGGAGAGAAAAAGAATGAGAAAGGGAGAGAGGAGAGAGAGGGGGGAGAGAGAAAGAAAGAATGATAGAGGGAGAGAGATAGGAAGGGAGACAGATAATGAGAAAGGGGGAGAGAGAGAATGAGAGAGGGAGAGAGAGTGAGAAAGAATAAGAAAGGGAGAGGGGAGAGAGAGAGTGAGAGACAGAGAATGAGAAACAGTGACAGTGAGAGACAGAGACAGAGAGCGTGAGAGAGATGTATTCCTTTCATCATTGCTATTATTCTGACAATCACGCTTTGGCAATACTTATTTCAAAATGTGTCATGCCAATGAAGCATTTTGAATTTGAATTTGACTTGGAGAGAGAGAGAGACAGACAGAGTGTGAGAGAGAGCAAGAGAGAGAATAGAATTTTCTATTTTAGGAAATGAAGAAACCTTGAAATAAAAGGCCAGGTTCCCAGTTATCGGGAGCTGATGAGACCGAGCAGAATTCACAGATTACACCTGAGAGCCTCTCTTAGGCATCACAATTACACCTAACGGCACGTCACGGCACAGAACACCACACAGCACAGCACAGCACCACACAGCACAGCACAGCACCACACACCACAGCACAGCACCGCACAGCACAGCACAGCACCACACACCACAGCACAGCACCGCACAGCAAAGCACAGCACCACACACCACAGCACAGCACCGCACAGCAAAGCACAGCACCACACACCACAGCACGGCACAGAACACCGCACACCACACCACAGCACCGCACAGCAAAGCACAGCACCACACACCACAGCACAGCACCGCACAGCAAAGCACAGCACCACACACCACAGCACGGCACAGAACACCGCACACCACAGCACAGCACCGCACAGCAAAGCACAGCACCACACACCACAGCACAGCACAGCACAGAACACCACACAGCACAGCACAGAACACCGCACACCACAGCACAGCACCGCACAGCAAAGCACAGCACCACACACCACAGCACAGCACAGAACACCGCACAGCACAGCACAGTGCTTGAGCTGCCCTTCCTGAACACTGGCAGAGCCACTATGTGCTCCTCCTGCGTTATAGCAGCTAATCTATTATGTCAAACGGCTTTCTTGTAAAACTGAAATTACATCGGAGGGGGGAAAAAAATAAACTTAATTTCCCATCTGTTAAGCAGTGCCGGGCCCAGCCAGCCCAGCGACCATGAATTCAGAATATCAACATGCACGGTGACATTTCTGGGGGAAACACACTGCGTTGTGTGTGACACCAAGGCCAACACTGAGTGGTTGCTTCAGTAATTCCATGTGCCAGAAAGCCATTTGCATCCCCTGTGCAGCTTCTGAGCAATACCTCTGCAAATATAAAAATATAAATAAAAACTGAGAAAAAAAAAAACTAAGGCGAAGTAAAAATGGAATTAGAAAAGATAGCTAAAGGCAAAATGACACTTAATGATCGTTGTGCGTGCATATTTCCACAGAGGGCAGCCAATGACAGCGCTGAAAATCACTCGTCTCATCCAATGGCACCAGAACCACCAGCTGCTTCGGATGGGTTACCATGACTACGGTCACTCTTAGCAACAACGAACTGACTGCGGTTAAATGTTGAGCTTCTCTTTGCACCTGAGGCTCACTGACCTACCAGTTTCGGTAAACAAAACAACAACAACAACAACACAAAAACATTTAATCGAATGCAGGATCTTGCATTCTGGTTCAGATGCCAAAGGTTTCTCTAAGACACCGAGCGGTGAAATTACTCCGGCCGGTTCTCCAGTCCATGTAAGAACGGACCGGAGTGTGTTCACACTAGATTCAATCAAGCACTGGAGCAAGTGGATGACGCCCTTCACACCAGGGGCACACAACTCCGATCCCGGGGGGCTGGTCTACGTGCTGTTTTTTGTTCCAACCAGTTACCTTAGTTCTAGTGTTCTGACAGCTCTCTAAACTACCCTGATTCACTCCTGCACTTGAGCACGGTAAAAAAAAACTTTAAAATGTGCTTGCAGTCCGTGGCTGTAGCTGATGCTAATGCCAATGGCAGATCGAGATATGAGTGAGCTAATTAAAGACTTAAAAGCTGAAGTTGGCACAAAATGCTGAAAACGAATCAGCCCCCCCCTGCTTTAGACATCGATACCCTCTAATAACTGACGTCAGCAACTGATATTTGATGCTGATTTGCTGATGAAAAACCAGCTGTCAAGATTCCAACAGTCACACCCATGGATATCTTTATCCGAGCATCTAATTGGAAGTCAGTTTGGGGATAGATAATTAAGTGGTTGATTGACACATCACAGGCTTAGAATACTGCAGAACCTTAACGAAGTGGCCGTCCGCTAACAAGCCAGTGAAACACACAACAAATAGCACCACAACCACAGCGGCTCAGTCCATTTCTTCCGCAATCACTCAACTTTTCTTGCAGCTGAAATCGCAGCAGAGCTTTTTTTTACATGTTTGGCGTCCGTTGCGAAGCGAAGCTATCGCGAACGCGGCGGTTTGACGAATGATGTTTCACTCACGTAATGGAGTGTTCCGACAGTAGCAGTTTGTGCTTAACGTAAGAGCGCACAGCTCTTGAGTTTGAACAGCAGTAAGAGCACTCAATGTACGATATATTATGGAAACGCACTGGAAACAACCTCAGAAGAAGAATCTCTCTCCTAAGCGTCGCTGGTTTTTAGAACTGTACAAAAAGGAACAAAAGTACAAGCATCTACTGTAGGCCTACATTCGGATGACTCGAGCTCTAAAACTATTTAAAATACCAGTCCCACAAAAAGATTTGAAATGGCAAAGCAAAGTTCTTTTTTTTTTTTTTTTTTTTGGAACCGTCAATTCAAGTTAGATTTGTTTTTTCCTTTTTCTTTTTTTTTTTACAATCCCACATTAACAGGGGACTGAATAAACTTTTCGAAATGTATCAGAATTTCAGAATCAGCGACGCCCGAAGTTTAAATTTTCCGAGTCCACTGATGCGCATGTTCCCCCGCTGGACGGGACGGGGCGCTCGCTCTCCCCCCCTCAGCTCACTGATCCATTTCTCCATTAGCGAGAGAGCTACTCGGTCCGAGGCGATGAGCACACTACAGGTTTAGGAGACAGTATGTTCTGCCGGGATATTTTTGCAGGGGGAGAGGACGAGATAGATTTGGGTTTGGGTTGCTTGCCTTGACTGAATTTCTTTAGTGAAGTTATGAGTAAATCTGATGTCTGAAGGGATATCTTGTAGGGAATGATGCTAAGGAACATTATTAAAGATGCACATTAATTGGGTTGCACGCATCTGTGAACAGGCCTCTGAAAAATCCACATTTAGAACACCCCCCCCCCCTCCCACGCTAGTGGCCGGGGGCACGGAGGTGACCCTGCGCCTGATTATTCGGCTGGATTTCCGCAGGGCTTCCATTACGGCTGAAATACGGGGGGGGGGGGGGGGGGGGGGGTTTTCTGTGATTTTTGGGCCGGGGACCGGCAGGGCGCTGAGGGGGCTGAGGGGCACGGGCTGATTGGTCGGCGGTCCCCCCAGGAAGGGGCGAGGGCCCCCCCCCCCTGCCCCCGCTCCGCGTCCCCTTTGATAAAGAGCCCCGAGCTGAGAAGGAAAAGCAGGATCAGCCTGGAGAGCAGAGGCGGCCACATTACTCCTGTTTCTGAAGGATTTACAGTTGCAGTCTTTCATTTATTTATTTCTCAGCATTTTTTTTTTTTTTTTTTCTTTACTCTAAAATCTGTTGATTTTTTTTTCTCCCCCCTCTCTCTCTCAGCTTAGAGCCGATTGGATTTTGGGATTAATCCGGCGTGGCAACCCCGCTGGAATAAAGCGAGGGACAACTTCACTTGCATTCAGGCGCCTTCCCAGCCGTACACACAAGAGCAAGGATCGGCGCTAAGGACGTGTGTTGTACACAAAAAACTAAACATCATCACAGTCTAAGCTTATCTTACGATTGGTTGAAACTGTAGTACCCACGAGAGTTAGGATTGGCGCTACATGAAACGGTCTAAACTCATCTTACTATTGGTCGAAAATGTAGTACTCACGAGAGTTAGGATTGGCGCTACATGAAACAGTCTAAACTCATCTTACGATTGGTCGAAAATGTAATACTCACGAGAGTTAGGATCGGAACTAAAGACGTGTGTTGCGCACACAAACGAAACACCATCAGAGCCTGAGCTCCTCGTCCGATTGGTTGCTAACTGTCATCGTGCGTTCCACACGTCCCCCCATTCCGCGGCACGGCGCGGTCAGGCGGTTGGGTGAGCACGGCGGATAACGGCGGCGGTAAAGGGGGCCTTGCGCGTCACCACAGACGCTATAGGGGGCCGAGCGGCGGCCTTCTCACCCAGCGGATAAAAATCGTTAACAAAGCCGCGCGAAGTGGAATAAGGGAAGGGTCAGCCCGACCCTATAGAGACGCCTCCCCGCCAGCCAGAGGGTGATCAGCGGCTCTTAACGGGGTGCGTCGTGTTAAGTAGCCTTCCAGGCCCCGGCGGTCATAAATCCGGTCGGACCGGTCTGGTCTGGATTCATTTGTGCATTACAGGCTCCAGTCTGAGGGCGAGGGCTTCGCAAATTACTTAATGTCACGGCTAAGAACAGACAGGGGCTGGCAGCTAGAACAGGGCAATTTGTCCTCGTCCTTTTTTTTTCAAAACTATAATTAATGCAGAGTTCATTCAATGCGCGAACTTGCTCAGATGATTTCTTTGACCGTATTTAAGAAAAAAGGACATAAAAAGAGAACAGAACATTCAACAGAACTCTGCAGGAAATCTGAGGTTTAAATATAAAAAACTTATTGTACATTCAGGTCTTAATACACTTATTTTTCCAAACAAGTTACACAGTACTACAGGACCGCCCGACTATTTTACACCCAACAAGTCACACAGTACTACAGGACAGCCTGACTATTTTACACCCAACAAGTCACACAGTACTACAGGACAGCTGGACTGTTTTACACCCAACAAGTTACACAGTACTACAGGACAGCCCGACTATTTTACACCCAACAAGTCACACAGTACTACAGGACAGCCTGACTATTTTACACCCAACAAGTCACACAGTACTACAGGACAGCCTGACTATTTTACACCCAACAAGTCACACAGTACTACAGGACAGCTGGACTGTTTTACACCCAACAAGTCACACAGTACTACAGGACAGCTGGACTGTTTTACACCCAACAGTCCACACCATACTGCAGACGAACAGGGGTTGCAGCTACGGGTTGTCTTGTTGCACTCAAGGGTGGGGGAGAGCCAGGCGGTCCCCTAAGAGTGAGTAACAGAGACAGAACTCAAAACCAGAGCCTGCAGTCCTACTGTTATATTATTAAAAAATAAGCACTCGGCAACAATTTTGCCTGTTTGTTTGCCTGTTTAAAAATTAAATGTCTGCGGGTTTTTCCATCTGACACCAGTCCTTCTAACTGTCTTCCCCAACACAGCCGGGATTGCGGGAGAGAGGCTCTACCTGGAGTGGGAACTCTTGAGGAAGGAGGAGCGCAGTGGGGGGTTTCGCTCACGTGATTAGCAGAAAAGCGGCTCTGCAATTAGGCCTTCGCTTTGCGGGAAAGCTGTTATCTGCGCCTCTGTTTTCACACCACATTAAAAAAAAAACATTAGGTTTTGCATTATCTGCTAATGAGAGTTTCTTACTGTTCATGTTAATTATGTCCTCCTCCGTGCGTTTTTTTATATTAATTTTGCTCGCACAGTTTTAACGTTGTGCTGAGACTGTTTTCCCTCACAGTGTTAATGTTGTGTTAATTTGGTTTTATTCACACGGCTTTAACGTTGCGTTAATTCTGGTCCACTCGTTTTGTTCTCCACATTCAGTCCACAACCGAACCGGAGGACCGCGTCGGTCTCCAAAATCAGCCACTCAAATTCCGTGTGGTCACGACGACATCCTGACCGATGGCTAAAGCGGCCATTTTGCCAGTCCACGGAATCCGAACCATCAGCTTGCGTCGCAACCGGCACAAAACGCGTCACCAAAATGGCGCTTTACACCCCAAACTGCGTCACTGTGACCCCGGGGAGGGCTGAAAGCAGGTGGCAGAGGACACATTAAGCCTGTGCTTGTGTCCGTGTCAAAGGGCTTTGACCCAGATCCAACAGCCAGCCACACAAGGCTGGAAGCCACTTCCCCTTTCAAAACAAAAAAAAACAAACACTATGGTAGCAAACCCTTCGTAACCCAATGGTATTTATTTTATAAGAAATATGAAATTTATTGAGCCTTGTCACTTAATGGAGATGAATGCGTTTTTTCCCCTCAGAACCTGTCGGGTCCTGATGACCTCGTGGCATTTACAACACACCGCTGCAGTGCTCCAGTTTGGGTTAAGCCCAGACTCTGCTGGGCTGGAAGTGTCGGGAGCCTTTCTCGGGCCGGGCTCAGCGTTCCGTGTTCTGGGAGGGGGAGGAGTTGTCCGTCGTCGTCGTCGTTGGGTTTAATCAGAGCACGGCTACCCGCAGATCAGTATCTGCCGTCTCTCAGCTCATATCTCTCTGTGATACGGAGGAAATACACTCTGTCCTGTTTAATAAGACACGGCCGTGATGAAATGTGTTCTGTTCCAGCTGCACTACCTCCCCCTCTCGCTCCCTCTCCCTCCCTCTCATCTTCACTCACTCTCTCTCTCCCTCTGTCTCTCTCCTTCCTCCTCCCCTCTCTCTCTCCCACTCACTCAACTTCACACCCTCTCGCTCCCTCTACCTCCCTCTCTCTCTCTCATCTTCACTCATCTCTCTCTCCCTCTACCTCCCTCCTCCCTCCTTCCCTCTCTCTCCCACTCACTCAACTTCACACCCTCTCTCTCTCCCTCCCTCCCTCAGTTTCACTCACTCTCTCCCTCCCTCTATCTCCCTCTCCATCCCTCCCTCTACTCTCTCCATCTCTCGCTCCCTCCCTCCCTCTCACTCAACTTCACTCACCCCCTCTCCCTCTCTCCCCGTCTCCCTCTGTCCACTCCCTCCCTCCCCCCCCCCTCCCCCCCCCCCCCCCCCCCCGGCGCAGTGCCAGTGTTTCCCGCGCGCGGGGGGCAGGGGCGTGTGACGCGCGCGGCGAAGGCAGATGGGCTGTGCGTAATAACAGCCTGTGGATCCGCGGGGCCATCTGTCTGCGGCGCTGTCAGAGAGTGTTTAACAACAGGTTTAAACCAACAACTGCCGGGAATTACACATCTGAACAGCGCCGTGCGCTCTGGACAGACACAGGCCGGGGCGGAGGAGGCCGGCGCGCCTCCTCCCCAAAATAGATAGGGGCAATTTTGGGAAAAGGCTGCGGGTCTACAGGCATCTCCAGCCCCAGAAGAGGCCCTCTGCTGAAGGTCCAGCGCTGACCTTCACTCTCACCTCTCAATGCAAGACGACAGGCAGCCTGCTGAGAGGAGCTAGCGCAGCGCTAATCCAGGGAACCTCCGTCAGCCTGAACCTTTGTCCCCCCGCCCCTGGAGGGATGAAGCCAAACGTGACCCCGCCTCGCCCCCCCAGCCTCGCCCCCCCCACACGCATCGACCTGACGTGGCCTAGCGCCTCATCTTAAACACAGCGCCCCCTGGTGCACGTCTCCAATCAGTGCGCTCGGGGGCACCGGCTTTCCTTCCAGCTCCACCAGCGACTCTGTTTCCACGGGGAGGGTTTTTCGAGATTTAAGCGGCGGTTTCCGCGGCGCACGAGCCGCACGCTAAACGGCGCAGAGTGTAAAAGACGAGTCTTTTGGCGGGAAACTGAACGGAGGCCCAGCCCGTTCAGATCTACAGGCGGTCAGACGCTGGTACCGGAAGCCCGGGGGGGGGGGCAGACGCACAGGTGTTCCTCTCCCTCCCACCCCAGGACTTACACATCAGCCACGCTTCCATTAGTCTGCTAAACCCCTCACGCTCCGCACGCCTAATCGCCCCGCTCTCTCGCCTCCATTACCAGAATTAATTATCTTTCATCCGCAGCAGCGGGTACCAGGAAGATTAAATGGATTTTGGGCATTTTTGGGGGGGGGATAAATAAATAAATAAATAAATAAATAAATAAATAAATTTAAAAAAAAGATGCGATAAGACAGACCATCTACTAATTATTCATCCAGGGTTTCAAATTGATTCTTTGCCGATTTGGGTGGAAATCGCGTTAACGAACGCCTGTCTACAAGCCGTAATAATTAACACTCAGGAGCAGCGGCATGAATATCAAGACACGCTAATTGTTTTAAACGCTTTTCAGAATATGCCACAGCATCTGCATTTACGAGCCACGTTTCCTGGGCCGTGGTGAAGTCATCAATAACGTCTACAGTAAGACCGGCCGGCGTTCGTCACACACACTACAGGCGTTCAGCAGACGCTCTCATCCAGCGAGTGCTTTCGCACCCTTGAGCTCGGTGCTTAACCTCGAGAGCTTCGCTAAACATCCAGCTATAGAAATGGACAGAATATAAAGAACGAGACCTTAAATTTAAAAAAAATTTTGACCATTATTTTGTCGGATGCCTAACTCCTCAAAGTTGGACAAAGACCATACACATGCCGCTATGGAAGAAATAAAAGAAAAAAACTTGGAACCCGCAGTAAGAATGTGGGGGGGGGGGGGGGGGACTAATTATATTTTTCCATTTGATCTATTTTTGAACAAATACACATTTGAAGTCGCAGCCTTTGTTACAAGCGTGTTTGTTTATCGCGCAAGGCTCTGTCCGCATGGCTTCCTCTCAGACTCCAGCAAGACCGTCCTAATTAATGAAACACGCCATTAAAACTCACAGCTCTCATCCATATTCATATCAGCATCACGCCTCTACATGCCAGTGGGTTGTGAAGGAAGACAAAAGGGAATCGAGCAAAGAACAACGGAGGGAAAAACTCTGTCACGTATGCGTTTGAACTGCGCAGTGCAAATGCGTGCTTGCACGTCTGTGGAAAGTCAGGGGTGCTATAGCTTAAAAATGGGGGGTCACTCAACCCCTTCCACCCATTTATGGCCATCTGTCCTTCAGCGGGAACGGGGAGGACAAACCGAAGGTTTGAGGAGCCGGTCTGCAGACGGGACAGGGCATTCTGGCGGCCCTCCGCAGACAGAGCGTTAATAAATCCACAAACGTTCAGACTCCTGCTCCCTCATGGTCCCGAGCCGAGCCTTCTGAACCCTATAAAGGACAGCCCTGCCGTTTGCCGTTTGCGTGTCAGTAATATTCATCAACTTTGTCGAGATGCGATCATTTTCCGCCTGATCACTTGACTGGACAAAATATTTCGCAGCCAATACTTTCAAAAGTTGTAGCACCAGGTATTGTTATATCGCTATTTCACAAGGCAAAAATGTTTCACAGATAATATGCGTATTGTGTATGTGTATTGTTTTTTGTGTGTGGCTTGGTGCAAATACAGACATTTGTTAGGCTGTTCAGAATGGATGGAGGATGATCAAAAAAAAAAAAAGAAAGTCAAAAATAGGCTGAATTTTTAATGTGTGGAAGGAAAAAAAAAAGGAGCGATGACCTAATTAGGGCCAGTAATTAGCGTCTGTTAAAACGGACACAAAGCCCTCCTCGTCATGGCAACACAGCTTAATGAGCATCATTAACATGTATGAGGCCTTTACAAAAACACACGAAAAATAACATGCAGCGACTGCAAAAAAAAAAAAAAAAAAAAAAAGAGCACAATCAAAAACAGGAAATGCACAACCTGCCGCGATATTAAACACAGACAGAGAGCGTATGTAACCGCTTCACAAACGAAGTCCAATAAATTTAAAGCAATTTCGTAGATGGGAAAACCAATTTCAAATATATATATATTACACAGAGAGAGAGAAAGTAATGAAACCGTCTCCTTCTGCGTGACTACCTGAATGAGTTTCACAGGTGATCGTTGCCCAATGGAGTGTGACTGGCTGGACCAGATCAAGGTGCGTATCAGAGCAAGGTGCGTATCAGAGCAAGGTGTGTATCTGATCGGAGTGCGTATCCGAGCAGCGTGTGTATCCGAGCGTATGGCTACGAGAAAAAGATTCACACAAAATGTTGAAAGGTTGAAAGTGCACTAGTACGAGATCCACATTTGTCTGTAAGCGCTGTTCTACGAGCTGCCATTTGAGGGCCAGAGCGGTGACCTCACGCTCAAAATGTCGAACCCGACCTACACAGTTTTCCCAACAGGTTTTCCGGCACGTTGCTAATAGCGACCCCGTGCCTTTAGAAGGTCGGGTCTGGGCTGTGACGGGGCGGAGCCCACGCTGTCCGAGCAGGCTGTCCGCCCCGACCCGACCCCCCCACCCCCCTCCGGCCCCCTGAAATCTGGTACCTCAGACCCACAGACCGCTCCCTCTAACAGGAAAGACTGCAGTGGAGCTGGCCGCCGCTCTCCAGCTGTGGAATAATGCGCTTGCTCATCTCCTCGCCAATTTACAAAGCAATTAGACCCGAGGATCTGTATGCTGAAAGAGGACAAAGGAAACTACTGCTGTACATCCCTGATGAGCTGCCATGCTTCTCATTCTCTCTCTCCCTCTCCCCCTTTATCTTTTCTTTCTCTCTCTCCCCCCGCCTTCCTCTCTCTCTCCATTGCCCTCTCTCCCTCTCCGTGTCGCTACAGATTATTTCAGAAACATGTATTTGTGTCTGGGATAGGCCTAGAGACCTAATGAGGCCCCGTCTCCTTCACAAAGCCACCTGAGGCTCAGGGGAGACGGCAAAGGGTGCCTCCGCAGAGGCGCAAGGGTACCGCCTCGCCCCCGAATTTCGAACCCGGGGTCGAGCGTCGTCTCTTTTTATCACGGCGCCACGTCCTCAGGGCGAGCGCCGCTGCGTCGACTAGCTCGAGATTCGATTAGCGCTAACGGCCGTTAAAGACGGAGAGCGGAGAGAGACTGGAATCGGGTCCTGCCATTCACACGGAGCAAAAAAAAAAAAACAGCTTCCTAACTAATGCCTCCTGAAGAACTAACTCGTAAAGATAAAAAATAAAACTGTCTGTGAAATGTGCACAGCAACAGAGCCGGCCCGTGATTATGGGATGTGTGTCATTCACCCCCCGCTCCTTCACCGGGCCGCGCAGCAGGTGGCCGCCGGTCGCGTCCTTCACAGTGTCCTTCCGTGGCCCCGGGCTGTTATTTTTCCGCATGGCTTGCGCCGCCGCCGCCGGCCAATGGTGGTAATGGTAATGATGATGATGAGGGATGCTGGGAAAAAGGGGCGGGAGAAGACGGCCCCTGGTGTACCAGCGCGGCGAGAGCGCGGCGACCCCGCCGGCGAGACTCTGCCCTGACCTCCGCGTGGCGACCCCGTTGGGGGGAAGGGGGGGGGGCACGTTGAGCCATAACACATTAGCAGCTCCCGCGTCAGAAGCCCTGTGAGTTAGCGGGCCTAATCTGCACGGGCGCTACGCTGAACTCCGCCGCGGACCAGGGGCAGATCCATTTCCGCGATCGTTTGCAAAAAAAAAAAAAAAAAAAGCTGCCGCGATTTTTCTCCAGCGGGCGGATATCAAAGCTCAATCGCGCACGGAAAAACCTGGAGCCGTTTAATAAACGCTAAACAGACCAGCGCCCCCGCCTGGCGGCCTCCCGCCATGTGAGAGACAGCACGGCACGGCCGAGCTTCCCTTCCCTCTCTCGCTCCGTTAAGAGTTTTCAGCGCTCGCTCACTTCCTAGCAGAAGGGGGGGGGGGGGAGAGGATATTGTTTCTATGCCCTTTCGGGAAATTAATTATTTGGCTATAGTGTCTCAATTATTACAGTGACACGGAGGTTAATTGACTAATCTGTGTTGCCACGCGGGCGTCAGGGCGAAATTCCCAACGCAATCTGTTCTATAAGTGGGAACCGGGAGCAACATGTTACAGGAAAGACGCTTTGACCTAAATAATGTCACCCCCCCCCCCCACCCCTCACCCCACATAAACACAGCCAGTTCTTGACGACGGCAACCTCATGGAAAACACTCGTCAATTCCTTAATTGCCTTGAGTGGAATAGCAGGACTCTTTGACATCTGCAGCACATACAGTGTGCAGCTATTTGGGAGTGCAGGGGGGAGGAGGGGGGCAGTGATGTTTCCACATTATTAAAAACTGCCTGACGCTGGACTCCCATACGGCACATCCAGCTTAGCCGTGAGCTGGTGCAATGATGCGAACCCAGAATCCACCCGTGATTCTGACTGTGACCCTGACTGTGATTAACTTACACCCTAACCGTGACCCTGACAATGACTCTGGACTGCGCAGCTCAGCTGGGGGACTGCGCAGCTCAGCTGGTGGACTGTGCAGCTCAGCTGGAGGACTGCGCAGCTCAGCTGGGGGACTGTGCATTGGCCATCAGCAGCACACACGTCAGACCACAGGTGTGCTAGTCAGCTCCCTTCGAGACATAAAGGGAGTGAAAACCAGAGAATGAAAATAACTCATTAAACCACAAGGCAAACCTGCATTAGCCTTTCATTATGACGGACAACTTTAAACCTGTTTCCACCGATCAGTTCCAGCCTTCTGATCTGAGACTGTCCCCGCTAGTCCCCTTAATCACTCACCTCCAGCTCATTATCCCTGACTACCCACTGAGTTTCCTCCAGGGCTGATCCTCCCGCCCTCACTGTTAAATAAAAGTGTAAAAAAAAACAACTGCTTGTGCTCTTAGCCCACACAGATCCTGCTGAATCTGACTGAGTTATATATTTTTTAAAAAGCCTGATGTATCTATTGAAAGCACAGTCCTTAATTCCTTTGATAAGTATAATTAGTCTCCAAGTGAAACATGCCAAGGCTCCATTGTTGTTAATCAGGATAACTTATTGTTGCAGCTGTCCTGCTGGTTTCTACGGCGACAGGCACTTTGTCAAGTTATTACAGCTACCATCCACGTTGAGCTGCATTGTACAGGCTTGCTGGAGACGCTGCCACTTGCCGATATAAAAAGCAAGTAAAAATAAATTCTAAAAAAGTTCTGAGGGTGCTTCATATGAACATTGGTTTTTAACTGTTAAAAACTGTTACTGCTAACTTCCTTGGTGGTCATAAAACTGCAGAAAAACTCAAAGAAAAGCTCATTCAGCCATTAGCATACACGCTGGTTTCTGTGCGTCCTAACACAAGAACATTGAGACCGTTTTGAGCAAGTGAGCTAAGTAAACATTAGTTCTGAACTAGCGAGCTAGGTAAACACACAAGCTCTTCGTTTACTTTTCTAAACGCAGGTAGCAAAGCTTCAAGAAGCTGAGCCGCTGCTTCGATATCTTTTTTCCTGACATAACCCTGAAGAGGAAAAACCCAACAGATTTACGCTCCGTTCAGAGAAGGCAGACTGTGGCTCCTTTCAATCAGGGCACACCTTAGCATCTCTGCTCCCCAGTGATTCCAGGCCTGCTTTCATCCATGTTTTTAAATGACGAGGTGGAAAAACAACGCTTCTCGTACGGAAGCAAAAAAAAAAAAAAGTAAAAAAAAAAAAAAAAAACTCTTAGAAACAACCATTTCCACACACATCTGTGGTTGTGTTCTTGCTATTCTCTTAGCGTCTCTTTCCTAGGTCTTAAAATGCAGCAGAGCAATACTTTGTCCTTGTTAGGTGTTCAGCAAGGACGCAGGAGGTATGGGTGATTTTTCACTGCTGAACACAGCCACGCAGCGCTCAACCCAAAATCAGACGGAAGCGCACTCCCCCACCGCACTTCAGACTCAGGTAAACCCCAGCAAGCTTTCGCAGTAAGCACCCAGCAGTTACCCAACATTACCCTAAACGCAGCCAGACTGCCGGCTGTCATCAGTCATTCTAGTCCAGGGCTGACGTGGCATTTGCATTAAATTTAACGACGGCAGGATTAATGCCCATAATTTTGGATGAGACGCAGGATGCCAGGTGTCCACATACAGGCCATGTAGTGTAAGACCGGGTCATACTTCATGTCCACGCTTCACACATGAGACAGGAAGTACGCGGGTCACAACAGGAAACGGAGGAGGGGACACGGCGGTTTCAGTGTCCGCAGCGCTCCAAACAGGTACTGCATTGCCTGGTTGCGTCTAACACGGCAACGACAAAAAATAAATAAATAAATAAGGCATATCAGGGGACAGCTTCTTTCTTTCTTTCTTTCTTTTTCTCTCTCTCTCTCTTTCTCTCTCTCTCCTGCCATGGCAACCGTTACCGCGGGTTCTGATTTAGCAGGCGGGCAGCCGTATTTCTGCCACCTTTATTACGGGAGTAAATATCAGAGCGCTGAGGTTTTACGGCCCGCCGCGGGCGACCGCAAACGGCATTTTGGGCGCCAGCTGTCCGAACGGATCCCAGATCCCGCGCAGAGAGAGGGGGAGAGAGCTGGGGGGGGAGAGAGGGAGAGAGAGGGGGAGAGAGAGGGGGGGAGGGAGAGAGAGAGAGAGAGATGACGGTGTGTCACTGACCGAGATTCGTGCAGCTCAGGGAGGCCCACTTTTTAAGCCGATCGCAACGATAGGCTGCCATTCAAGCCAACAGAAGTGCCGCGAGTCCATACTGCTGAGCAAAGAACTTGTAACTGCAATAATAAATATTTGGCGACTCCTAAAAAATAAATTCAAAAAAACATAACTGGAGAAAAAAAGTTAAATATGTAATTCAATGTTAGGAAATGCACCTGGAGTTTAAATCACTGTTATCTCAGCTGTGACTGGGCAAGAGCATTTTATTGGTATAAAAATAAACGACATTAAATATTAGCGTGTGAAATTGAGCGGTTTGCTTTACAAAACCCGCCGATGAAACAGAACTGTGCCGGAAGAGAGAGAGCGACTCCGCGGCGCGTCTAAATGCTAAAGTTCCCGGCGGATGACACGCAATTTCCCTCCAGCGGGAGAGAGATCACGGCGCGGGCCGTCGGATAGCCGCCGTTATGACAGCGCTAACGCGTCGCCAGAGGCAGAGGTCGCGTCATCCACATCGGCGGAGACGTCTCATTTATCAGCCCCCTGACATGTGACAGGGGGAACGGCCTCATCAGCGCCGCGGCGACACGGCGTGAAGGTTAACGCTTTAAAAAAAAAAAAATTAAAAAAATAAAATAAAAATTAAACAAAAAAAAACAGCCCACGTTCCTTTATTGCAAACGATGATTTAATTTTGCGTTTGATGGCTCTCTCACACAGAGCCGTTTAAGGGTGAGATTGAATGACGGATGAAGCCAGCGCCGGGGCCCGGTTCATACAGACTGGCGCAAAGAAGGGGGAGTGAATGCCAATGATGTCACAAGAAGAACGGCAGGGCACATGACTGGGGGGGGGGGGGGGACAATGGGTGAGAGGATGTTAGGGATGTTCTGGTTACATTTCTACAAGTGATCTTTCATAAGAGCTATATAACTCCGTTATAAGCAATACATAGTACCTTCATAAGCACTACACAGACATTCATAAATGCTTATGTCAATAACCACTGACAGACGTGTGGTCAAAGTGTCTGTACAACAAGAGACAACCAATGTAATGTAAATACATACAGCATACATACAGCCTAATATAAATAGTTTATTGAATTCAGTTGAAATGGATTCAATTAAATCCCTTTTTCCAATGTAAATATCCAGGATAAATGATGACAGTATTCTAAGTGCATAACTAGGGCAAACCAAGTTTGTGCTTAAGGAAACATAATCAGGTAATTAATTGAATACTTCAAAATGGAAAAACTTGAAATGACATTTTGTTTCTCACGTAGATTAATTACAAAAAATAACTTTCGGTAGTCTTGTATAACCCCAAAAGATTCTTTTTCAACAGATTGTTTTAATGATACATCCAAGCGTATATTTAAAAAAAAAATATTTTTTACATGGCTCAAATAGATAACCTATTTAAAGCTGTTCGAGTTTTGTAGGAAACGTGTGTACGTTGCTCCCTAGACGACAAACACAGAATACCCGCCTTCGTACAGCACAGAGCCTTTTCTCCAGAGGAATGCTGGGAAACTAGGTACAGAGACGCAACACAACAGCAACATAAGTTAAAAGATTGTTCTTGTTTTGTTTTTTTTTTTTTTAATTACCTGCATTTATGCATAAATTAATTTAAAAAATAAACACATGAACATTCCTTATATAAAGATTGTTTTTAGTATTTTAAAGTATGGACAACACATACCTGAATCGGAACATCTGATTGGACACACAGAAGCAAGCACAGACCCTGTAAATGACACTGATAATACATTATAGCCCAGTAGAAGGGTTACACTGTAAGGCAGTATTATGCCTACTAAGGAAGAAAAAAATGGCCGAAAAAATGTTTCCAAAAATGGCCGCCTGACCAACCCCCCACCCACCCCACACTACAGCAGTGTATTCCGGCTGAAGGTTGTGTACGGCATGCAGGGGGGGGGGGGGGAAGATCATTTTTATTGATATGTCGGGGCTGGCTGACGAAGGCCGAGAGGCAGCTTCCGCCGCCGCCGCCACCGGCGCCACCGCCCGCTCATTCCCGCTATCCCGCGCGACCTTAGGCATGACGGCTAGGATGGCGGCGTAAGATCACGGGCGAATGTGCCGACATCATAACTCTATTACGCCCCCCTACAAAGACGAACGGGGGCGCGCGGAGCGGCCGGGACAAGATCCCACGGGTCCTAATTTCCGTGTTTGAGTCACGCTGTTAAAGGGCAGCGGCGTGCTGTCTGGCTAAGTGACGGCCATTAAACACGCGAAGCCTTAATTATTACGTGACGCTTAAAAGCGCATAAATGTCAGAGCCGCTGGGAGGCCCGTCCTGTCGAGGCGCGGATGGGGCCCCGCGCTCTGGTATTAAATTCGGACCCCGTGCCAACCGCGACTGGCAGCCCCCGCGGAGTGACGGCATCCCGCTGGCCAATCAGGTGCCGGCCAATCAGGCCCTGGCCAATTAGGCGCAGGCAAGTCTGCCCGCCAAGCTGCACTTGAAAACGTTTTTCTCAAATGTTTCTAAAAACCTCTGTGTCTCGAGAGGAGCTTCACCACCTTAAATGCACCACATCTCCTGCCTTAAATGCACCACATGTACTACCTTAAATGCACCACATCTCCTGCCTTAAATGCACCACATCTCCTGCCTTAAATGCACCACATCTCCTGCCTTAAATGCACCACATGTACTACCGCCTTAAATGCACCACATCTCCTGCCTTAAATGCACCACATCTCCTGCCTTAAATGCACCACATGCACTGCCTTAAATGCACCACATGTACTACCTTAAATGCACCACATCTCCCGCCTTAAATGCACCACATCTCCCACCTTAAATGCACCACATCTCCCGCCTTAAATGCACCACATGTACTACCTTAAATGCACCACACCCGCTGCCTTAAATGCTCATTCTCTCTGTTGCTCAAAGTCTGCCCAAGCGGAGCTGTGTCTTGAACTAGGTTCTACTGCAGTACACCTGAAGACCGTCTCTCTCTTATAATAATAATAATAATAATAATAATAATAAAAGGGACTTGACATTTTCAGCACTGACAGATTGACTTGCATTGACAGCATTCAGAAGCGGACGGATATATGCAGACGGCGAAAAACATAATCTCAACTGACACGTACACCAGAGGAGAGATGGACAGAATGAATGCTGCCGTTATCTTTTTATCCATTTAAATATCCCCGCAGTAACACCGGGGAGGATCATGTCACAGTGTCAGGAGCTAATCAGTTTACCGGAGGACCCAGCACCAAAGCTATCCTTTACCTAGACAGCACAAAGCACTGAAATGCAGTCAGTTTCTGGAGTCCACTCACTTCTAAAAGCTGGCAGGTCTGTAAAGGCCTTTGAGCCCCCCCCGTGTGTAACATTACAGACCGCCGACATCAAGGCGTGTTAAAGTTAGTGTGCGTGATGCGTGGGTAGCCCTGTCTGCGTGTACGCACACGCGCACGTACGTACAGGGGCGGGCTAGCGTGGGAAAGGCTGAGAGATCATCAGAGACAAAGACAAATTTCCATTAACTGCCTGCATTAATGGACAATAAAGTTATTGAATCTGAATCTGAGGCAGCTGCGTGTCATCTGCATGATGAAGCAGAGAGGAAAAGCACCGACTGGGTGCCTCCTGCCCCCCCCCCGCTCCCGGTTAATTCCGGAACACTGTAGCATTGAGCATTCCAACCGCGTTGACGGCACGGCACTGCATCATTTCGGGACGTCTAATGCGATGTCTTCCTTCGCCATCTTCGCCGCCGCCGCCCCCCGTTCGGAATGCTCAATGAGCACAGCGGAGATCATCAAGCCAGAAAACAAGATCCGCTACTCTGCGCCCCTTTTTTTTTTTTAACGCGGATCTTCTTTTTCACAGCAGACGAATCTCTTCAATTTCCTCAAGCTTGCATCGTGCCCCAAAATTCATTCACCTCATTTAACTGCGGAACAGTTGAGGGAGGAGGGTGGGGTGTGGGGGCGAGGGGGGGTTTATGTTGTTTTTGAAGACAGGTGAGAACATCGGGGGATGAACGCCTTTCTTTGAAATCTAATTTAGGCAAAACTTCACAGGGCTTTTGGAGAACTTCAGAGAGCAGAATTCGCAAAACAATAAAATGAAAAAGGAGATTATGAAACATAACTCAATTGATCTGCTACTCCGCTGAATGCTAATGCGGTGATATTTTTGAGCTGGATTTCACCAGGGATAAGAGGCAAACCAGCCGCTTGGGTATTTACCCAGGGACTACCTGAGCAATGCTTTAATGTCCTTGAGAACGATAGACCTAAATTACACATTTCAGCTACTGCTGAAGGACATGTACTGCACAGACCTGCTTGTTTGCAGACACATGATTTCTATCCAAGGGGTTTTCGTTTAACGTCTTCCCTGTTAGATTTTTCTTCCCATCATCCTCAGTGGGAACCCTTTGGTAGTTTAGTGACCAATCAGTGTGCACGTGTAATTAGTGCAAAAAAAAAAAAAAAAAAAAATGAAAGTTTTACTTCTTTCATCGTCAGTAAGAATTCTATCATTAACGGCAGGGAAATTTTATCCACCAAACAGTTCAAAGTCGCATGAGCTTAAAAAAATAACATTTTTGACGGGCTTCAGTGCGATTTTGGGTCAGGGGTCGGCCACCCTGGCCCTATAGAGCCACAAGCTTTGCTTGCTTCTGTTTTCACCTAAAATCAGCAGCCACTTCAGACCCAAGCAACCAGGTGAAGTGAGTTAGCTGTGTAATTAACTGCTCTAACTGACTGATTAAGTCCAGAGCAACAATGAAAACCAGCAGAGCCTGTGGCTCTCCAGGACCTGGGTTTTTTAAGTAGGAGGAAAAGTGCACTGCATGGTAACCAAGGAGGTAACCAAGAAGAAGAAGGGAAAAGTGAAGAAAAAGGACATTTGCAAACGGCGCACCTGGCAACCACGTTTGCTTTTCATCAGGGATCTTCGACGTTCCCCCCCCACCGACATGCATGGTCTCAAAAAGCCAAAACAAATCTTAAGTAAGACGTCTACATGCACCCAGAAAAATGGGAAAACTGGGCACTGCGCTCCAGGTGTCTTAATCGAGTTTTGAATACGCCGATTATGACCGCATGCCGAAAAATGATAATCACATCATGGCGTTTGCATGAACACTTCAATAAGCAGAGTACTGCCATAATCAGGGAAAGATGGGAGTATCAGTGACCCCCTAAACGCACCCAATACGGGGTGCACTGAAAATCAGACCTCAACCCCCCCATGAGACAAACAAAAACACCCTGAACCCCGATACGAAGGCCAGAAGCACCAGTGTGCGCGGAACAAACCGTTAAAAACATTCACCAACACATTTCGGGATGCTTAGGGTACGGTTTTTTTTTTTCTTTCCCATAAGCACTTTGGTGTTTAACAGGGAAATTGCCTGGCTGCTGACTCCCTTCATCCCATTGTTCATGCATTGCTTCACAATCTTTTCAAAGCAAAAGGGGGAAACAGAGCTATTCAAGTACTGAAATATTCATAACCCTCCGCTGAGCACTTTGTGCCATTCTGAAGAAAATCCTTTTTTTTTTTTTTCAATCATATTAAAACTTGTATTTTTTTTATCACTTTTTGCAAGAAAGTGGCAGGAGGGGGATTTGGACAAATAAAGTTAAAAAAATAATAAAGATAAGGAGATGCGCGCACAAACCCAACTCACCCCCGCCAGGCCAACACAAACAATGCCTCGCGCATTCCTACCCAGCAGCCTCTGCTCTCCATTGCTCACGCCTGGATTCGATCAACACCCATTCCAAACACGCGATTTATAAAAGCGCACGTCAACACCGAACGGACGAGCCGGCCTGCCCGCCTGCCTGCCTGCCTGGCGCCGCATGAAGGAGAACATGCGTTTGCTCGTAAGTCAAATTTAAAGGACAAACGGCGATTGAATCCAGACCATATGCTGTGAGAACAGCCGCACGGCGGTGACATAATTAACAGGCCATTACCGCCACCTGCCTCCCGCGCGCGCCACACGACACGCAGCGCACTGCGCACTGTGAGGGACTGAAGGCCCGGGGGCAGCGGGGCACGTCCTGGCAGCCTCACACTCACCCTCACACGCAGGCCGGGTCCCCAGCTGGCTTTCCGTGCGCACGTCACATGCAAGGTGATTGCCGTGTGTGTGAGTGTGAGAGAGAGTGTGTGCGTGCGCGCATGCATGTACGTGTTTGTGTGTGAGTGTGTAGTGTGTGTGTGTGTTTATGTATGTGCCTGTGTGGGTGTACTTCTGTTTGTGTGTCTGTGTGGGTGTACTCGTGTGTGTGTGTGTGCGTGTGTGTGTGTGTGTGTGGTGTGCGTGTGTGTGTGTGTGTGTGTGTGCGCGTGTGTGTGCGTGTGTGCGCGCGTGTAGGTGTGTGTGTGCGTGCGCGCGTGTGTGTGTGTGTGTGTGTGTGTGTGTGTGTGTGTGTGTGTGTGTGTGTGTGTGTGTGTGTGTGAGAACGTTTGCATGCGCAAGTGCTGTGTGCGTATTTGTCAGGCCAGGGAAAGAAAAAGGAGAGGGTCAGGGTGTGAAAAAGGAGAATCAATGCAGTTAAGGTTAATGACTCTGCTGCTTTTTTAAGCCACAAAATCTACTATTAATTAAGCTGTGATTAGAGTCAGCTGTTGAGGATTAATCACAGCCTGGGGTGAGCATTGTCCTTGTGCCCGATAAGGACAGCACGAGGAGGGAGGGAGGGAGGGAGAGAGAGAGCGAGAGAGAGAGAGAGAGAAGAGAGAGAGAGAGAGAGAAAGAGAGAGAGCCAAATGAAGAGGGAGAGTGTGTTTGTCATACATCTGATACAGGTTGTTAAAACAACCCACACCACCGCCCCCCTCCTCCCTCCCTCTTTTTAAAGAACAAAATTACCATTTTATTCTCCATTGTCTCCATAATTTTCACGAATCCCTTCCGATTTTCAGGAACACCGCGAGACGTGCCCGTAAAGCCGTCCCCGCGCTCTGAGCGGCGGAGTGCTCCTCCTCGTCCTTTATGGGCAGGGAGAGCGAGCGAGCGCAGGCGTGAGTGTGTGCGCGCGAGTGTGTGTGTGTGCGTGCGCGTGAGTGTGTGTGTGTGTGTGTGTGTGTGTGTGTTGTGTGTGCGCGTGAGTGTGTCTGTGTGTGTGCGCGCGTGTGTGTGTGTGCGTGCGTGCGTGTGTGCGCGTGAGTGTGTCTGTGTGTGCGTGTGTGTGGGTGCGCGTGCGTGCGTGATGTGTGTGTGTGTGTGTGCGCGTGAGTGTGTGTGCGTGCGTGCGCGTGAGTGTGTGTGCGCGCGTGCGCGTGTGTGCGCGCGCGCGTGTGTGCGCGCGCGAGTGTGTGTGTGTGTGTGCGCCTTTGATGTAAAATGTGGCCACAGCAGGGCATCTACCTGGCCTGCTTTACAGTCCGTTCACAGCCCCACACACATCCCCGCTCTGGCTTAAAGGCACAAAGGACTCCATAAGGAGATACAGGCACCAGAAAAGGTGTTTGGGGCCAGATTCAAAACGCATTCACTAGCCCTCCCTGTCAAGGCCAGGCACCTGGTTTGTCCTTGCATGGGTGACTGTGTAAGGCCCACTGTCCCAGTACAGTGAAGCACACTGGTGAGCGGAATGGGCTCATCATCAGGGCTGGCCGTAAACCAAATCTCTGGCTGACTGGGAGCCACGGGCCACAAAAAAAAAATCATTAAAAAATTTTTAAAAACCGGAAGGAGGGTGGATGGTTCGCTCTCCTTAAGAAAAAAAGAAAAAAGATCGGCCATTAAGATACGAGAGGACAGAAAAAAACATAAGGATGACAAACTGATTTGGGAAAAAAAAACATTTTAACAAATGACAAACAAATTAAAGTACACTCCAAGTGCACAAACTTCTGAGGTTCAATACGTGTTAGCAGGGCCTGTCAGTTAAATTATTGATGTTTCAGTGCCAAATTTCCTTTTCCCACGCAGTGTCCTCCGATATCAAAGTGTCACACTGAAACTTAAAACAGATCTATTCTCGTTGAGAAATTGCGCTGCCAAATCAAACTTCTTTAAAAAAACAACCACTGCCTTTATTTATTATATTTTTTTGCAGCTCACCCATCATTTTTCAAGTTGTAATTGTTGCCCGCACGTTAAAAAACTTTTAGCGAGAAGTCTGAGCTGCATTTCAAGTGGTTGTATCATCACGGAGTTGTCTGCGATTTTAGACTCTGGGAGAATCACAATCTGCTGCCGCAAGCTGTGATGTCAGGCCCTTCTCTTCTGTTGAGGGAGGATGAATTGATTCCTCGCTTTCCTGTTTAAACCACTCCCTTCGCCTTAGGTGACCGCTTAGCAAAAAAAAACCAAAAAAAAAAAACCCCTAAAAAAAAAAAAAAACGTTGGACTGGAACTCATTCCGAACACCTTCTCGGTAATACGTTGCGCTTGAACATCTTGGATGCCGCGTCGGGTCTTTGCTCTGCGTGTCTCTCGCCGGGGTGGGCGTGGCACACCGATGCTACCGGAGGTGAGCTCCACGGCGCCGTGAAAAACTCAATTAACCAATTTTAAACGATAATGGATGAATGTGTTTTGTCAAAAAGAGTTGAAACCATTCAGTGCAACAAAAATGCAATAAGAGAAAAGCAGGAAGGGGGCGAATACTTTTTGACGGCGCAGTACGCGCCTCAGTTGCCTAGCTACAGGTCAGTTTGCTTCAGACTCAGAGATCGGCAATGTACAGTAATGTGTTCTGTGCAGCTGTGGATATTGTTGAGTTTATGCACTGTACACTACATTCTGCTGCAATATCATGAGGATGTTTTTTCCGGTTCAATGCCTGCTCAAGGACAGCAGAGAAACTAGACTGATAAACTCTGGTGCAAACAACCGGCAAGTAAACAAAATAAACGTAAAAGACATAGAAGTTCATGCAAGTTTCGCATAAATAGACAATAAATGCATCTACGCCACAGCCATGATGATCCAAGCAACAAAATCCCAATAATCCAGCACTTGCGGCTGAAGAGGTCACTTGCACACATTACTTATAGTTTAGGCAGTTTTGACTTTTGCACTTAGTGCTTACATACAATGATTGGTGCTAAAAGGCATCAGGATCACAACCGATAGCAATGGGCCAATAGGCCTTAATTCATCTTACTGTAATCTCACTGTTACATTGTACTCAGTGTTAAACGTCACAGTAGGTGAAGAAGAGAGAGCTTGAGAATGTAGTGCTATTAAGAAGGAAAAGGACAGAATTCCAATCCTTCCAAGCCTACCAACAGATACTGTGCATAGCAGGCAATCTGATAGTTTCCCCTTAGGGTGGCTCTTTTTGCTCTAGCCCAGTACTGGGACACCTGAGTCTGCTAAACTGAAGTCTAAAACAAAAACCTGCACCCACACCGGCCCTTTTTGGATAAGACTGGACACCCCTTGTCCGCACATTCCATAATCTAAATAATGACTACACAAGCGCACACCTGTAAACGAAGCGGGCTAGAACAGACGTAGCGCTGCATACGGACATGTGACGGACAGCTTGCTTAACCCCGCCTCCTCTTTGAGTAAAGCTAATGCACGTGACTGAGCACGGGCGCCAGCACGGCGTACAGGCACTAGGCACATTAGCGTGTCCCACAATGCACCGCTAACAGAACTCGTGCTAAGCGCCTGAAGGGGCGTTCAAGAACCCCCGCGCCCTTGAAGTGACCACTTCAGCAGCAGCAGAGAAAAACCGTACGGGAAAAGAAACACACGATGAAATAAAACTGCCATAAACAAAAAACGAATAAATACACACGGTTTGAAAGGGGCTGTCGACAGCCAAATCAACTGCATTTCCTCCCCCCCCCCCCCCCCCCCCCCCCCCGGACTATATTTCGGGCGGTAGCCGAGGGAACGGTGGGTGATGCGGGACGCCCGTCAGAGATGACAGCGTAAATCAGACCGGGCGGTTAATAGGCCTGTCAGCCCGACGGCCGCACTAGATAATGTCCCCCGCGTTATACGGGGCTGCGCTTTCCAAAGCGCCCGCGTCCATCACGACTAAAAGGGGCCGTCTCATGTATATTTAACAGGGGGGCTGTAAATATTCTGTCTGAAATTTTTTATTTATTTATAAAAATTTACGCATCCATTTAATTTATACGTGTATAAAACTTGTCCATTTTACAGCGTTACGGTAAACACGCGGATTTAATCGACTGCCGTTTATTTTTAGGTTCACGTTCGCCTAATTAGCACGAGGCGTTCTCGACAATAAAACCCCACCCCCTGCCCCCACCCAATTCAATTAGACGCCCAGCGACCTGCAGCGCTGCTCTAAAGGTGAGCGGCGTTGATCGCATTTGCGGAACCCGTGATTAAGTATGAAGCGCAACGATAGCCAGCGAGCGCTGAGCTGCGGTACTGTGTGAATCGCTGCAGTCGCTGTGATGAAGCTGGTGAAGGCCTCGCATCGCCGGCGGGGGGGGGGGTCTGCCGCTGCGGCCGTCCTCGTTCGGAAGCAGACGAAACGAAGGGCGGGAAAGCATTTGCTATTCATCGCGCCGAGCCGAAGCGAAAGAAAATGCCAGAAGGCGAGCGGCGCAACTTCAAATGGGCCGGCGGCGTCAGCCGCGCGTTGAAAACGGTGTCAAGCTTTATCGACAAAAAGCGGAGGGCGATCTGGCGGGGCGCGTTCCGTACGTGAGGCAACAAAGAAACGTTTGTTTCTCCCTTTTTTTTTTTTTTTTTCTTTTCGGACGGAGAAGCCGTTTCTAAATGAAATGGTTTCACTTAACCTTTTGAAGATGAGGGGGCCTGATTTAACTGTCGAGTGCTTTGGGATCTATTCATAATGAGGCTGAAAAAATAAAAAAAATGAGACTCGACCAAGAGGAAAATGGGCTAATAATCCACTTTTCCAGAGGGCTTCATATCCAAGCAAACTGCAGGCAGAAGGCTGTGCTCGCTAGCTAAAATTTTATTGGGTCTTCAGCTCCTTCAGGATGCAGGAGAGAGAAGACATTACATAGAACTTCTGTCTCCTGGCAAAGCAGGCTTCGTTTGTCTCCTCCAAGAAAGAAGTACAGTATGCAACCATGCACCTGGAGCTAAACTCACACAGACTTCACAGCTTTGCAAAAAAAAAACAAAAAAAAAAAAAACGATTTTCCAGCTGAAAAACACTTAAAATCCCATTTCACAAATGGGTCAAATCTTCTAATTTAATCATTCCTTAATATAGATTACTGGAACAAATGCTGCTAAATAGTTTGTAAGATAACACATTTTTAATAATACAACACCAGAACTCCTGAAGAAACCCACAGTTGGGGGGGGGGGGGGGGGGGGGGGGGGAGAGGGAAATGCTTCCTTACTTAATGCTTATTGATTTTAGCCTTTTGCACCCTCTGGTGGCCAGAAACATTTAATTTGCCATTTTTGCAGTAATTCCCTCCCCCCGGGCAACACATTAATCAATCATTTTAATTCTCTCTGCTAAGCTAAAGCTGCTGGGGTTTCATGGGTCCGTTATTTATTTGCTTAGGAGACTTCTGAAACTCGCGTTTAATGTCTCGCTCATTCGTTCAGCCTGATATTTACTGAAGCAATCCCGGGCAAGTGCCTCGCCTACGGGCGCGGCGGCAATGCCCCACCTGGGAATCGAACCCGCAACCCCGCAATTCCGCGTTCCGTCTGTTAATTAGCCGAAGGCGCTATACCGCTACACCGAGGCAGTTACGAGGGTTGCGGGGGCTGAGGGAAAACAGCAGCTCCGTTGTGATTGGCTCAGACAGAGTCCCTGAGCACAGTCTCCGTCGTGTCCACACGGTTCCCACGGAGACCCGCAAGCGCGGTTTTGACTCAGCGGCTCTTTCCCAACGACCCGTTTCTCAGACCGTATTTGTCGACAAAAACGCGCAAAGTTACGCAGCTACGCAGTGGCTTAATTGAGAGGGCTTTGCGGGAGAGTAGCAATGACTGAGACAGGCTGCCACGCCCATCTCTCTCTCTCAGTCTGTGCAAATGGCTACGTTTGCTCATGTAGAGCCTGAACAGAGGTACTTAACAATTTATGTCTAATCAATTTCGGGAATAATTTAAGAAAAACAAGTCATCTAACAAACCCGCCTGCCAGCCCCACCCCACCCCCCCCCCCATTATTCTGATGTCTAACGTTCACATTTTATGTTCCTTAAATTATTTTCAGCCAA
The DNA here is from genome assembly GCA_025169545.1 of Anguilla japonica. Classification (NCBI taxonomy): domain Eukaryota; kingdom Metazoa; phylum Chordata; class Actinopteri; order Anguilliformes; family Anguillidae; genus Anguilla; species Anguilla japonica. The sequence goes on along the minus strand of CM045901.1, from coordinate 12,174,849 downwards.
CGGATCCTGGCTGTTGGACATCATATAATAAGTACTGTTTCACATCAGAATATGAAAATAAAGAGGAGCATTGTTTGTCAAGCACTGATGATAGAATTATTCAAAAATGTTAATAAAATCATGCCAAACCTAGCTGTTGTGCACAAACACTGAGACCACGTGTTAATGAGAGAAGAGATCATTCTTAACCCGCCATTGAAGAAGTATCACTCTTTCCATTATCATCGTTTGTCTTTCCTGTCAGTCAGCCTTTGACATGTCGAATCGTGAGTGATTAGCATCTGAGGACCTGACAGCCTGACCCTGCAGCTTACAACACTCTGCATGCCAAAGCAGCGACACTTTCCGGCAGTGAATTACATCATTACTGGGTCAAATTGCAGGTCAGCAGGTGGAATCTATCACACAGCAACAGAGGCTGGCACCAGCAGCCTAACTGAATGCAGAAGCCGTACGTGCCATTCGAGGCCATTATCTTTCTACGGATGTTCTATCGTTCTATATTTACTGAATGTACATCTCACGCACCGTGCAAAACATGACACATTGCACCGTTGTCATAACTGAAAGAAAAATGTGTTCCGACTTGCTCCCTCTGTATGAATATTTATGAGGGTCGTGGCCAAATGCTAACAATCCACTGCATTACAAATACCTGGCAGACACTCTTATTCAGAGTGACCTACAGACTTGGATGACACCAGTATAACTCAGGCATACAAAAACAAAGTGTCACCAAGGAGGCACAGAGGCCAGACCACACTGTGACCTGGTGTCGCGAGCAGATACTCCCTCCACACATCAACGGCGGGTTAGTCTCTCACTCTCCTGCCGTGGCAACCTCTGACCTTCCGTCTCAAGTGACACCTACACACCTGGATAAGGTTACGCGGGAATAAAGAAAAAGCCACAAAGCCCATTTACTCTCCACGTTTGGACCGCACGCCTGGACCAAAGACCATTCCAGGCCACCACAGGATATTTTTTTGAACAAAAAAAAAAACAAAAAAACTAAATCTTTATATTTAAGTTTAGGCTGCTGTGCTCAGGGCTGAACAGCAGCGTTCCCCTTCAGCAGGAGGATGAGAAATGAAGGTGTTTGTGCACGAGCCGCTTTCTCGCCGCGTAGCCGAGGGCTGGGAAGGTAAACAGGCCTCGGGCTCCGTCTGTTAGCGCGGTTAGCGCGGTTAGCGCGGCCAGGCTCACTGCAACAAAGAGCCTCTCACGCTTCAGTGGGCTCTCTCCGCCTCTCCCTCCTTCTCTCTCTCTCTCTCTCTCTCCATCTCTCTCTCCGCCGCCACCCCCCCCCCCACCCTCTCTTCCCGGAGACGGCGAGGGCGAGCGTTAAAGATAATGACAGCGCGCTCGGTCAGTCTGTCCGTCTGCCCGTCTGCAGGCTCTCTCCCTGCTAGCGGGCCTGCGCTCATATAAAAACAGCAGAACTTTATCAGTTTATCATTTATCAGTCAGTAAGGGCTGGGGTTCAATCGCAGGCCTGGCCTATATCTCCTGACCGAAAACAGCGCCCCTTTGTCAGTGTGGGTCGGAGGCGAGCGCGTACTTGTTTCAGTGTCCGAGGGCAGCTCTGCTGCGGAGTACATATTGTTTCTTTTAAGGAAATGGAAAGCATAATCAGTAATGCTTTTCTGTCTTGGGGCCTGGCACAGTGTATATTACACAAATACTTGGCGGTGTGGTGTGGGTGGGGTGGGGGGGGGTGAGGTCTGATAGGAGAAGCTCTCTCTGACAGGGAGGGGAAATGAGCAGACGCGTGCCCTGCAATCGTATCTCCGAAAACAAGGCTCCGGATGGGTGCCTGCAAACCCCCCCCCCCCCCCCCCCCTCCCCGGGTGCACCCCCCACCCCCGTCCAAAACACGCCATTTTTACCCTGCCGGTGAAACTCTGCTCCACGGTCCCGGTACAGGGTCCCACATCCCTCCCCCTTCCAGAAATAGAGAGGAGCAGAAGCTGTTTGCGGTAATCAGGGCTGGCAGGATTTCTCTTTGAAGTCGGAGGCTGGGTTTAATTGACAGGTTGTCTGTCAGTGCGCAGGGCTGGGGATGGATAATACTTGTGTTTCGCCCCCCCCCACCCCCCCCAACTCAAATTTCTATTCACTCCGGGACACGCACGGCGCGGGGCGGGGGGGGGGAAGAAAACCTCGTTACCAGGACTAAGGAGGGGACCTCATTTAGCTTAAAGCCAAGGCCCAGCCGTAAGCCTGTCTGAAAGAGCGCACCTCCCCCAGGTAGAGGTCACTGCGTATAAACCCAATTTGCTGTGCATTAATATTATAAACTGCCCAGTGTTCCATGTTTGTCATTGCGGTAATAACTCAGACGGAGGCTGAATAATGGCCAAAAATGCTATTTTTAAAAATTTTTTTTTTTTATTTATTTATTTTTTTTTATGAGCGAGTGCCACTCGTTCTTCACTCCCGACGGCACGAAGGGGAAATTGATTAGATTTTTGGCCCAAATGAACAGGGAACATCCTTTCAGTCGCCAGGGGCAGGCAAGTAAGCTCCGTGACATCAGTGGGAGCAGCGTCACTCTGAACTGGGGGGGGGGAGGGGGAGGGGGAGGGAGGGGTGGAGGGGGTGGGGAGAGGGGCGTGAGCTCTGTAGGCGCTGGCACAAGCGGGCAGCCGCGTGGTAAAAAACACGCTCGGGCAAAAACGCGCTTCTGACGCCAGCCAGCCAGCCGCTGGGAGAACTTTGGGCTGATGGGAAACTAACGACCGGTGCCAGCGAGAGGGGCCTCACACGCCAAACACAACGCCACCGTTTGTCAGTGTAATGAAGGCGGTGCATGCTGGGATATCTGCGCCGCAAAAAAACGAGCGAGTGGTGGTGCCTCATCTCACAAGGGCCTCGAGTCAGACGTCCAGAGCCTGCGGGCGTCGGGGGCCCCCACCGGGAGGGACGCTGTGCCAGGTTAAACCCCAGGACAAGGCCCTGGCTGCGGAATTCAGCTCGCGCTGCTCTGCGCCCTCACCGGTGCTGCTACCTGTTCGGAGGAGGCGCCCTGGCCCCCAGCCGTCACCGGCAGAGCCCCCCCCCCCCCCCGAGCCTGAGTGGAACGCCGCGTCGCGTGCTGCTGGCGGTAATGTCCTGTCAGAGTTCATTCGGGAACGACGGCAGGGTGTCGATCCAGCCCCCCGTCTACGAATAAAGAGCTGAAGCCGCAAAGACGCTTCCGACCGAATTTGTTTTTAAAAAAAAACCGTTTCGGTTTGGCCTGAGGCGTCGCGAGGTCGCCGTGGCGACAGTCAGGAATCGGGTCGGTTGACCTTCCGCGGGGGCGTGGCGGCTTTACTGGGGGGCGGCGAGATCAGCCACCGCCGCCGCGTTTAGCGGACAGCGACAAATGAGCCGTCCTCCCAGACGCTAGATCGCCTGACCTTTATTCCACGGGAGGAGGCAGAGGGGGACCCGAGCAGGGCCGGGCAGGGCCTGTCTCAGCCCAAACGGGGCCTGGGGGAGACGCGCGCGTCCCCGGGTTAGCGTCTGTTAGCACGCCGCGCCATTTCGCTGGATTTAAACCCAAATTAAGTGAGAAGTTAACAGAAGCTGAGAGTGCCCCGGGGTCCTGCTGATGTCATGGAAAATGCTGCTTCTGCCGGAATGAGGAAAAAAAAAACGCCATCAAGGACCTCATTTCATTTGTCCTGAAGAAGGGCGATAAGAGTGCAGCATTAAAACTGACTTAACTGACTCCACTCGGTCGTCCTGATTCCGGATCATTCCGGAGTTAAGGCTAGATCCTTCTACAGCGTAACCCCCCCCCGCCCTCCCCTCTCGTTCCTTGAGGGTTGTTGGTTTTGTATTTATTTATTCATTTCTTTTTTTTTTTTTTTTTTTACCTCATCTAAAGTTCGGCTTGTTCAACGAGAACCGCGGGACCGAAAAGCAGCACACGGCAGAAACTGCAGCAGGGCGCCGAGCAGAAACAAAAACTGCATTATTCAGGAGAGTCCAAAAAATGGTGCCAGTGTCAAAAAGCTATGCATTTTTAACAAGGCACATAACATCTTAACATAGCATTGTTTTACAAGTCATGCAGGGAAAATACTTGGCCTGTATGTATAATTAATAAAAAAAAGAAAGTAAGAACTGGGAAAAAAAAAAAATGCATCATGTTCAACATGTCTCCCCACCCCCCATCCTCCTCCCCCCCCATGTTATTATGAAAATGTCACACTGGATGACCTAATACTGTCGAGTCGCAGTGCGCGAGCGTGAGCGGGCGCTGGAGGTGCGCGTTAATGAAAGGTAGTCACACGGCTAGGCGCGTTCCTCCCCAGACATCGCTACGACCCGCTCCCCCCCTTTTTCGGGAGTCACTCGGCAACCGTGTCGACAACCGGCGTTCCGCCGCCGCCGCCGCCGCCGACATTCTACCGATTTGCATAACAAGGAGCCCTCAGAAGAGAGAGTGCAGCGCCGGCTCCGCGCTGCTCCTGTGGAACGGGGCGGGGGTGGGGGGTGGGGGGGGGGCACATTTGAGTGACAGCTGTCACTCTCTCTCACGCGCGCCGTCCCCCATGCCTCGCTACCTGGAGGTGAGAACATCACGCAAGAAACGAGCTTTCCAAAAAAGCATGCGAGGAACACGCAGGCACAAAAAACCCGAGCATGACATTTTTTTTTTGATGACAAGTTTCTCGTTTGCCAAAAGTTTTTTTCTTTTTTTTTTTTTCCTTCTGAATCAGTAGAGAAACACCTTGAGACTCAGGTCTGGGTTTTTTTTCCCTTTTCTTTTTCATCAGTTTTACCCGGCAACAGATTACAAAGGTCCCGAGGACCCTGAATAACACTTTATTGGTGAAGCGTTGTCCCCGGGCCGAGACCAGGCGGAGTGCCTTTCCTTTCTTTTCCCAGGAGGAGAACGGCGGCTATTCAAGCGCAGAACAAGTAAGGGGGGGGGTGAGTAATCACCTTTAATGAGAACGAGGCCCAGATTAGATCTCACCTTTCTGCCTCTGTCACTTCCACAGGCCCTCTCAGCGCCCCCGAAGCTCATTACGCTCCGCCAGCCCGTGGAGAGGCCGGATAATTAACCAGAGCGGCTCAATAGAGCGCTGACCTATGAGCGCCTGCATTTGTCACCTTGCCCTGGGGGGGGGGGAGGGTTTTGTAGAGGCAGAGGGGAAAAAGGGAAGCAGAGCCCTCCCCTCCGCTCCCCGCCCCTCCCCGTGGTGGGTCACCCCTATGGCTGTCAGACGTCCGGGCGTCGACCGGAATGTCCGGGTTTCAAATTGTTCGGTTCGTGACCTCGGCCGGGCAACGTAATGCCCAGTCCCGGTCACTGATGGAACAGATTTACAGTATGTTGTGAATGAATTTGCACGGCCCGATGACCGATGCAGGTCATCTGTTTGTTTCCGGCTGCGCAGGTGTCCGGTTTTTTGATAGAAACTCTGTATCTGGCAACCACAGTCACCCCAGGTGTGGGTGTCAAAGCAGGATCCCGCTTCACCCCCCCCCTTTCCGCGAAGGCGGCACTCCCGGTCCCTGAGGGGCTGCAGGCTAATCGATGAGCGCCGAGCATGCTGGGAAGGCCATCTGGAGCCCTCATTAGCATCCCCCCGCCGCTGCGCTGCGCTCCCGCTATCCGCTGACCCGGTGCCCCAGACACGCGCCCACGGGCCGATCCGACCCGGGGGGGCACAGGGGCCTCCTGGGACGGGCGACAACGAACGCCCCCGAATCGCAGGAGAGGGCGATGCCTCTCCGGCGGGGGGGGTGGGGGGGGGCCACCGCGCCTCCCTCGCCAATCCCCGAAACGCTACGCCATCAAAACAAAACTTGCGAAAACTGTGAAGCTGCACTTTCCATGCAGATGTGGCTGAAACGGGTCAATGTAAACTGCTCATGTGCGCAAGCAAAGCCGGGCAGGAAGTTTAAAGGCGCCGGGCAGGAAGTTGAAAGGCGCCCGGCAGCTGTGTGCACATCAAACGCGCGGGCCCTTTTCACAGTAATCGCTTTTGAAAACGCTCACCATTAAACCAGGATGAGATGGTAATAAAGCAACCGTTCGGGGCTATAATGGACAAAAAAAAAAAAAAAAGGGTCCTTTCTAAAACAATAAAGTTAGAAAAGTGGAAGATGTATACAAAATCCAACTAGATTAGACCGTTTTCTGCCGCTTCCCACCTGTCAATCACAGAGTCCTCTCATCCCCTACCGCTGTAGAACACTGCTCAGTGTCAGCATCACCCACAGCCACACTGCCTACTCTTTATTTTCATAGAGCTGTATTTAAAAAAGATAACCGCTTGTCAACACTTTGCTTTGCCAACGGACATTTTCCAGAGGGAATGAAAAACGTACAGCAAAAAAACCAGAACTGGGCCCATGTTGGGGCTGAAGGGGGGGGGTTCGGGGGGGTGGGGGCAGGGGAAGCACACGACCGGAAAATGATTCCCTGACCCTGCGCTGAAAAGTCGATGTCGGTCCAAGCTGAACGGCCGGAAAATTCCCCCATTCGCACACCTGAGGCTGATTGGCCGATCAGCCACAGCATCTCTCATCGGCTCTTTTTACCCAGGCCGAGCAGACGAGCCACAGCCTCAGCTCGTCCTCATTCCCGTCTCCTCCTTGCCCTCTACTGCGCTACACTCAGGGGCTCGGCCAATCACAGCCTCCTTCGGTTAAAGACCGTCTGCAATCACTATCGCCCATAAGAATATAAAACAACAACCCCCCCCGTAAAATACAAAAGCGTTAATTATTTACCCACAATGCACTTGGTGAAAGGTGTGTGTGGGTTCCATGGACAGAGAGATTAAGAAATAAACGGGCGGTTCGCGGCCGTTATTCGCGCTCGAGGTTTTTTTTTGTGATGCCATTTGTACTGGAGCCAGGTGGCCCCCCCAGGTGCGCTCTGGGTGGCAGAGCGGGAACCCTGCCCACTTTAAATGGCTGCATTGTTCTGGGCCAGATGGCCAGCCTTTGGAGGATAGCACGCACGCAAAAAAAAAAAAAAAAAAAAAAAAAAATTAAAAAATACATTTTTAAAAAGTGGTCTTTTGGAATGAATACCCGAGCGCTGTGGATGCCCCCCCCCCCCCCCCCCCCCATCCTGGGGCATGTGGCTCTGCGCTGGCGCGGCATTAAGCTTTCATGGAAGTGGAAGTTAATTAGATATGAAGCCTAAACTCCGGGGACCGTGATTAGCCCAGGCGCGCCACTGCTCACCAGTAATTAAATGTCATTTCCACCCCCCCCCCCCCCCCCCCCCCCCAGTTCACTGGGCCTGAAAAAACTCCCTCGGCTGAAAATGTCAAACGCGACAAATTAACCTGTGCCCTCCGGAGAGGGGGGGGGGGGGGGGGGGGTTATCGCCATAAAATCGGCCAGGCTGTTCACCCGCCTTTTGCCTTTTGTCTGTTGCTGTTAGTAAATATCTCACAACGGCCCTCGGCTACCACCTGTCTGCTGGCCGGCGTCCATGCTTTAAATCCACCGTCCCGCATTTTGTGATTATGGCGGTGAGAGGTGACACTCAGTTTTTTTTGTTTTGTTTTTTTTTAATGCTGTCATGAGTCCTCTGCAACTTCCTGTTCAGTTACAAGACTACAGTTTCCCATAATATTACACAAAAGCACTATGATATTATCATTATGCCAAATGATGATATTATTATTATTATTATTATTATTATTATTATTAAATGATTCATTGTCTTATGGTCTTTATAATGAGAGCAAACATGAATATGTTAGGAGGTAATGTAGCTCAAACAAAAACTTCTGCTTCTAACAAACAAAGTGATATCTGTAGACAAATATTTGTTAAATCCCACCAGTTGCAATCTCCACCCTCAGGCAAAGTATCTTTGATGTAACAAAACCAAATAGCACAGCCTTAGTTTCTGCTTGAAACTGGAACAGCTCTAAAAAAAAATGGAGATTTCAGTTAGCAGGCCTCAACAACCATTTATCTATGTAGACATTATGATTTTCAATCAATGATTTCAATTAAAAGACAGATTATGTTCAAACCTAAAAAGAGCTTTTTTTATAGGCAGCTGGTCCAGTTTGGGTGTCCGGTGTATTCAACTAATAAAGTAATGAACTTTCAAAGGAGAGAGAACTCCAGACACCCCAGGTGTGTACAGAGATAAAACCTGCAGCAGGGCATGTCATTCTAATTACTCAAAGACATTCCTCAGGTGTGTGTGAATCGGGGAGAGAGATCAGACACACAGAGAGAAAGCATTCCTGGACAAACAGAGCGCGCTACTTTATCACAGAGGACGCTACATGCACCATGTGCAAGTTTGCCAATCAATTACACTGCCTGACTCTCAAAGAGGCTAATCTACAGATCAGATATCCAACAGTTTTCCCCCAGCCCAGGGCAACACAATCAGCCATCAGAAAATAAATATGCACTCATTTCTAGACATCAATATCTTGCAAAGGTGTGCGGTTTAAAAAAAATGTTATTTCCACTTATAGGTAGGTAGGTTGGTCAAAAAAAAACATGAAAATCTGCTATTACGAAAAACAAACGAAGAATATTAGCCTTCTGTGCACTGCAACAGTAGACTGCCATTGGAAATCAAACATCATCCAACACAGGATGTAAATCCCTTTTATTTTTATTTTTTTTCTCCAAAAGAAAAAAAAACACCTTTTAGCCCCAGTGACTGACTGAGGTCCCCTGGGACTCCCCTGCAGCGGCTTTTAAAGGCGCTTTGGTTGGAAAGCTGGAGGCTGGCGGGACGGCCGGCGGGACGGCTGACGGGCGACGCCCTGCGAACCGAGCCTCAGCGCTTAACGAGAGGACCTGCAGGCCTGCGTGTTGTTCCGATAAAAAACCCGTTCCCACTTTCTGAAGGCCGTCTCACCTGAAGACCCAAATAAAGGAACGGATTCGGTTTAATTATACCAGCTGCGGGCAAAACGGACCGCATTGTATGCACGTCTATAATTTTACATTTATTTTTATAAACCGGTTTATAAAATTATTTTTTTTGCAGAACTCACTCAAGAGCCGTGCTGTGATCAACATTAGAAACGGGCACCGGGCGCAGCAGCTGAATCCAAAATGGAAGCTCGGAAAAATATTCAGGGGGCCATTTCCGCTCCTCACCCCCGCAGTCATGGGGCGGCACAGGTGTAATGAGTCACCTGTACTTTTAAAACTACTGGAGAACAGGCAGACTCCCCCCCCCCCCCCCCCGGCGCTTAGGACCACGTTTCTGTTCTCAGGCAGGTGTAAAGTGAGCCCTTCCCGAATTCACAATGCCGTGGTTTGACTGAGCGCAACGTTTCGAAGAGATAAAGGGGGAAACACAGAGGAGGAGGAAAAACACGTCCGGCCATCCCGGGAAGTCGTGTTAATCTGAGGCTTTGCATTTAAGATCTTAACATTTTAACACATTCGATCGGCGACTGACCTCCGTGCTTTAATGCTTATCCCGAACAGTATGACAGAACTGCCGCACCCCATAAATAAGTGGAGTGATGCAGAGCAGAGTTGAGCGAACACTAGCTTTAACAATTGTTGTGCATTTTAACAGAGCTCACGATTCGCTTACGCCATGCTGAGTTCATGCGATATATAAACAATCGCATGCGTCCATGGCAATCGATGCACTGTAGTGTAACACGAGATGCAAATGTTAGATGGCAAAAGTATTATTTCCATTCAGTCTATGGGGCTCTTAAAGTTAAGATCAGTTTGAGTGAGCTAGATTAATAAGGAAGACGACTAGACCTCTCCAGGCTTTTTTTTAACGTAGCCGTTTTTTAAAAAGCGCAGGCTATGGAGCGTGCGCTGGAGGAATACGATGCGAGATAATCACGATGGCGGCTTTGCGTACGATGAAGGTAAAATGGCGGAGGGAGGCCGCGTGGCCCAAGCCCGCGGTCCCTCTTGCGGAACGGATTACCCGTCTCGGAGAGGAGAGGTCCGTATGCGGCGTGGCGCACGGAGGGGTGAAATGACTTTTTTTGGGCTGGATGGAGGTGCTGATGCCGGAGGCTCGTCGCCGCGGTGATAGATCGGCAGGAAGATTGATCGGCGGAGACGTCCGCGGTCTCCAATCCCCCCCCCACCCCCCCCCCCCACTCCCCCCCCCCCCGCCCTCTCTCATCGGCGAGGAGAGGAGAGCCGGGTGCGAAGATGGATCGACGCGCAGGAGATGAAAGCTAAAAATGACACCGGTTACTGAAAGAAAAGCAGAGCTCCAGAGATAGAGAGACAGACGAGCGGGAGGGGGGCAGAGAGAGAGCGCGACAGAGAGAAAAGAGCGAGAGAGGAAGAAATGAGGGGAGAGAAAAAGAGCGTGCAAGCGAGAGAACAAGAGAGGAGAGAGAGAGAGAGAGGGAAGGCCTGAACGAGGGAGAAATTAAAGAAGCCTGAACCCCATTAGGATGAAATAAAGAATCGTCTGCATCAGCAGAATGTTCCAGAAGCTCTGATTGCAGGTGGAACAGAACTGGGTCCGCACCTCAAAAGAGAATCGCTCATTTCCATGTAAAAAGCGGCTGGAATGAATGTGATTTTTGTCCCCCCTGGTTAGAACTGTGGGGGAGTCTTATCCCGGTGCGAGGTGCGCCCTTCCCGAATATTCCTCCTCCTCCGAGGGGAGACGGAGTAGGATAACGATCACTCTGCGAGCGCACATCGACAACGCTCGGACTACCGAACGCGTTTCGCTCCTGCGAAATTGAGTTTGAGCTCCGTTAAAAATAAGCAGGACCGCCTCGCTACGCCGCAACCGACGCTATTAATAAGAGAAGTCCCCGGATGCGGGTGTTTAACCGAGTCGGCTCACTTTCAGCGCTACCCCTCACAGTCAAAAACACGCCGCTGACCCGCAAGGTCCCTCGGGCGCCATTTTGCCGGAGGCGCGTTCTTTAAGAAGAAAGCAAAAAAAAAAAAAAAAATAAAAAAAAAAAATCAACATATCGAATCAGAAAATGAAATCACAGCAGATTGAACCCAAACTGTAGTAATACTTGCTCTGTGTGTTTCGGGCATTGTAAATCTGAAGCGGCGCAGTCCAGCAGCGTCCGCGTCGATTCCAGCGTTCTCCAGAGACAATTAAACTACGCTCCACATGTGAATATCGATTCATTTCGGTTTATATATAGAGCGCAGCAAAAATGTTATCCTATTGCGCATTTGTATAATGAAATGAATATTGAATATCTGTCAGCCGCGTCTGAAATCAAATGAACATATCTTGCATGTTTAATTAGCTCTGCTGTGATTGGTTACTTAGCGCAAGCTTCGTCGTCTCAGAGCTAAGAGCCATTTAATCATGCTAGAAAGCAAGCCAAGCGGTAAACAGAGGAGTGGGGGGGTGGGGGGTTTGGACGTTTATGAATTCCCAAATTGGAACATAAACTACCCAGAGAAAAAAAAAAGTTTTCACCAAGGTGAAATATGTGAGTTTCTCTCAGACCTTTCCAAAGACTGGGATTTTGCAAACTTCCCAAGCTGGATTTGCACCCATTTTAGGTCGAATATGAAATATTCACACCTTTTTAAATTTGAGAAGTGGTTTTTAATCCAGTTTTCTGTTTTCTCCATCTTTTTTCTTTAATGGCAGACCACTGTAAGAACGTTCATGTTACGACCTCAGCACGATAAAGCCTGAAAACTACTGGGTGCTTTCAAGAGAAAAATACAGCCCCCTCAAATACAGTCTGAAAGTGACAGCAGCCATGTTATCACAGCTGTAGCTTTTAGGCACATCCCTTTCAGCTGCCGCTTTAATGGCTGGGACAGCAGGCGGCAGCCGGAAGAGAAGACGGTTAACATTTTGCTCAAAATTGAAAATGGCACCAGCGTAAACTCACGACACGGTCTGCCCGGGACTACCCGCAGTTTTGAGGACCGACTTATGACACCGAATTCAAAATTTAAATATAGAATCTCGCTAACAACAGGGCCTGGAGTTTTTATTTATTTTTATTTTTTAACTGTCAAGTTTAACAGAATCTCTCTCTCTCTCTCTCCCCCGCACGATAAATCTGTATAATGGAGGCAAAAGCACAATAAACGTCGAACAACGAGGACTCCTCGCCGAACGTTCAGCGATTGAGTCGTTGTCGGCTGCTGTACTCGTCCTCTTTAATGTCGCACGATTGCTGTGTTCCTCCAAAGGACGATGAGCGGAGCGGGAAAAGGTGAAAGATGCACTTAAACGACAAAAAGCGAAACCGACACATTAGTCTGCAGCCTCTGCTGAGCTGTACAGAGCGCCGGTGCATAATGGGTGCTCATAAAGACTCGTTAGGCTTTGCCAAAGTGATCTGACTGATCTACATTTCAGTGAACCCCCCCCCCCCCCCCCAACATCTCTCAATCCCAAACTTGAGAGGACGGGATTCGGACTCTTCCTGCCTGGGGGGTGGGGGGGGGGTTTCCATACCATTGCCCCGTGACAAACAGCCATTCGCCGCACTGACGCCGCTGCTCTGAGCTCTAGCCTCACACACGCTCCCTGGACACACACAGTTTTCAGCGGGGGGGGGGGGGGGGGGGGGGCAGGAACACAGCCCTGGGGCCGGTCTCTGTGATGGCTGCCCCTACTCAACACTGCACACCGCCTCCCGCTCCATCGCACGGCCGCCTACCCCCCCCCCCCCCCAAAAAAATTTATCAGCCCATCTATTAATGCACTCCACACATGCTCACGCTCACCCGGCCACAGACTACACGCCTACTGCAGGGCCCGACATAACGAGAGCCTGGAACTGACAGCAAAGCTGCAGAAAACAGCCAAGATACACGCACGCAACCGTGTTTCCTTTAGCGCACACAGAGCGCTGAGCAATTATTCAGAAAAAGCAGGAGGTTGGGTGCAGGCGTGACAAACAAACACGGGCTTTCCAAATGGGAGGGGGGGGGGGGGGGGGAAATGGGACAAAGTAACGGCACAGTGCCCCAGGCCCACACACCGAGGCACGTTTAACTCTTTAACGAGGTGAGGTCACAAATGCGTGACTGGAACGAGGTGAGGTCACAAATGCGTGACTGGAACGAGGTCACAAATGCGTGACTGGAATGTTCTGAACTGAACGTTCTAATGCTGATGTCACAATCGCCACTGGCAGCTGAGAGCAGTGGAGTTCTAGAACACTGACTTAAAAAAAAAAAAAAAAAAAAAAAAAAACATTCCAAAAAAAAGACCTGCTCTTCAAAAGGCGGAAACAGAACAGCCACGGCAAACAGCACAATAAAACTTCCCGGCAGCTCCTGATTGCTCACTCAGCCGCCCCGGGGAGCCATTTAAGGGCTGCTCCCTGGAGAGCCGCTTTACTCACTTCTGTCCTAACAGTAAAACACAGCTTCCAAAAAAAAAAAAAACCTTTAAAAAAAAAAAAAAAAATGACCACGCCAGTTACCTAGCACCTGGTCCAGCCGCGCGCACGCGCTCACACATCTCAGCAACATCCTTCCCACCCCTGACCTCCGGCTCACTGACAGGCCTCCCAACTGCTCAAACGGGTAGAGACTGCGCACGGCCGCCCCAAACCCCGCCGGTTCCAGCTGGGTCTGAATAAGATTACTCACCGCCCCCTTCCCTTCTCCACCCCCCATTCAAAAGACAATAATGGCACCTTTTATATCTGAACGAGTGCAGCCATTTACATATGATTCATGATGCTTTGCCGACTGAGAAACTGATTCACATTTGTTGGCAAAAATTAAAATTTTCCGTATGTGACAAAAATGGAAATTACTCTCAGGTATTAGACTGCTCCTACTGCCCGTTTCAATAATACCCACAATGCATCTTTTTCAGAGGTTGGTAATCAGCAAGACGGCACATTCCGTCCTGTGACACATTCGTCTAATTTAAAGTCCGAGTTCCTGCAGTGTAGGAAGATAAATCTCTGTCCGCTCTTAATTTGAAAAAGACTGCACGGATTGCATCACCGGTTAGTATTCATACAACGAGCACTCAGAGGTGAGTACATTATAAAACATCCCAGCATACTCTGTTTTCATTATTCCTCTTTCAAATCTCTACTGTAATGTTTAATTAGGTGCCAGTCGTCGATGAAAAGCTGAATCTTACGGACAGCCTCGTGGAATCTTTTTTCAGGGCACACGGTTCACCGTTCCACCAGAGAAGGCTGATCTGAATCTCAGGGGCGTACACGCACCCTTATTAGAGGTGGATTATTATTTAAAATACAATCAGTGGCTCTGGAGTTGTCAGGGCGAGGGACGGTGCAGGAGTGCGATGCGTCCGATCGGCGAGATTTCTCTGCCTTTTCTCTCTCGCTGTGATAAGAGTTGACACCTATTTGTGACATATGACTGTGCCGCAGATAGCTTCAGGCGTGATGGCATCTTCACTCCTCACTGTCTGAAATGAGCTTTAAGTTGCTGCTCTGTGTGTGTGTGTGTGTGTGTGTATGCGTGTGTAGGCGCGTGTGAGCAGGTGTGCGTGTGTGTGCGCGCATGTGAGCACATGAATGTGCGTGTGTGTGTGTGCACGTGAGTGAATGTGTGTGTGTGTGTGTGTGTGTGCTGCTCGCCCTGTCACCATGCTATGCTTCGGCACACGTGAAGTCCAAAAGGCGTTTGCATTCACAGGGCAGGAGGCAGTGAGTGAAACATGCGTTTCCTAACAGCTGCCACAGTGCTCAGCACCACTGATACAGCACGGGAATCATGCTGTGAGCTGGCAGCAGTGACGAAGGACAGGTCACACTGTTATACCTCTGTACATAAATACTATTACACTTCTACATAAAAGGTTATGCCTTCGCTTAACAAAAAGGCAACCATTTTTTTTTTTTTTACTATTACATTCAAAATAGAATAGAACGTCTGTGCAAGGCGGGTTTCATATACCCAGAAAATGGCAGATTCTGATATTACGATGTTGATAATCTGCTCTTTTTTTTTAAATACACTCTTGACAATGCGTTTTAACTGGACAGTAAACACAGTGTGCAATGGAAATCGGGCAGGTTGACAGAACAACCTGCCCTGTGTATCTGGGCTGACCAAGTATTACTGTTCTCCAGTTGCTCGGGAGGTGAACCGGTTACATCTCGTTTTATTCCACCGTGGATAAACAAATAGGGAACACAACTCACCTAAAAATGAAAACCTTATCTATTCCCCAAAAAGCCAGCAAAATGGGTTTTCTTTTTTTAAAACTCAGCTCATCCCAGAGGCCAGTTTTCACCCAAACACATTTCCTACACACTTACAGCCCCCAAACAATGCCTGCACAGTGCAGCAAATGAACGACTGCCCATAATACAATCACCTTGTTTTTACAGGGTTTTTTAAATTTTTATACGGCAGACAGTACCTGCCACGCCCACATACTGCCTTCGAAGTTTTGGAGAGGGACGGACTCGAACAAATATGAATGGTGAGACAAACACACGCTTATTAACATCCACACCAAACATATGTAGCCACGTGCATTCAGAGGAGAACAGAAAATGCTTAGAAGCCCTTGTGCAAAACTATTATAAAATTCACATCTTTGGACGAGAAGAGGAAAAGGTTACACATGAAAGTCGTCTCTGAGCCAGAAAACCATCACTTAAATCTCCACGGCTGCAATTACGAAGCACCCCAGCTGACACCCGAGAACCTTTTACTGTTTTTTTTATTTTACAAAAATGATCTCATTTCCCAAGCGATACATTATTCCACGTTATTTAAACTCAAACGCCGAGCCCCGGGTTCTGGCAAGACGGAGAGAAGAGAGGGCTGGGAAGTTCCTCCCTTTCATTTCCCCTTCAGCTTCTCTTCTGCATCACGGGGAATATTATTTTAATCAGATTCATAATATAATATTATAATATCACCCTCCCCCCCCCCGATTTAAATTCATTCCCTAGACCTGGCTGCTGGATTCGGGGGGGAAGGGGATGAAGAGAGAGCAGCTCTGTCACAGAGCTGCAGGGAAACCTATTCTCTGACCCGTGCAGCGCCGGAGGAAGCTGCCTGTCGGAATCGAAGACGGCGGCGGATCTTTCCGGAAACATCGCAGGGCTGCCTCACTGCTAACGACCGTTCGGTTTAAAACACACAGGGCTAAAGAGAGGCGCTGCTTGTCACGTAACACAAGTTTTGCTCGTTGGGTCGTTTGACTAATTAACGAGAGTCACGCTAAAAAAATATATATAAGAAAGTGAGACCGATAAACTTAAAATGGAGAAGGAAAGCGAGAGACTTTCGTCAAGACGCGCCAAACACAAAAAACCTGAGCCCCCCGCACGGTGTCTGACAATCCAAACGCTTTCTCCGGGTGTCACTTCCGCACCCAAGAGTGTCACCCTTTGATGCCTTCGAGTTTCAGATCCCCGGTAACCACCCAGCTAACACGAAACGTTCTCGCAGTGTTGCTGCAGTGTTGCTGCAACGCTACTACGGCTAACTGCTACAATGGCTAACATTTAGTGCAGATTTCCACAGACTGAGCAGATGTTAAAGCCCTTGTTTTTCTGACATCCATCCTTTGCGCCTGCTTGACCACAGGAGGTTTCGGTTGCTAGCGGGAGATTGTGGCGCTGCATTACAATGCAGACGGCACACTGACCCAACTCTGTGTTGGGTCATAACCCTTGGCGAGCGTTCATAGGACACGTCAAACTGGTTTCGGTTCATACAAAGTGCCGAGACAAAACTCGCAACGGCAGCAACGTGGAGCAAGAATCCGGCGGCCTAAAGAACCTGTCCGGAGGTCGTGACGGGATCGCTGTGCTTGGGGAAGGCCCGGATCGCGATGGCGTGTTCGTCCGAGCGCTCGGCCTGGCCCGTCAGGCTGAATAACCGCGGAGCTTCGCCAGCACGAGCCGAATCAGGCCATCAGCGCACTTCCATTTAAAACACCTCGTTTGTCATCACCATGGAAACAACATTCGTGGCCGAGAGCCGAAGCGGTTTCAGCTTAAAGCTCGTCCCAGATCGTACTGCCCCCCCCCCCCCCCCCCCCCACCCACCCCCACCCCCTTCCTTCACGGCATTCTGTTCCGCACCACAAGGCCCCCAAAATCCTCCGCAGGATAAGCCCCTCGCTGTCCACAGGCGGCAGAATCCCATTCTCAGACACGGAACACCTCGGGGACAAACGCATCGGGCATGAAGGTCGTTTGAAACTCCGGAATGTAACGTAACTCTGAACATGAAAATTCCTCCCCCAGTCACAAAGACATGCGGTAGGCTAACTGAAGACTCTAGATTGCCTGTGGGTACGAGAGTGCGAGTGAATAGTGAGTGCGCCCTGCAATAAGATCGGCCACCTGTCCAAGGTATATTCCTGCCCAGTGCATGCTGGGACAGGCTCCAGCACCCCCCCCCCCCCCCCCCGGCCTCTAGTGCAAACTACTTGTTTTTGTTTCTTTTATTTTATTTTTACCTCAAGCACTGTTGTCTGTCCCATACTCCATTCCTCAGCAGTAGCGCCAAGATGACCCCCTTTGTCCAATTCTGAGAGCTACCTGTACTCAAGGATTCTTAAATCTATGAAGAGTGAGGAATGTCTCATCTAACGGCTGCTTCCCCATCAGTGAACATAAAGACACCAGGCGCACAGACGCTGAGAGCCTCCTCCAGGCTCACGGCGAGGCCGGCTCGCTCCCTGTGTTCACCACAGCGCAGGAACGAACGCGCTTCCGCTGGAGGAACACCCCCTCCTTCATCATCATCATCATCATCATAAAGTCATCACCCCACCCCAAGGTTCCGGGGTCTCTCTCTCTCTCTCTCCCCCTCTCTCTCTCTATATCTATCTATCCCTCTCTTTCTCAAGTGTGACCGCGACTCCGGCAGCGAGATAATCAGACGCCTCTTCTTTTCTCCTCAAACTTCTTTTCATCATTTTAAATAAACAGCCTGTCAGGAGAAACAGACTCCCCCCCCCCCCCCCCCCCCGTGACCTTTGCCGATTCTCCTTGTCACCATTTTTCCTCCCCTTTTATTCAATACCACCTCGGGCCTTTTTTTTTTCTTTTTTTAAATGCTTTTGTTCCCTTTTGTCAGAAATTGTGATCAATGGTTATTTGTTTCTCGATCCGTCTCATTTTTCTCCCTCGCGGGCGGCGGTGTTCTGTCACATGGTCCTTGGCGGTTTTTTCATCCCGCCGCCGCGGTTCCCGCCCACTTTTCCCTCTCCGCCGTTCTCGCCGCTAATAAAAATCCTTCCTCGCCACGACGACAGGCTGCCTTCATTTTACTCGGTTGTGTTTTTTTTTATGTTCCCCTTTACGACAAATAAGTTCATTTTCTTCTCCTTAAAAGTTCCTAGAACTAGCGACTTGTCGAGAGCCTGGTGGTGGGCCCGCGAATATTTAAGTCTGCATCCTTCAGCAAACGTTCTTATCCAGAGTGACCCCAGCTGACACACAAAATGTTCTCACGATGTTACTGGAATGTTCTGCCACTAACTACACTGAGTCCCTAATTAGTAGAATCAGGTGTGCAGAAATTAGGGTTGAAATGTAAGCCTACCTGACGGTAGATCTCCAGGTACAGGGGGCTGGGGCAGCCCTGACCCTGAACGTTTTTAAAAATTTGTCCTGGAGTGTGAAGATGAGAATGCTACTGAACGCTGCACATTACACCTCCCCCCGCAGAGCCAACGGTAACGGGGACTTTCCAAACGGAGACAGAGTGCAGGGTCAGTGGAACACAATCACAGTGTTGCCTCACACCTCTCCACAGAGAGCCAACCGTGCTTTCCTAATGGGGACACGGGGTGCACTCGCTAAAGACCAATTTTTGACCCAGTGTCAAAAAAATGATCCATTTGGAGAAACATTTTTTTTTTTTTTTTTTTTTTTTTTTTTTTTTTTTAAATCGCCAGAGCCGCCTCATTATCTGCAAACCGACTCCAAAGGCAGCAGACTTTAAAACTCTCAGTGCCGCGTCGGCTGTTAAACTGGGCATCGGGGGGAAAGAAAAAAACGCCGCGAAGAAAAGGTTAGATGCCTTCATAATCTCCACACAGTGGTAATATTCAGAGCATATCCAGCTCACACAGTCAGAGGCTGCCAGGCCCCTTGTTGAGCCTGTGGCTCCAGCTAGATCCCTTTCAGCCTGACTGATGCTTCATCATTACCCACAAAGAGAGAAACGGGTGGGGAAATAATAATAATAATAATAATAATAATAATAATAATGATAATAATAATAATAATAATAATAATAATAATAATAATAATAATAATAATAATGATGATGGTGATGACAGTGTTTCTGTAACCCCCATTCCCGTGAGAGAGGGGTGTCCTGCCCTCCGCCTGCCCCATGGGTCTAGAGAAGGGGGGAGAGGTTAAAACGTTGGGGGGGGGGGCGCGGTTAATCAAATTCACAAAGAGCGATGAGTGACACCAGAGTGGCGGGCGGGAAGATCCGCCATCAGTATGAGGCGTCAGGCCAGCCTTCACCTGCCCGGGGGGGGGGGGGGGGGGGGGGGGTCGAGGGTGTAGGGGGGGCTAGATGGGGGGAGAGGTTCTATTACACAGAGGAGGTGGAGAAGATTGTCACGTGTGTTTTTCTGGGTAGAAGAGAGATGGAGAAAGAGAGTGTAAAAATGAACAGAAGGAAGGCACACAGAGAAATGAGAGAAAGAGAAGGGAGGATGGGGAACGAGAAGAGAGAGAACGGAAGGAATATTTCCGAGCCCTAATTAAACTGCTCCTCTGCCCCAGCAGTACAATCGTTTAAAAAATGAATGAATAAATAAAAATAAAGCCCTCCTTCGACATTCCAATTATTGTCGATCGTCAGCGGTGCTCTAACGCACGCTAGTAAAGTTTCGCATTCAAACAGAGTTCACGAGTTCGGAGCAGAATAAAATCAGGGGTGAGTTACAGCCGAGCCTTTTTCTGGAGAGCCATGACTTTTACAGTATCTATATAACTGCAAAGGAGAATAATAAACACACCTATTCCAACAAAGATATAAGTCCCGGAACTACGCGAGATGCACACACATCCTGCTAAGAACCAGGATCTTGCAAACATTTTACCCAACAAAAAAAAAAAAAAAAAAACCACAGAAAAATAGAGACTTTGATTGTACTGCTCATCAAAAGCCAAAGTGATGAAATCTGTCATGATTATGGAAGGCAAAATCCTCTAAAAAAGAATATTAATTAAATTCTGGCTTAATACCCATAATAAGCAATCAATGCTTGTACAAACGGATTAATGCAATGATATTACAGAACAAATTCTCATTAAAGGCATAATTGTTTTTCCATTCACTAATCTTCAGATACAGATTTCTTATGTTCCCTCGTGATTTAAGCTCCTTGTTAGCCCCGAATACGGAGAGAAATATGACAAAGCATGTCACGCCACAGCCACTAATCCTAGTAGAGGCTTATACTGTAAACCTCACGGAAATACATACCTTACAGGCAATCACAGTGCTGCACAAGGGTTCATTAAAACTACATGGGGGGGTGGGGGGGTGAGGAATGGCATTCCCTCATATGAAGGAGAATTAAAACTAAATGTTTGTATTCATTTGTGATGGGACAGTGAGCGACTCATCTATTTTCAACACTCTGAAAAAGTATCACAATAATCATAACGCTACGGCAGACAAACACTTTTTGACCGGTTTTTAGTTCAGTGATCGACAAGCCTGACAGCCCCACCCGCTATGGGTTTCGAGACTCCGCAGTCCCCTCAGCGGGGGCGAGGCTCGGTTACCCGGCACGTGCGCTGCCGCAGGAAGTGCTTTACCCCGCGTGTCGAAATCACTTCAGCGCGAAACACTTGTACACAAAAACACAAATAACCCCCCCCCCCCTCAGAGCCAGCCCGGTGTTTAGCCCCGAGATGCGCCTTCCATTTAATTAAGGGCTTTCAGCATGAAGGCGCTCTCGCACCAGGACCTCGCCTCCGAGCGGGGCGGGAGGAGGGGGGGGGGGGGGGGGCGGCCCGGCCGGGACCTGCAGTTTGGAGACGGGCTTAACCAGCGTGATGCTCCCCCCCCCCCCCTCAGGTGCTCCAGCTCCAGCTCCGGCTATCTCCCCCTCTTCAGGGCCCCGTTCCCGGTAATGAAATGCCGTTAATCACCTGCAGGGGACCCCCCCCCCCCCCCCACCCCGGCTCTAAATTTAATTCGCCAGACGCCTGACCCGGGTCAGCGGGAAGGATAAGCGTAATTTAATGCGGCGGCTTCGGTTAAAGGGAGCAGCAAAGGGAGCAACTTTCTCCTCTTTCTCTTCTGTTTCCCGCTTCGAACGTCCGGAAGAGTTTCGCCTGTACTCCCCTTTGTCTTTTTACCAGAGGCCGATAAAGCTAAATGCTGTGTGATTTCAGCACCACCGGGGCCACTCGCCGGACTGCTGCTGCGCGTGAATAATAACGTTAATAACCACGTTCCCTTATTCATACACTCGCCACTAGGCTTTTTTTCTCCAGCGCACCACACTTCCATAAAGCGCTGCTTTTCTAGCGCACCATCTCTGTGGTTTCCCACGCCGCGTACGCAGAGGTGCAGTACAATCAGGTGACATGCAGGCCGTGCACCTGTCAGCGGCAGGACATTCCAGCAAGAACGAATCGCACGACAGTCGGCCCGGGGCCACGTGGAATAGCCTATTCTGTGGACCGTGTTTCAGCTCTCACACACAACAGGTTAGAAACACACGCTCCCAAAAGACTGAGAAAGGTAGCACTTAAACCCTTAAAGGAGTGAGATCACAAATACGTGATTAGAGTGTTCTGAACTGAACATTCTAATGCTGATGTCAACAATCGCTACTAGTAACTGAAAGCAGTGGAGTTCTACAACACTGACTGGGGAAAAAAAAAAAAGAAAACATTGGAAAAACCTACTCAAAGAGTTAGTAGTTTAACAGCTGTGACACGACCAGGAGTTGAACCTGCAACCCCTCGGCTCACAATACGCAGTCCATCACTTTGACCTTCCATTATCAGGCTGGGCATGGGGGCGCTGAGGGGACATTAATCCGCAGAGAAAGGGATTAGCCCGGTCTCAGCTGTGTGTTCTCTATCTGTCAGGATGAGAGGAAGGTGAGGGATTAGTACCGCTGCACACGGGGGGAGGAGACCCCCCCCCCCCCCCCCCCCAATCCCCACACTCCCAGCCCCCCCCCCGGTCTCAGTCACGCGATAGTGAGACTGATGACCCTCGGACCCAGCGACCTCGCGGATAAAGGCCCGACTCGTGCAACCGGCAAGAGATATGAGCACCCAGGAAGCCGGGGGACGGCGCCGGCAACCGCGCGCTAGCAGCTCTCTCTGCGTGTAAACGAACACACCCGCGGCACGGCGGCGCTAGCAGAAAGGGTGCGGAGGTGTGTGTGTGCGTGCGGAGGAGTGTGTGTGTGTGTGTGTGTGTGCAGAGGAGTGTGTGTGCGTGCGGAGGAGTGTGTGTGCGCGGAGTGCACTTCAGCTCGGGCTCTCTAACCAGCGGGATCACTGAGAGCTGTCCACAGTGCTGAAGGAGCCTCGCTGAGCACAGGCACAGAGAACAGAACATCCTCAAACCACAGAGAACTGCCCCTCCTCTTATAGCCACTGCAGTGCCCATGTTCAGACATGATCCCGCCCACCATCAGCCAACAGCCAATCAGGGGAGGCTGAAAAGTATCAAAACTCTATGACAGAAAACATCTACTGGTGCTGAGAAGATAGTAAATAGTTGTTCCAGAAGAAATGTCAGAAATTGGGTGAAATTGGATGGTTAAAACTAAATGGGGGAAGAATCCAAGCCAAATGATGCTACAGATCCAGTATTTCTTGTTTACAGCGCATCACAGATCAATTCCTCTCTTTTGTAAGTGACGGGATGAGGAACGGCGCATGAGCTTCCTCTGACTGGGTTAAGCGTATTACCAATTATTATTCTTGCAAATGGAATAATGAATAGTTTTGAATGCCAACCATTTTCTCTCACAATATTCCATAATGGAGTGTGTGCTCTCATCTAACTCTCTTTCCTCTGCATGAAGCGAACGGGCTGTGCTTTTGTCTCTTTGTTTTAACACTTAATTAGTCCCATGAAAATAAGCTTTACTTTTATTGAAAAGGCAAAGGAATTAACAATATGCTGGCAGTACTGAAAAAGCACCAAGTGTTAAAAACATAAAAACAAAGAGACAAAAGCACAGCCTATTAATTTCCAGCAGAGAGAAGAGCTTTAGACAGAATATTGCACCCAATTACAGAAAACGGTTGACATTTAAAACTCTCATTATTCCATTCTCAGAAATAATAATTAGCAATGTTCTGAATTCAATAAGATAAATTCTTGTTCCAATACTTTGCTGCTGTTGAGTACACTAATTCCACCGTAATTATATCAGTCATTATTAGTTATCAATAAGACTAAACTCTGCTGCTTGAAGATACCTATGGGCCACCTGTTAGACAGTTACTATAGGAGAAAGTCTGTTCTACTGTTCACTTTCAAGAACTACTTATTTTTTGCATGCCATCATTCTATTTGATGCCGTTTCACACAGAAATAATAAGGCACCTCTTCCCAAAAAAAAAAAAAAAAAAAAAAAAAAAAAAAAATACAGCTTTCCCCATTTGCACTAAACCGGACAACTTGGCCTCTTGGAATTTTGTGCTTCCAGTCAAAACGACCTGGACAGGCGGCTTCCTCCTGATGTCAGAAAAGTTCAAAGCAATCAGCTTAACGGCAAAAGTTTCAGGAATCAACATGATATTGACGCGACTGACAGTGCAGGTAGTTGCTCTGAACCAAACAGGGCAGCGTTTCATAATAAACACGGTTTTCCAAGTGGTCTGAATGCAAAACCGAAAGTCTCTCTCTTCTCCCAGACTCTCCACGGAACTGTCAAAACTGAGCGCTGCATCTGGAGCTGAGAGCGCAGCTCCTCTTACTGCTCTGACAAACTGAAATTTACCCGCAAACTCCCAGAGTGCACCGCTTCCCCACTCAAAGTCTAGCACACAACGGCCTCTCGTATTTTTTAAGATTTCCAGTCAAAAGTGGGTCAGAACATTCTCACAGCGATCTCTCGTAGGAAAAACTACCCGGAATCAATATTGGGTTGCGATTTTACGGCGAAACGTTAAGTTCTCGGGTGTGTATTTATTTAACGGGCTCAATTGTTTCTCGATCCGACAGGCCGGGCGGAAAGGTTTTACTGTGGTCAAACGGAGGACTGCGCCGATGCTGGCGGGCACAGCTGTCAAAAAACATGCGGTGTGGAAGGACTGCGGGAGGCTCGACAGCTTAGGCTGTCTTGTTGAAACTGAAATGACAGAGTGAAGTGAGTGAGTATGAAGGGGCGTTGACACATACAGAATAAAAATCTGCAAAAAGACAAAAAAAATAATAAAACCTGAAGGAATTTGTAGATTTGGGTAACTAGCCCAGAGACCCTTGTCAAAGCAGGCATGTTGTAGGGACTTGAGGCTATCATCCAAAGCTTTAAACCATTAAAATTCACAAGAGTACTAGAGACTGGCATTTTTAAGACAAGTCCTGATTTTTATGACAGTGGATTACAGAACCCCTCGTAAGTAAGTGTGATTTCACTGGTCTCAGTTGAACAAAGAGGGATTATTTTATGAGATTAGGAATAAAAATACAGGGGGGGGGGAAAATGTAATAATGAAGTCATAATAAATAATGAATGGTGGATTTGGAAGAAGTTAAAGTGTCAGTGACTGTAAACACCGACGTTGCATGCCAGACCTATATACGCATTCAGCAGCTACTCTCAACACTCCGCACCAGGACTCCTCCGTATGCACCGCGTGGCCTTGTGGGGTGTAGGCGCATTTAAACAAAGGTGAGCACCGTTTGAAAATTTCACTAAGTGTCCAGGGAAATCAGCTCCGGGCTCTGCACAGACGTCGAAAGTAACCCTTTTGTCTTCCGGTTGACTTCCTTTTCCATCCAGTCAATCGTTCTCCAGCTAAAGAAAGACCCTAAAGAGATTATCTCCTGCCCTGGTGTGCCATTATTATCAGACAGTGGGTATTGACTGAACCTCCTGGCCTGGTAGCCCATTATTATCAGTCAGTCTATATTGACTGATTGATTCGTCCTTCAGCATTGCAAATTCAGATGGGGATCTGGATAATGTACCAATTCAGTGCAGACACAACACTCACACGAGTGCACACACAGAATCACCAGCTCATTTTTCTTGCAAATCCACGAACTGTGTGTACAGGTGTGACATTACATTGCAATGTTGCCCTCATAGGTCATAGTTTTGCACCATAGCAACAGTACACATATCTCTGATCATGATCAAACTCGAGAGGGAATATTAAAACAATAATATTGGAATATTTTTGGAGCAAGATGCATGCGGAATATTTTTGAACCAATTTTACACTGCAAAAAAAAAAAAAAAAAAACAAACACTTTTCAATATTTTTAAAATATTGATGCTACACAACGAGGTTCCTGGCCGTTAAACGCTGAAGTTGTTGTTCCCGCAGTATGCTGCGTACAGCCAGTATCAGCGTCTGCCAAATAAGAGAACGAATAAACAAATCATTCGCCGCTGTGGAGCTTCAATCAGGAGAAAGTGAGTGAAAACATTCCGGAATGAAATGATAGAATTGAAAAAAGAACAAAAAGAACACGCGTAAAAAAAAAAAAAAATGAATTGAACGTCGACGTAATGATGGCAATGAAGCAGGTGCGGGGAAATCTTGCCTCAGAAGTAATTTGGCATTATCTCGCGTATCTGCACGCAATCTTCCCTTCTGCGTCTCTCCAATTTGTTTCCCCTTCTCTCGTAATGGAGCCTGCCTGGTTACGCCCCCCCCCCCGTAAGTACACTACACTTCGCAGACGAGCCTCGCCGCGCTGCAGCCTCGCAGTGCAGCTGCGCAGGTGGGCCGCAGCTGCCGCAGACCTCGCGGTCTCGCACGACGAGACGAGGTGCGGAGGACCCCGCTGAAACAGAACCCTCCCACTTCGGGAGACGCCGCGCCCAATCGTGCACCCCCACCATCACCCCCCCACCAGCACACCAGTCGGCCACCGAGGCGGCCGGGATTAGTTTCCAGAAGACAGAGTGCCTGGACTTGACTCAGCAGTTGGATGAGCTACCCATAATGCCTCTCTTCTTCCCCGCAGACGGTCAGCACGCACACATTGCTTCCGCTGACAAATCAGCTTCCCCCCCAGTGGGAACTCAAAAAGCATCTAAGCAGCCACACGTCCAGCCTTTCTCTGTGTGTTACCTCTCAGCTTTAACCCCCCCCGTCTGAATAAAACAAGGAAATACAAAATGAGGGAGGACCGTCTACTCTCCCAAAAATAAAATCAGCCTGTCTATCCATCTATCGACTTTCAATCACCCTTTATTTTCTTTAAGGTTTTTCCACTTTCACCCTCAGTTCAATACGGAAATACGGCCAAACATAACCAGATATGCCTGATATGCCAGATATATAACCTGCGCTAACATCAAACAGCATGAGGAAAGGGGGGGGGGGGGGCTCCCTTCCTGAGGCCGTCGGGGAGGTGGGGGGGAAACCAAAAACGAACAGGTCGGCCATTTTTTTTTATTTCAGTCAGACCGCATGCGTTCTAGCTTCGCGGATTTCCAACGGAGGCGTCGAAGGAGAACGCGGCGCACAGCCAGCGAGAAGCGAGAAGCGCCCGTGGAACAATGCAGCTGGTGGAAAACCCGATTCATTGAGAGAGAGAGAGAGAAACATACATATTCATACGCCGCCTCTTCTCCACGTCCCTCCCGCTTCACCACCATAGAAGGTCTGTGTGTCTGTTTGCTTTACATAACAAAGTGATAATTGCCGTGTAATTACGCTCTATTGAGATCGTTAATTGCGCCAAACGGTGGAGCCTGTATCAGAAGCCACTGCTCAGAGGCTTAAGTGGTATTTATATTCATATATGCTTCTTAGAGGAGGAATGAGGGGCCCCCGCCTGAAAAGCAAGGACGTGCGAGCGCTCCGCTTCGCAGGATGCGCAGCGGGCCAATAAGGAGCACTGTTGTGAGCGCGTGCGATTGGATCTGCATGTGTATGGGCCCGCGGGTTCACAGGTTTTGCGTTTGATGTACTGTCAATGTTGGTTCTTGCAGATCAAATACAACATGCATGCATATGCATACTGCCTGTGTGTGCAAGAGCTGTGTGTGCGTGTGTGTGTGTGTGTTTGTGTATCTGCTTTAGTGTGTGTGTACCTGTGTGTATGTCTTCAGACGCGGCGCCATGCCAGTCAGTAAAAACTAGCGTCTCTCTCTCTCTCTCTCTCTCTCTCTCTCTCTCTCTCTCAGCGACCCATCGATCGCCCCGAGCAAAGGCGGGCTTTAAGTACATTAACTAAATCCCTCCCGCCATCCTGGGAGCGGAACCAAAACGAGCCGCGGGGGGGCCGCACGTCATCGACACGCCGCGTTCGGCCAAACCGCTGGCACGAGACGACGGACTCCTGGCTTCACGCGTCCGGGCCCGCGTCGCGGTGTGCCCTGTGATTGGTGCTCGTAAGGCCGTGCGAGGTTTGAAGCTGCCGCAGTATGAGCCCTCCCCTGCTCCAGCCCGTCTCCCCCAGGAGACCTCTGCCAGTAAATCGCAGCGGCGAACGGTGAACGGAGTGAGTAACGGAGGTCACATCAGAGCACGAGCAGCACAGGCCCCGCCCTCCAGTCACACAGGCAGTACAGGCCCCGCCCTCCGGTCACACGGGCAGCAGCCCCGCGCAGCAGCTAAATCACATGACCTGTCTTTGAGGAAGTGACTGACTTAACAGATCTGAATCTGCCCGGTGCTGTGGGCAGGTGCTTTAACGCAATAGAATGGACTCCCCGCAGCCCTGATTGTGCAGACTCCCCTTTGATTGACGGCGCCTGCGCGGCTAGCTGGGAGCCCGGCGCGCCCCATTCACCCCGAAACAAAAGGCCGGCGCCGTGCCTGCGCTTATCGGGACACTCACAGACGTAATTATTCTGCGGAAAAGAAGCGTGCGGCGCGTAAGAAGCCGCCAGTGCTCCTCTCCCAAACCGCGCACGTTCGGCCGCTTGCTTACCGGATAACAAGACTTTTTCATTATTTATTTTTCTTTAGGAACGCAGACAAAAGGGCTCGTTTATTACCTGGAGTCATTCTGATGTTCCTGCAGGTTTAGTGGGTGGTTTTCGGTTTTGGCCCCGGACGCTTTTTTAATGTATGAATGACGGTGTATTTTAGACAACCTGTCGGCTTTTACAGCGGGTGTGTACAGGGCATCCGGGGACTCGGGGTCAAAAGCGAGAAAAAACACACACGTCGGATAAGTACAGCGCAGCTTACACGACAAAGTTATGTTTCCAGCGGCCGTCCGTACGAACACATTCATTTCATGCTGTTTATTTGTGACCACCAGCGTTCTTATATTGAGCTGGTAACTCAGTGGTCTCAGGGATACATGCGCCACAGGAAACATTTCCAACTGAAAACCGTATTAAATGCTATTTTTTTGTAGAACAAATGGGTAATGTACATGTACACACTCTGGAGGCGTAACATGTATAAGCACAAGTGCTTTGCAGTTACTCAAAGCGCGTCGTCTTGCTTAACACCCTACACCGCGTTAAGAGATTCACGGAGGAAAGCAGCAGGTCGTAAAGCTGGGTGGTTGTTAAAACTTCCTTATATATCTAAAATATCCTTCATTGTACACAAAATCTGTCTGGGCCAATTTGAAACACACACATTAAGACTGAAAGAACATGTAAAAACCCCCAGAAACTGGACTATCCATTTCAAGTGAATCAAACGTTCACCAGTGCAACTACTACACTAGCCCCTGGTGGTAAAACAAGGAACTGCCACTCACTACTGTGAATCCAGCGCGTGCTGTCGGTTAGCCGTTTCAGTCACAGTGAGTCGGTCAGTGAGTCAGTGAGTTAGTGAGTCGGACAGTGAGTCAGTGAGTTAGTCGGTCAGTGAGTCAGTGAGTTAGTGAGTTGGTCAGTGAGTCAGTGAGTGTGGGAGGCCATCATCTCAACAGCAGCCTCCTCCAGTTATGGGCCACAATATCTTTCAAAACCACAACGGCGAAATATTGTTATAAGCTACATTTACTTTACGGTCATATTGTCATCTCCTTTGTGCACTTGTTTATTACAGACACAAATCAAGACGGATCAGCTTGTGTTGAGAACTTTTGAAATATGCAAATGAACTGGTTTGCTTCCTGCTTTAAACGAAGGAGCCATTTTGATCACTCATTTTCTCTGCTTTTACTGCAGCTCTGTCCCCTGTTCGGTGATACTGGACACTAAAGGGAGACACGGTTTGCGCTGCATTGCAATTCCTGGGAAACATGTAGAAGCAGTTTTTTTTTTTCTGAAGGCATTGCAATTTGTTTGTGCATTGTTCGCACTCGAGCACAGCGATAAGAAGCAACGACGAACGCAGGAGCAGCGACTTCAGCGGAAAGTCTAGCTGCTAGGCTAGCTGGCTACTGCATCTGAAAATAGTAGCAGCGGCTACACTTATGGGGCTACCTCGTTGTAACCACGGAAACCACTCTCGACCTGCCAGTGCAAAACGGCCACAGGGCTGAGGGCCCGCACTCTGCACTGTGGATAAATATTTGTGGGTCCTGGGGAATCCCACTTTTGCCAATGAAAACCCCCGAATTTGATACATAAAAAGGGTGTTTTGAGAGAGAAGTGTAGGCTGTTATGTAAATTGAATATGGATACATGAGCCATTTAAATCCATTTACTTATAATCATGAATTTAACAGGCTAAAGTGAACATACAGACTGAAAGATAAACACCGGAAAAGGTGTCTTTGTCATTAGTCAGTCAGAGCGTGCCATTTCAAAATGAGAGAAAATACAGAAACCTTTTTCAAAGTTCATAGAAATGAGGAAATTGTCAGAGTGCACATCTATTCAGCCGTGACATTTCGACTACAGCCACGAGGACAGCTGCACAGTTATGTCTCAACCACAAACCCAAAACCCAAACCGCCGTAAGTAAGGCAAATTGATCAAACTAAATGTAATCAAGCGGGCAAAAGAAAAGGCACGCATGCAAGAAAATAACATGATTCCTCAGAAGCCTGCTGTTCAGACTCTCTCTCTCACTGGAGGACGGACGCCGATTCGCTCTCAGCTCCACCCGTCCCAGGACAAGAGGGATTCTTAATACACCCTGTTCCAGTTAAGACCCAAAACTCCCCCCCCCCACACCCTCGCCCCTGCCCCCGCCCCCCCCCTCGCCTGCACAGGACCACCCGGCTCCCAAACTTCCATCAACTTAATTGAGCCAGACAGATATAGCTAATTATGCGGCGATAATCAGCTTCATCTGACTAATTACAATTCTCATTAGCCGCTGATAATGCTCATTAAATGTACATTCAGCGGAAGGTATTACGCGTAATAGGACTGGGACGGGCTGGGCCGAGCCCCCCGGCGTCGCACGGGGGGGGGGGGTTTGGGGGGGGGGGGGGGAGGAAGTGGGGAGAAGGCGGTGCCCGGAGACAGAGACTGCTGCCGTGGAAACGCTCCGTGCATCAGCACCGCCCGCTCCACTTCGAAACCGGGAGGAAATCAACGACACGGGAGCAAAAAAAAAAAAAAAAAAAACATTTTTTTTAATAATTAAGACAAA
Organism: Anguilla japonica; assembly: GCA_025169545.1. Classification (NCBI taxonomy): domain Eukaryota; kingdom Metazoa; phylum Chordata; class Actinopteri; order Anguilliformes; family Anguillidae; genus Anguilla; species Anguilla japonica. The sequence continues at coordinate 12,144,280 of CM045901.1, read as the reverse complement.
CTGTCGTAAGACTTTTTTTTGAGAAGCTTCACCTGCGAAACGCAATCAGCGCCAGCCACAAATGATTCACAAACGAAACAAGCAGGTTTGACGTAGCGTTATTTGCCCCTCTAATTGCAGAAACGGGAGAGGATGGAGGGGGAACGCGGATTTAAAGCGTAATATCGATGCGATGCAGTTTGCTCCTAAGTTAGCGTCTTTATAGCCCGCCGCGAACGCACAGCTCTGCCGACAGAACGACGCGTATACAGACACGGGCCGCTTTTAACAGTCAGCACAGACACCCCGGAGAATCTGCGGGGTACGGAGGAGAAACACAAGGGCCTGAAAGCTTCCCAAATACATATTACCATCATATCTGAATGTAGCTTTGCTTGTCTTTGTGTGTGTGTGTGTGTGTGTGTGTGTGCGCACCTGTGTAGCACAAGCCTCAGGCATGATTCCCATACTGAGGATATCACAGTCACACAACACAGCTTTTTAAATAAATAAAAAATAAAACCCAAGCCCATGTGTCCCGTGCTCAACAGGAAGTTACCCTCTGTGCCTACCACCAGACAGGAAATAACACCTTCTGTCCAGCGCCCAACAGGAAAAGGGCTGTGGTTGGGCCTGGCCACATGCAGGAGGTGACGGGGGCGTGACACGTACACACGACAGGGTGCCATATTACCCATTAGAGTAGAGGTGCACGGGGGAGAGGGGCTTTAAGAGCAAAGGGGGAGGCTAACACACCCGTTTTATGAGCCACATTTTGGGATAAATTTCCAAAGACTTATTTTTTTATTTTATTTTTTTTTACTGAAGAGAGACCAGAAATGAAGGTGAAAAGCATTCTGGCTTTCATGCACACCATAATGGAATGCTTTAAACAGCCATAGCTCAGACATTTATAATAAACAGCCAAAAAAAAAAAAAAAAAGGTTGAAACCATGGCAACATAATATAATGAAGACAGCTTTCTTTTGTTTTTTGTTTTTTCACGTTTCAGCTCTCCTGTGCTGTGCGCGCTTTGCTAAAATGCCTTCCAGCTAAACGCAACAAAAAAAAATTGAGACCACCCCGCTACACATTTGATTATTGACCCAATTAAACTGTAGCCATCCCTGCAGAAGAGTTTGATTAAATTCTGCATTTTAATGTTTGCATTCTTAGCTCCGGGCGTCCCGATCGTCCACTCTGCATAAATTTAACCCCGGCCCCCCCCCAGGAGAGGAAATCGAAGCGGGCGAACGGGCGTCTCGTTAAAAAAACGCGTTCGAATTTAAACTCGGAAAGAAAAACAAGCCCGAAGCCACGATGCATTTACTGGGGGGAAATAGACGCAAGTAAATTTAAAATAATTTCTTTACCAATCAGCGCGACCCGGAGGATTCCATCATCGAATGATTGAAGCCGCTGTGCGAAGAGCCCCTCGCCCCGACCCGCCCGCGTCCATAAAGGCAACCTTTCATCCTGCACCATAATAATACGCTCAGAAAAACGCATCCGCACTCCCACAAGCAGTAACAGGAAACAAAAGTACACATCTAATATATATATATATGCGTATATAGGGTTTTTCCTGCATTGAGATGCCTTGTGCGGGGTGCCTAAGTGTTTTTTTCAAGCCACATAAACCGCCTATAGGAGAAATCGCACAACAACAAATAAAAAAAAACTGTAAAATGATTCGAAGGGGTCCATGAATTTATCAGTAATACTCTGTTGTGAATAACACTGCATTCCAAGTTTTTAAAGTTTTGACTGCTTTCAGGTTTACATGGAACCTTAAGACACCATATTTGCCTGGTGCAGCTTGGATAGTCTGATGTTGTCAATGGGTCATGGCTGCTCAAATGTAAATTAAAAAAAAAAAAGTTTTCTTTTCCACAGACAGCTTTGTGCCTTGCTCCTCTCCCACATTATGCACCTTCAAAGAGCTTTGCGTGGATAAATAACTTCCTGTAAAGTGATGAGTTGAGCTCGATGCAGCAACCATGGAAACGCTATTATTTTAACAGGAAGTGATCACCGTTCCCACCAGACCTCAGGGGGGTTTAAAATCACAATGAGAATCCTGCCCATGCTAATCCTCCGTAAAGGTCAAACCTTAATCAGGAGGTGTTAAAAGGGAGGGGCCAGGGGCTAATACGTCCCATTCTGAATGACGAATACTAAAACGACCCCGCCCCCCCAACCCACTGGATACTATCTTTCATATTTCCAACCGCTACGCCTAGCTTGCAGTCTCCAAACACCAGGCCTGCAGGTCGATATTCATTACCTCTTCAAAAAGGAAGCGCCAATTAAATAAGTACAGAGTAAAGAGATCCTAAACGGGCAGAGTGGCAAGACAAATTAGAGTGGCACGTCAAATTAATTCTGCCGTGCTGGACATCGAAGTCCCTCCTGCTCTCACTGTTGCCATGGAAACGACAAAAACACGAACACTCCGGGCCTACCTGTAAACTAGTGACCGCTGCACGCGTCCGCACACATAGATATGGGCTTTCGCCTTATTGTTTAGTGGTAATAACGAAGAGCCAGGTTCTGATCATTAGTCGGTAGAAAGTGTAGAATTTTTTTAATGAGGTCATTAATGAAGTTCTTTTTTATTTTTTATTAATGACCAAAAAAAAAAAAAACCTAAGCCTTATCAGGTGACCGCAGACAGAGATGCTAATAAAGCTGTCAGTTTTCAAGTTAATTCAGCTGATGACTGTTTATGGCCTCTACCGGCTCTTATTAGCATATTCCACCACTTAAGGTTTTTTTCCGCCCGTTGACTTAAAGCAGCAGCGTTCCACCTCCTCGCGACGAGCCCAGGCGCTAATGACCAGCTCGCCGTCGAGCCGTCCGGAGGAGGACAGGCGAGCGAGGAGCAGGAAGGAGGCGCAGTGGGTAATTAGGGCAGCGAGAGGGCCCGCGTCTGACAACACCTGCGCAAACAAACCGGCGTGCGCGCGTGTGTGTGTGTGTGTGTGTGCGTGCGTGTGTGTGCGTGCGTGCGTGCGTGCGTGTGTGTGTGTGCTGCAGGAGCAGCAGTCCTTTGGCGCTGGCAGTCGTGTTCGTTGGTAAAGGCAGGGGAAGTGGCTGGAATGGCAGGGCGTTAGCATGCGGAGGCGGGAGGCTAACGGCAGCGGGGAGCTCACGCTGACGGGACAGCGAGCGCACTGCCGCCCCCGGAGAGGACCGTCAAAGCGCCCGCGTCCCAACACAGGACCGCGACGTGCCACAGCCCAGCGACCGCCATCGCTTCACACCGCCGCGACGCCGATTACCCACAATACCCCCAAACGGACCGCCCGAGCTCCGTCACAAACACAGGGTCAAACCCGGGAAAACATCCCTCAGCTACTAAATATGTCCCTTAGATTTGAACAGTGCCAAAGCGACCGGTAAACTTTTATTTTTTATTTTTTTATAAACGGCGCAACCTTCGTATTTGATGCCGATCTGACGCACGTCGAAAGAGAAACAGAGCTCTTACACGCTGTGGCCTTCACTCTAAGGCGCACGCACGCACGCACGCGCGCACACACACACGCGCACACACACACGCGCGCACACACACACGCACACGCACACGCACACGCACACGCACACGCACACGCACACGCACACGCACACGCACACGCACACGCACACGCACACGCACACCTTTCAGCCCTCCACCAGGCCCGCTCTTCAGGGCTAAAGCAACTCCGGTCACAAATTTACAGCTGTCATTAGGGTGCCCTTCTGTCATTGTGAAAACCGAAAAGAAAAAAAAAGACGACGTATGTGAAAGTAGGAAAATTTGTTTTACCTGATTCTGCCTCAAGGTGAAACACTGCACTTAAGTGTGGGAGAAGAGGCGAAAGTTGCCGCCTAATTGACCAAAGTACACTTAAGATTTGCTTTTAGCGAACACGTCTCCCTGGAGATTTGCTTGAGGGGAAAAAATAAAATAAAATAAAATGACATCTTCCATGAAGGTTGCTCTATTTCAAGGCGCATTTTACAGATCTCTATATACATAAAAATATATAAATAAATAAAAGGAGCATGTGTTGTCGCGTGTTGCCATGGAAACAAAGTGCCACTATTTAGTTTTTCTTCTTTTCGGTTCCACACTCCAACAGTTACACCCGACCACAGGGAGGCGGGGCCCATACTGCAGGAGACCCGTCGTACCTTCCAAACGGTCCTCACAGTCGAGGGTAATGTTGTCCACCTGAACATGTGATAGATGGCATTTCTAAATGTCATATGATGGGTAATGTGCCATCATCTTTAGAGCCAATGTTAGAATTGCACGAGCTGCACTCATCTCCCAAACACAAACACTCTCACTCTCACACACACACACACACACACACATGAACATAACTCACACACACATATACTGAACACTCTCTCTCTCACATACACACACACACAGCCAGCCCATTCCAAAGGAAAAAAGTGGGCCCTTGGACTGAAAGGAAAAAAAGGAAATGAATTGTGCTACAGCAACCCAGCTTGAGTTTGATAACTTTCAGTTTTTTTTTTTTTTTTTTTAAAGAGTTTTTTAGAGTAACTTTTTATATCCGCAGAAAGGTTTCAGTGAGAGGATGACTCCTGTGGGATGGAGTTTCCACAACCTTCATCCATTTGTTTTGAGACATGATGAAGTTTGAGGAGAAAAAAAATCTCCTCAAACTTCAGGATATGCTCAGGAAAGGCTCAAATAGAGGTGTTTCAGCCACCCGTTTCAATGTAAGTCAATGGTAACAACAGTCAAAACACGGATTCAATACTCCTCCCCAAAAGAAAATTTACGAACAGTAGGCGTGTTTTTCCTTCATCTAATAACCTCCCCAGTTGCTGATTTGTTAAGTTGTGTTATTTGGACAATATTTTACTATTTTCTGAACGAATCAGTGACAGTTTGCCTCACTGCTGATTCACGGTCTCACACGGACGACCCGGACTCCATGCCCACACAAGGTTACCCCCTTTTCCCTACCACGCAGTTTCTGGCTCCAGTTCGTACAACATCACGAAGCAAAAAAAAACTGCACTTCTGTGGATGCAAAACGCTTCTCCCCAAGGCCATGGAGAATCGAGCCTATGGGGGGGGGGGGGGGGAGGCTACACGGGACAGACACAGTCCTGACACGTCCGGGCCTCGCCTCCCCACTCACCCCCCCTCCCAAAAGAGAGAGAGGGCTCCTTATCTCCTTCTCCAGTGTGTCAGGTGCCTCATTAGCACTGGTCTCCTCAGACAGGTGAGCAGATTAACTCAAAAGGTGACCTTTTTAATCTCTCCCTCTGTGGTATTCCCTACGTCTGTCTCTGCGTACCTCTCGCCTCCCACCCCCCCCCCCCCCCCCCCCCCCCCACCACCATCCCCCGTTCACCTCCAACTCTACAAAGTAGACATCGCTCACTCAAATCGACCCGCGTCAGTTAGAACCAGGCCACCGGTTCAGGAACCAGCTGTTACATCTAAAGATGCCCACTCATTCAGTCTACATGAACTTCAGAGAGAGGAGAGGGGAAAAAAAGGCAAAAAAAGGCACTGAAATAATATTCATGGGGGTCAGAGAGATATAGCAGAGTACAGCAGGGGGAGGTGGCGGTGGAGCAAAAGGTGCACCTCCAGCACTAACTTGGGTAAACACGTCACTCCTTCCACGGATGAAGAATATTGCTCCGGTAAAAATGGACAGGCTGATTTGGAGAACATTTTTGGGGGGAAAAGAAAAGAAAAAAAAAAGCAATCTAAAAAGTGCCAGTGTGTGTTTCCTAAAAAAAAAAAAAAAAAAGCTGTGTGCCGAGTGCAGCTCCGTTCGATGCCGCGGACGCCCCCCCCCCCCCCCCCCCTAAAAGCTGAAACTCTGATTTGGGAGTCAGCCCGCGGACAGGTGCATTTAAATTCGGAAATTCTCCCTTCCGCTTTAACGCCATGCTTTAAACGGTCCCTGGCGTTCCGATAATGACATCACCAGCGCTGGGTGCCGTTAAAGGGTTAAAAACCCTCGCTCCGCGGCCTAACTGAATCTGCTGGACGGGACGCACGCTGCCGGGGAAAGCTACAGTTGGCCAGCCGTTTGAATTTCTCAGTTAAGCGATGACAAGTGATTAATCAAAAAAAAAAGACATTCATTCATAAATGCATCGTTCTGCTGTTGCCAGGCGATGATGTATTTCAAACCTAAATCTGGTGGGTTTAATCAGGATTACAAGCACACCGCACAAAGGGAAGGCATACTTCATCCACAGGCGTCAAAGTCACATCGACTTCGTAATGGAGACCATAATTTCTGAGATTGCGGGGATTTTTTTTGGCAAAAAAAATCCAATCTGATTTAAATTTTGGCCGACGCAGAGTTATTTACTGGTGCCCGGGAGGCAGTCTGAATGTCTGCCCTGAATGCACAGGGCTGAGTTAACGGCACAGATAAACCCACAGCTGCAGTGCGGCGGACCTGAGTTCTTCCTCATTCCTAATAACCTCTCTCTCTAAACTAGCCTTACTACTACCCTGGTCCTTGAAACACTGGAGTTCTAATGTGGAAAAGCAAGTTTCAGTGCGGTTCAGTCCGGTAAACAGCACACCACCGCATGGGGCAGCTAATAAGGTTGTAAATGAGACTGTAAATTATTGATAGCCCTTGATGCCGAACACCAATGCGTCTCGCTCATTTAGAAGTCAGTAGAATGGTGCGGGCACCCCACCATTAATAAAAACCAGACACACCAGGTTAAAGGAGGGGTGATTAAGGCTGTGCGCGATGCTAAACACCTCGGGAGCGTTGCTGACTCCTAATCTGTTTCTTAATATAGCAAATTAAAGAGCTTTGTTATTAAAATTAAAGAGTTAAATCACGGTTGAGGAAAATAAAATATATTAAGGAATCAAACGCCTATAATGGCTCCCAAACTGTACGTGCATTCAACAATGCTCCCCCACCAATCTTACTGCATTATACACCGGCCATACAAGATGGGGTTACCACACTGAAACCAGTGTAAAATCCAAGTAAACAAACCATGAAAATACTGGAAACGATGCCAAAATATCACTGCCTTTGCAATACAACCACTCTATCGGCACTGGACATGTTCTTCAAAGATGCCCGTCAATCATGATAAACCAATAAATAAGTGAACCAATCAAAACGAGCCAATAAAACAAATCAAAAAACAGGTTTGCAGTGTGGCCGAGGAAGCACTTGTCCTGCAACGTGAAGGTCATGGGTTTGATTCCCAGGTGGGGCTCCACCATGAAAAGCTTGAAAAAAAAAAGGCCTTTAATCTCAACAGTGTCACTAAACATCCAGCTGCTGTTAAGAGTCACCTTGAATGAAGCCGTCCGTCAAGCGGATTCAGGGTCATAAAATACGGAATGGAGGCTAACTGCACGAGCGGCACAGGAGCGCAACGCTGCCCGCACTCCGCACCGATTAACGCGAGCCGCGTTTCTATGGTTTCCCACTGGAGCCGTTTAAACAAAGTGTGTTGATAACCAGCCACGCCCCTCCCCCACCCTTAAGTGGGCGTGGCTACAGCACACGTCTGACCGAAATGAGTGACATGAACAGCGTAGGGTTACCGTACAAAACCTACTGTGGGCTGTAGAGGCCGGGTTGCTGGATCTCAGCACACCTGATCCATCTCAGCAGCCCTCAATCGAATCCTTATTGGGCAAGCACAGAGAGAGTCAATGTGTGGAAGCGCCTGCCAGGTCACGTAGTAGAGGCAGAAACTCTGTGGATTTTCAAGACTAGGCTTTGATACAGTGTTAGACACCATCTAGTCCGAAGGTAATCAGAGAGCACTAATTTAGTCAGGAAAATGGAGCATTGTTGGGCTGAATAGCCTGTTCTCGTCATTATATTATGTTCTGTTAAGCACACACAGACACACACCGATGCATATTCACTGCGCGCACACGCACGCGCGCGCGCACACACACACATACATACACACACAGTCACACAGCGCAAGCACACACGCACACAGTTAATTCTGCTTCGGGAGCGTGTTTGCTCAGAGCGAGTGTAAACGCAGATAAGAGTGCAGGCGAGTCCCGTCCCCAGCAGAGGAAGGGGGGGGGGGATGAGGGCCTGATTCCGGAAAGATCCGCATTAAGCCCCGTCACTCAGCGGGCCGCCCTTGAAAATGGGAATTTGGGATGAGACGGAGGGTGTCCCAGGAGTGCAGATCAACAGTACGCCCCCCACCCCACCCCACCCCACCCTACCCCACACTCCCACACAGAGGGCCCCCGCACACAGCTAGTCACAAACAACCTGGAGATACACGTTACTCACGCTGCAAAATACAACACACACCTCACACTGAACTCACTGCACACTGCAGTATTTAAACTGCTGTTGACCCCTGAGCGCTGGCGTCGTCCCTCCAGGACAGAGCGGGCTTAAGCCGGCCGGATTACTTTCATTCACTCCTGCATTAGCGCCTCCTAGTGGCGTGGCAGGCACTAACAGGCTACCGGGTGAGATCAGAGACCAGTGCTATTCCTCCAATCAGCAGCAGCAAGCTCTCCTGTAGGACACCGTGTGTACTGGCGGCGGGGGTACCGTACGAAAAGCCCCACTGGCTCTACATCCTGACGGGTGTAGACGGTAACTCAAGTCCTTAATTATATCCACGGGGGGCTGATTAACAGCCTGATTAATTAAGTGTGTATGAGCGGGGCTCTCCCACTGAGCGCGCGAGAAGGGCAACCCGGCATCCCGCCTAACCTGGTAATGGAGGGGCAGCGGCTGGGGAGGGGCGGGGCTAATCGCTAACTCTACTGCGGCCTCTGGGCAGGCGGCAGGCGGCCGGCCCAATCAGCAGCCACTCAGCCTCAAACTCTTCAGCTCAAATACAGCTGTACAAATTAACACAGGCATAAGCTCCCCTGGACACGGATTTCAGCTGAGCAAGATGAATCATCTTTCATTATGTGAAATTAGATATACATACATTTACATGTGTGTTTATATATAAACATATATGTACAAACTTACACGCATATGTACACGTACACATATTCATATATATTTTACATATATACGTATTTACACACACACACACACTTTCTTCTTTATATCCACTTTTAATCTACTCTTAGGCCATTTGACACCTTGAATAACAAGTGGTCCCATTTGTCACTTTTTTTATTTACTTATACGTGTTTTTCTAATCACTCACGGTGTGGATTTTAGGTGCTGTAAAGGTAATAACACATCCCAAATGTCAGCCGAAGTGAAGATGGAGGTGCACAGCGGGAGGGGCCTGAGAGGGCCTCATGAATAATGGATGAGGCCGGCCGAATTGGATCAATGAGAGACGAGGATACAAGAGTCATCGTTCTAACGTTCCATCATTTATAACCTGGATGAGCTCCTCTGTCACCCTTGTCAACTTTTAAGAGCTCTTTAGGCCTGTTTGATACTGTCTGTGTTACACCCCTGACTGCCCCCCCCCCCCCCCACCACCACCACCACCACCCAAGAACTTACCTCCAGGCAAACAACTCTATAAAGAAAAGCTGCGGACACATACACTAAACAGTATAAAGGGATGACCATCCATTCCCTCAGGCCTCAAGATCGGCATCAGGTCTTTCTGGGCCAAATACATGCAGGTCGACAAACTTTTAATATTCACGTGAAAAAAAATAATAAAAAAAATAAAAAAATCACATGATTGTTCCAGCCGCATAAGTGACTCAGAATTAATTCCTTTTAAATTTACCTTTGAAAATTTACCAACAACTTTAGTTTTACCTGAAGAGAGTGAATCGCATACATGTTTATATAGCCAAGCCTGTTATCCCACCACAGCCTCAAGAGAATATGCACACAGTGAATATTCCATGTACATGAGACAATTTGACTGTGTGCTTTATTTCACAAAACTGAAGAAGTTTACAGAAAACTATAACTGACGTTTACAGAAGACCAAGTCTACACCTTTCAATCGACGCAAATAACTGCTTCCACTCACCATTCTCCAGCTTCTCCCCTCCTCCAGTTCTGTGCCACTGCAACGCTGCCTCACTGTGGTAACTCTGGGGAACTGCACCTGCGCACCTCCCGCATTTCGACTGCCGGTTTAACAGGGTCCCAAGCCTGCAAGCAAACACGCGATTTATGCCATCGCACTGAGAACTTAAGGGCCGTCAGAGCACCCTGCCTGCGCGGATAAAAGCCAAAGGGAAACCATTTCATGTGTCTGGAGCTGCTCCGCTCGCCGCCGGGATCCGACATTTCCCCGTTCCCTCCCGGGGCGAACGGGCGACACTCGCCGACTGGCTAATGGAGGAGCTGAAACGGCCCCTGCGGCCTTGGCACGTTCCAGCGCTCGCAGGCGCATATGCATTATGTCTGCGTTCCAGCGACCGCTCAATTCACACAGCCTTGCATGGGGGATCTATAATGCAGATGTGGTCCATAATGAATTCTGCTTATGAGAGAAATTAACGCGAGGTGAACGTGTCCCATCCTGCGTGAGAAAGCAAGCCCGTGGGAAACAGACACACGGATAACATATCGGCCAATGGCTCTCAGTGCACCTTGTTAATTATCAAGGCTTGAATTCAGTTTTCCCCTTCAGGTTTATGAAAAGAATCCCCGGCTGATTTGTTCAAGATAAATTGCTATATAAATATGCCATTACAGGCCTCAAAGCACAACCCCTGCCACCACTAGCCAGTACGTGAATGACGCATGTGTGCCATATTATTATTAATAGGAGCGGGGAGGCTAGGCTTAGTGTAGGTCAGGGGAGTCCAAATCATATCCAGGAGCTGCAAAGTGTCTGCTGTATTTTGTGGTTCTCTTTCAGTCAGTAGCTAACTTAGACCTTGGGAAGGTACATGGACGCCATGGCCAATCAATTGCTTCAATTAATCATTTTAGGTACTGAAACACGCACGCACGCGCGCACACACACACACACACAAAACAGCAAATACCATGGCCCTCCAGGTGCCAACCTTCATTTTGGGTAAGAAATACATTTTTATCTTTCATAATGAGGGTGTGTTTAACTATTGAAAACTTCTGTTGACCCATCAATAGGACACAGATTTCCCAAAAGCTGATTGATTGGTTCTTGTCTCTTAGAAATTTCAGCAATTGATGACATCATATTAATCCTTTTGTTTGCAGCACCTGTGACTGTTGCAGAAACACACTTAGGCCTAAGTCTTGAGACATTCTCAAGAGTAACGCTTACCTATGAGAAAGTGTGAGCTGCTTGACAACTATGTTTTACTGACCACTTTAAGCAAAGAATGATTTCACTCCAAAGTAAGGTCTTATGAGATTCTTAAGTGTGATTAAGAAGTTTGATACATACGGCCCCAGGTCTGGATTCTGAGAACCCTGACATAGCCAATCAAAAAGATGTGACAGGATGTCGATTGAGGACAGAGGTAAACAAAACTGTGCAAAAATAAATAAAAATAAATTTTAAAAAAACAGGGGAACCTTTACCACCTTGAATCCAGACTTCTGTTCACAGCAGTTTTTGCTTTGTGAGGGTCCAGAATAACACCTTATTTGAGGCCCACCATATCTCAAGCCCCACATCACACAAGTGTATCAATGTTGCATCTATAAGGGGTTTTATAAGTCTATACATTAGCTACGTATTACAAAGGAAACCCAAATAGGCTACAAACGTTATGCAATGGGAAACGATTAACCAGTGTGTTTAATAAACTGCTGTATACATATTACGCTAGTTTAGACTTGTTACCAAACACGAACGCAAACAAACAATACACAAATAGTAAGCTTTAAAAGTTTTTCAAAAACAGCAAGGCGCATGAATAAATAGCGAAGAGGCACCAAACAACGGTAGTTTACTGTGCGAACTCAATCATTAAGAGAACGCCTTGCAACTATGCTAAGTCGAAATACGGCCGGTTTCCCCGAGTATACAGCCTTCACCATTCGAAGTCACATTAAGTAGACATATTGGCTCACCAAACACCAGCGATTCCGGAGTAGACTCGACGGGAAAATGTCATTTTCGTGAAATAGCATTTTAAAGCAATTCTCAATTATAAAAACAAACAAGTCATATTTTATATTTTTTCATTTGATAGCAAAACCTTGGGGTTACGTTAAGCGTAATCATTTTTCAGCCGGTCTTCTGCCACGCGCGAGTTTCCACGAGACACTCGGCTAAGGCAAACCATTTTGCTACTATAGCCTCCGTTGTTCAAATGAAAGCCTGACTTAAAACATGTCAAATGCAATTTCTCTGCTTCTACTAAACGCTCTCTTTCAGCGGAAGCTTTATTGTGGTCAAAAGTTGATAAATACACGATAAATGTTTGCTAAAACTACATCCTCTGCCAGCGCAAAGCATAAACACCCGACTAGCTTAGCTAGCGCTATAAACTATTCTCTGTGGTCGCGAGACCCTGCGCTTGGAAATAAAAATGACTATATAAAACAACAGCTAAATACCTTAACTTAACAGTGTCTTGGCCTTTGTCGTTTACACTTCCTCCTTCTTTTCCCCTTTTCTCCTTCGGTCTGCTGAACTTTTTGTAAATTACTTTACGAAATCAAACGCCCTACTGACCTCAGCCTTGATTACGGGACTCAGCATCTCACACTCGCACCTGCATCCAATTTAGGCTGTCCAATTAACCTAACCTGCACGACTCTGGACTGTGGGAGGAAACCCACACAGACACAGGGAGAGTATGCAAACTGCACACAGAAGGCTTGAGAACAGAGATTGGAACCCAGGACCTAGTTGTTTGTGGGTGCTACTGCACCATTATGCCACCCTTATTATGATTATTTTAGAGAGCCTTACTTCAGCCTTGACAGCGTGGTGCATGCATGTTCTCAGCATTGTAATACATCAGGTATACATCAGCAAATGAGGTGACGTTCACTCATTGAACCGTCACAGAAAAGGTGACGCTTTCAGTTTGGAAGTAATGCTTTAATTCCTGTAGTGCCACGCAGTCTCATCTGCTGGGATTTCGAAGGTAAATTCCCAGCCCCTGGCTGGCAAGGCCTGGCGAATCAGGACACATCATTCAGTCAAACCAATGTGATGAAGCAATGATGTCAGAGACAGACACAGTAGACTTGAGGACTTGGTTGCTCTGCATCATTCCAGTATAGTTTCAAGTCAAGAGTGTGAGATTTTTCGAGCTTAGAAACATCAGACACGACCACTGGCAACGTTTATCTGGTTGAAAAATAAAATTATCGATTTTATTTGGGTCACGGGGGGGAGTGTAATGGGGTAGATTAGATGTGATTAGGCAAGTAGGCTATAGATTTGCCATTACAATTTGAAAAGTTATCTGGGGCATATTACAGAGCACTTTAAAAAATCTTCACATACAGAACTTCAATACTTTTAATCAAAATAATACAATTCATTCAGCATTGTTCTAATTTACCAGAGTCTTCCAGCGTGCACACAGTTCACATTTTGTACTTTAGCACAAAGCCGGGATATGAACACAGAGACGTGTGTACTTCTGAGAGGCTGTCCTCCAACATACATTAACGTTTTTTCGACCAATGTAAAACTTAATCTCCTATCCTTGCACTGTGGTTTGAAAGATGGGACAAGTATTGCGGTTGATTGACAAGGTATCCAACTAACCCTCAGCACTGCACTTTTGAGAATGCATTTGTGTGTGTGTGCATAAGTGGTGTGCTGCAATTATCAGTGGAGTGCAAAACCATTCAAAGAACTGCACACGTAACAGTACGGTCAGTGAACACCAACCCAACATTGTGCACCTGCATTATGCAAATTTCAAAAACGGAAAACCACAGTCGTCATAAGGGTTTGAATTCATATATTGGAGACCAAGGAAGTGGTGGAAGCTCACCTCGATCCATCACCAATGAGCAGCAACCACACCATTTTGGGGAACTGCCTATACATCAGCTAAGCTAAAAACCTGGGGAATTAATCCAATTAAACCGGGAGATGATTCGACGGCCAGACTGGTGTAGATAACTTCGCCAGGACACCAGGCAAACCTCTACTCTTTGTAATAAACACCAAGAGACCGTGACGAATCAGCCACAACACAGCGGCACTGACTTTTCCACTCGGTTGAGAGGTTAAGACTGCCCCCTACTGGCAAAAGAACAAGACCGCGTCCTTTACCACAGGACTCTCCCGTAGGTTAGCCTCCATCGCCAGATGGTGGGACCCTCTCCAGAGCTCAGGGCCTAACTCGCGCTCTGGGAGCAGTACTACTGGCAGGAGTGATAGGCACAGGTGGAAATGAAAGCGGTGGAATTCCCCGAGGGCTGGTTGCACAAGTATTACAAGTATGACACGCCCCCCTCCTCTGGCTAATTTGCCTTCCCTGAGCGTTGTTTCCTGCTGACGAGCTAGAACGGCTACAGCGTCTGTTTGAGTGTACGGTGAAACGGTGCTGCCCCAGCAAACTGCACTGAAGGTGGTGCGTCCCTGTTTATAACTCTCGACTTTCACAGCTTTTGCCAGGTTTATTAGCAGAGAGACACAAGGCTGGTATGCATGACTGCCCAACCATGAACTAATCAGCCAAGCTCAGCCTTGCTTAGTACAGGTACTGGCAATTCCAAGTCCCTGCTCGTAGAAAAGGGCCATTAGAATAAATGCTTTCATTACACTCGTCTGTTCGGTGACCTCACGCCTCAACTTTGCTTCCACGAACCTGTCAACTTATGCATTGATTCCAAAGATAATTTGATCTATCGTGCCATAAAAGTTCAAAACCCCCTCACGCAGCTGGCTAACCGGTCACCATTATGTCTTGACAGAAGCATAGCACAACAGAAAGCAAGGCCCTCAGTACCCATAAATCTCTCCATTTTGGCGCAGTGCAATGGCGCCGTCTGGTGGATGCTCTGCACTCCAACACCCCCACTACAGAATAGATCACATTTCATGTTTTTTTTTTGTTATTTTTAACAAACAACAATCATTACACTTAAATATTTTCTTTCATTTAAAAAAAAAAAAAAAAACCCCTTGCAACTCAACCTTGTATTTGCAAGCAGATAAAATAAACTACTTTGGCATAGACAGTGTGGACACATTGATTTTTTTCTCTCTACCCTTGCTCACTTATCATAGATCTCAATCTTCCACGACACATTAAGATCAACCAGAAATGTTTCAGTGTGTGTATATATATGTATTCATGTATTCATATTAATATGAATACAGAGCTATATATAGTCATTTATATATATATAAAAAAATTAAACTTACTGGGAAATCCCAGGAACCACTTCCAGTACCTAACGTGGTTTTCCCCAAAGAAAAATAAAATGGTACAGATAAACCAAACAAAATACCCAGGACCCTACTAAATAAACATCACAGACTCCACCATTCAACCAGTAAAATCACAGGATATGAATAACACGCTGTCATTTATAATGAAAGTAAAATTCCAACACAACTAGCTGAGTGTGCCCTTCGGTTTAGCTCTTACAATTTCTCCGGATATAAAGTAATGCAAATATTTTGTGTGTACAATAAATAAAAATGTCCTCCTTTAGTTACAACAGGTCCCTGTAACACAGTCAAAAAAAAATACCACCGAGTAAAAAAGGAAGGAGGAGACAGTTTAACAGTACACCTTTCAAACCACACAATCACACTGAAGGTTTAAAAAACAGAAATAAAAAATCTGGGCAACGACTATTTTTGGTTTCATAAGAACGACGCACTTTCGGTTTCCGTAGCTACGATAGATTTTGCATGTGACGATTGGAAGTTTACAGATATAGATTTGTATAAATATGTACAAACAAAACACACTAAAATTCTCAAAAAAAAAAAAAAACCATTCTCGTACAAAATAATATTCAAACGTTAATGCCACGTGGAGAAGCTTATGATGTAGATAAACTTCAATAACTTATGAGAAAAAACAAATGGAAAAAAGTTACTGAAATACTTTTCAGTACAGTATGTTTCAGCCCACGCTCGAGTCCTCCATTTTAACTCGGACTTGACATTGTTTATAGCACCAAAGACTGCGGCATATTGAGAACATAATCACCGATACGTATAAATATTAAGAAAAGTAATATACAGTTCCGATAAAAGTAACAACAAAAAAAATAAACCCCTACAGAATAAGTTAGTGTCGGCCAATGTACAGGTATTTACACAGTGCATTAAATACAGAGCTATTCACTAGTGGAAACAGAGAGGATGTTGGGAAATGGAGTCATGGCAGTGAGGGTTTACAGCGTTCGTCCAGCAGTCCTGCAGCACGGTCGCGGAGGATTTCAAACTCTCCGGAACATTCTCTGAGTAGCCCAGCCATCAGACCAGCGAGGCTGGGAGAGGGGTGGGGGGTGGGACGGCACGGGCGCGGGGCGGACCCCCCAAAACGCCCGGCGGGTAAACAGTGAGGTCGGGGGCGTCCCGGACGAGGCCCCCGGGGGGCGGGGCGAGGCGTGTGCGGTTCAGTCCAGGTCGCTCAGGTCGCTGGCCGGCTCGTCGCGCGCACGGCTCAGGTAGCTAGCGGCGCGGTCGAAGGCGGTCTGCACGGCCTTGCGGGCGCTCGAGGTGCGGCCCTCCGCCATCTTCACCTGGTCGACGGCTTTGTCCATCCCCAGCGGAACCATCTTGGATTTAGGAAGCCATTGCCTGCGGGAAAGCAGGGCAGGGGGGGTCAGGAACTGTTGGAAACACTCGTGGCTATTTTGTAATTTGCGCAAACAAAGACAATTTTATAGTCATTACGCTGCATTATAGGCACTTAGCAGACACTCTTCTGGATACATACTGAAGCAATGCAGATTAGGTGCCTTGCTCAAGGGCACAACGACAGTAAGACTAGCTCCTTACCCATTATACTACACTGCCACACTGCTATACTACACTGCAACCCCAGTGTAGTGTAGTGTACAAGCCTTACAACTCCTCTTCTGTACGTACTGCTCAGAAAGCCCATAAACCCACCATTATCAGATGGTGAAAAGGAAATCAGTCGAAATTAAGATGTCCACAACCCCAGCACTAGTTGTGCTAACAGTGAAATGAGAGGGCACACTGCTATAACAGTTGGGGCACGCACACCGCACCCAAACACAGAACTGGCACCGTGGGGGCTACCGCTCCCCGGGCGGAGGGATCGCTCGGGCTCGAGCGCGCTCCTCAGGAAGGCCCTCTCACCAGCTGCGCTTGTTGTCGAAGAAGAGGACGAGGAAGAGTTTCTCTCCGGACTTGTACTGCATCTGCTCTCCAACCCGGAGCACGCTCGGGGGGGGCATCGGGATCCAGGCCCCACTGCGGCGACAGCCCCCCCGGGGCATCTTGGGGTCGATTATCTGCACCGGGAGATCGGAGAGGGGGGGAGAAAGAGGGAGAGAAAGAAAGAGGGATGCGGAGTAAAGGGGATGAGAGGGATAGCAAGATAGAGGGAAAGGAAAATAAGATTCTGACGCTGCGACTTCACTTCCTGTGTACAGTAGGTACAGACACACAGATGCGCACACACACACACACACACACAGGCACGCACACGCACATACACAGGCGCACACTAGCACAGCTGGTGTAGAAATGTGGCATATTTCCAGAGCAGAGATATGCACAGGTATCAGTGCATTAAAAAACCCCTGCTCACAGCCAATGCAGTTTTAGGTAGTGAAAGAGTTACCACACACAACATTAAGCTATGAATTTTCAATCAGCCAGAGAGCTGGAAACTACTCAAACACCTGAATAAGTTCTGCCGCTGTTCGGAGGACCAGTCCCAGCACTACTTGGTTTTTCCACTATCGGTCTAAATACCGGATTACACCTTTCCTGGAGGCACAAAGGAACCAGAGAGAGATGATCATCAAAAGAACCAGCATCCTGAGTCAGGACAAGACGATCCTCTGCCCGAGTGTCTATCTTATTTTTCGGTGGAATAAAGAGCACACAGGGAACAATGGCCAAGCCGAGTCAGAGACCTAATCCATAATGCGTCGGAGAACGGTGAACATACGTTTATGGCGCTGAATGCAAACCAAGCGATTCGATTTTTTGTGAAATTGTTCGGTCAGTGACAAAAATGACATGGATGTGCCAGAACTTCTTCTACTCTTCATTATGGGGTTGGTTCCAGTTCTTCGCTCACACCTTAGAAATGTCCTCCAGGCTGTCTGAGGCGCTACACCGCTTTAGCATGAGTTCTAAATCATACCCCTTATGGCTGAGAGAGCAATATGTGCGTTACAGCCCTCAGTATACATGCGTGTGCGTGTGCACGTGCGTGGCTGTGTGTGCAACATCACGTAGATGAAGGTGGGAATGATAAAAGATGCTCAGACACACACACACACACACACACACACACACACAGGCCACTCCAGGAGGATATGCTTACACACACTCGCGCGCATGCACACGCACACAAATGCGCATGCACATGCACAGTTCCCCCGCACACTCACCACTGCAGGGGAAGTACACACACACACACACACAGAACGACACAGACCACTGCTGGGTAGTACACACACGCACAGAACGACAGAGACCAGGGCAGGGCAGGGCAGGGTAGTAACTCTCACACGCACACTCACCAGGGCAGGGTAGGAAGGATATCCGCTACATTTTGCCCAAACTAGTTTTAGAGGTTCCAGTGCAACAGTTGTGGCACTAGTGGACATCCACATATTGTTGTTGCCAACTTCTACGAAAGCAGGAATAATGGACAAATAAAGTTACGCGGGCTACACTGCAGACAGAGAAAAATACCTCCAAAAGCCATGCTTCAGACCGACAGCAACCACGAGGCACGCCGCAGGCATTCGAACACACAGGGAAACACACAGGCAACACTCCTTTCCAGTGTTACTTTCTTGGGTTGCTCTCTCCAGCACACCAAGGCTCATCCAAAATGGATTGTGCAAGCCAGGGGTCCTCAGTCTTATCCAGAAAGGGCCGGTGTGGGAGCAGGCTTCTGTTCCAACCGAACAGCTACACACCTGATTCTACCGATTACGTTCCTTAGCAACGACACTGGTGTTTGATTGGTATCAGGTGTGTAACTGTCCGGTTGGAATGAAAGCCTCCACTTACTGTCTGGATAAGATTGAGGACTCCCGGTGTCAGTACATACACTTGGTTACACATTCAATTGAAAACAACGGAGAAGAAAAGATTGGGTTTCAATTTTTTTGCTTCAAGTAGCCATCACTGATGGTATCAAGACTGAATACTGGACTGCAATGAGGAGGCTGTACACCAGGCTGCCCAGCCCTGTTCCAGGAGATCTACCGTCCTTGTAGGTTTTCATTTCAACCCTACTATCCACTTACCTACTACTAATTACTAGTTAGCCGCTCTGAGATCTCTAGCTGTTGAATAAGGAGTGCTTTTATCAGGGTTGGAGTGAAGACCTACAGGATGGTAGATCTCCAGGAGCAGGGATGGGCAGCCCTGCTGTACACGGCCTACAGGCGGTCATTAAAGCCGTCCTCTCTCAGCTTCCAGCCGTTCGCAAAATGGAGAAGCCGGAAAGGCGGGAGTGCGAGGGGCCGCATGCGTTTCCCTCCCCGCTCGCCCGCGCCGCGCCCGCGCGCCCGCGCCGCGCGGGAGGAAGTGAAAGCGGGCCGCTCACCGGCCGCGAGCCGCGCCGCTTTGGCCAGGCCCCCCGTCCCGACGCGGGCCACCAGCTCCTTCTTGTCGTCCGTGGTCTTCCTCCGCGCCGCCGCCGACCTGCCCCTCCCGCACTTCGGAAGACTGACGCCGCTACGGCAACGGGAGAGCGACAAATCAAACTGCGTTAGCCTCGCTCCTCCGCCCACATCGCTGCTAGTGTCTGAATGCAAAACACTGCTGGGATTTCACAGGCAGAATAGAGGAAGAGGAAGTGAAATCTGTTAGCAAACAGGGCTGCGGTGCTTTGGGCCTAACAGGGACGTGCATCCTGTTCATTAGAGCCACGCCTTGCAGCAGGACCTGTGGTCGGGTGCTGAGCGCATGAAACCTGCGACTGAACAGGCTGCTCGAGAAAACGAAGAATTTGGAATTCAGTGGGTCAGAGGCGGGGCTGGGACACAAGGTGGGGCACAGGGCAGGGGCTGGGGCCACAGGTGCACAGGGCAGGGTCATAGGTCAGGGGGCGGGGCCACAGGAGCACAAGGCAGGGGGGCAGGGCCACAGGGCAGGGCTACAGAGCAGGGGGCGGGGCCACAGAGCAGGGGGAGGGGCCACAGGGCCGGCGCGTACCTGGGGCTACACAGCAGGCTGCCGCTGGAGGAGATGCTGGACTCAGAGGCGCACCTCCGGCGGGGCTCCAGCTGCCTGCTGGGACTGAGCTCTTTCTCCTGGGCGACGACAAAGCCGTTAGACAGTCCTGGAGACGAGAGACAACAGCGTCAGTCCCGCCCCCAGCACGGCCGCGCGGGGGCAGGGGCGGGGGGGGGGGGGCGCTCCACAGAAGCGGTTACAGCAGGGCACATTCCACGCGGGTTAGCGGGACGCTTTCGCGCTGCTGAGAATGTGCGGAGGAGCCTGCCGGGTCACGCGGCGGAGGCTCAGACCCGTTCGGTGTGCAAGCCCAGGCCTGCTGGGACTCCGCACGGGCCCCGGCCTGCATTTCAATCAGTCTGTCTGAGCCGACCGGCCTGCTCTCGCCGGTGTGTGTCCTCACGTCATTGAACCGCCGCTACAGAAGAATCCGAGCGGACCTTTAACTTGTAAAGGGCCGCACAAATTAAATCGCACAACTGTCAATCCGTCGGCACGTTCAAATATTGCTGAATGTCAGAAATAGAGCTTATTAAAATGCCCTTCGGTAAAGAAACCGGAAAATGAAAGGGTTCTCAAATACTACAACACACAATACGTCAGCCTCTCCAGTGATACCCTTTCATGCCCTCGCATAGAAGATCTAGCCTTGCAGCTGCTTCTTTCAAGGTGACCATCTTTCTTCCATTCTGATCTTTTATCCGCAATAGCAATTCTACATGCTGAGCAAGCCTCCAGTTTACTTAACAGGAAACACACGCCACTCTCAACCCTCCTGAAACTAGCGATGCAGCCAGCCTGACTGCAGCTTCACACCTGGACTGGCAACAAGCACGCCTCCCAGACTAACAATTTCAGCTCTCTACTGCAAACCGGGTATATAACGTTTTCCGCACTAAGATGAGACTAACTTAGCACTTTTAGACTTAAAAGAACTGATCTAGTCAAAGAAGAGAGGTTTGTAGTTTCTTGTGAAACGCTGACCAGCGAGTATGACGGAATGCTAGCCCCGGGCCCAATGACAGCTCGCGACGACAGGCTGTGCGGACCGTGGCGAGGGGACGATGGCGGTTTCAGGGGGCGGGGCCTACCTTGGCGAAGGCGCTTGCTGGCGGGCGTGTCCTCGGGCTGGCTGTCGCCGCTGGCGCTGCGGGACCTCTTGCGGGGCTGCAGGAGCGTCTCCAGGCGCGGGATCACCACGGAGAGGAAGGTCTTGGTGCCCAGCTGGGGTCGGGGGGGCGGGGCTTCGCGGGGCCCCGCGGGCTTCGCCGGGCTCTTGGACTTGCGGAAGAGGACGGCCGTGCGCCTGCCCACGGGGTTGACGGGTTCCGCCGGGGCGGGGGCCACCGTCGCGACACCCCCCTCGCCGTCGGAGGCGTGCCCGTTCACTTTCGCCTCCGAACTCAAGGGGGCGCCGTCCTCGCCGTTGAACTTCACAGACTTGTGGCACTTGCTCTCCGTGCTGAGCTGACGCTCGACGGGCTTCAGTTTCGGCGGCTCCGGGTCGCTTTCCGCATCACAGGAGGCGGCGAAGAATCCGACGGCTCTAGTTTTGGCGGCACGGACTTGTCCCCTGTCGAACAAAATGGTTTTCATTAAGTCAAAGAACTTCAAAACAGGGGCAAATACGTAGCCAGAATCCCTACAAGATGAATGTACTGACCCCTGCTGAAAGGAGATGGAGCAGATCTCCACACAGTGGAGTCAGGCTAGGCCATTCTGACCAGTGCCACGAATACCTACCGTCCTCCACTAGGCTCTGTTCAGCAGGCCCCGCCTCCTTCGCATCCGATTGGCCGCTCTCCGGTTTGGAGGGCGGGGCTTTCTTCAGGCTCATCTCGCAGCGGACGTCGCCGATCTCCTTCTTGAGCAGCTTGAGGCGCTTGCTCCGCGACGGGCTCGATTTCATGGCAAATGTCAAGTCGAGCTTCTCCAGGAGCTGCTTCAGCTGTTCCTCCAGAGACAGGTGCGCCCGATTGGCTGGATTCAGCAGCCGGTCAACTGCAACACAACCGCTCGTGAGCCAAATAACGGCAGGCCTGCAGGATTCCAAACTAACAACCAAAATAACAGCCGTTTGTGTACAGATAACATACATTAGCGACCGTACGTGCTGTTTGACATACGCAAGATAGTTTTAACCCTTTTTTTCAAATCAATTATCTATTTTTATTTATTAAACCTCTGATAGGTTTTATGCCCATTTGTTAATTTCCTGGCCCTGTTTGTTATGAGAAGAATAGCAGTGTTAAGTCTGAAATTCTTACATAGCTTCCTAATCCCTCATACAGATCTGAACTTTCCCAGTCATCCTGTGTGGACCGTAGCCAATCACATTCGCCCATTCATTCTTCACAACCTCTCCTCGAAGACTCAAGTGAATGCTTAAACCTAACAGGCTGGGCGCTAGTTGTCCATATTTAGGGAGAGAGGGATGAGGCGAACTGAAGGGGAGCGCTCCTCACCGTCCTCCCAGGCGAACGGGGGCGGAGCCTCCTGCTTGGGCGGCTCGGCCAGGAGCATCCCGCTCTGGAAGTCGAACCCGGTGGCCAGGGCGTCCCGCCGGGTCTTCCGCAGCAGGGCTCCGCCCTGGTCCGCAGGCGCACGGCCGGCGCGGTAGAAGACGGTGTCCTTGGCGTTGTACTTCATGCAGTTGGCCACGATGAGGTTGAAGTCGTCCTCGAACTCGTCCAGGCTCCGGTAGCCCTGCGCCTCCACGCGCTTCCGCATGGTGGAGAAGTCCATGGGGCGCTTGATGTGGTCCAGGTAGTCCGGGACCTGCCAGATGGGAACACGCACTCACACGTCAGGCCTCCAATCAAAACGCGAAGCCTCCTTTGGCAATGTCCAATAAGGACACACCATGCCAAACGATTTTCCTCTTTTCTTCCAGCTGGGAATGCCCAGACATGCATTATGCACTGAAATTTATGGTTTTTAACAGAGTGAGTAAATTGATTAAAAACTGGAGAAATTTCAGACTCTTGACCGACCTCTTTGACGCTGACGGGCTGGGCGAAGATCCTGGCCTGGTCCTTCTCCTGGAGCTGGTTCAGGACGGCCCGCAGCAGAACCGTCAAGGGGGTGAGCTGCACCTCCAGCACCGACTGCTGCAGCTTCATCTGCAGAGCAAGAGCACGGGCGGGTTTGAGCTCTGCGTTCTCATTGGCCCGTCGGTACCAGCGCATTAAAGCGATTGGCTGAAATCTCAGAAGGGCTGTGAGTGACGGTACCTCCTCCCTCTTGAGCTTCTCCCTCTTGCGGATGAGCTCCAGCAGGAGGCGGGCTCTCTCCAGGTCGTGCCGCAGCCGGTGCCAGTCCTTCAGCTGCTCCTTCAGCGCCCGGCTCTCCTCCTCCGTCTCCTTCTGAAGGGGGCGCAGGGTTTTAACCATCTTTTAACACAGAGAGCACCGCTTAGAGTCAGGACAGCTTATCTGAAATTTCACACGTGAATGCCAATGCTTCCTAATAATTAAAACTTCCAAATACGTGTACTTGGACAAAAGTGCGTGTTTGAATATTCCAATGTTGATGCCACAAAAAACAAGCTACTTGCAAGAAGCTACGTTCAGTTTAGTTTAAGAGTAAAAATAAATCAATCCAATGTACAGGAAGTGCTGATAATGTTGTCAGTTGTCTTTCTCCACAGGCGTGCAGTGTGAATGACCTCATCACGCCCTGGCCTCCACTCAGGACTCACACACATTCACAAACACGATGAAAGCCGAGCGAGGCGCTGCTGCACTGACCGGCTGCGCTGTTTTCTGGGACGGCGCGCTGGACTGCAGGCGCCGGATCAGGGGGGCGCCGTTCCTCGACTGCCTCTTCAGGATCCAGTAGCTGAGCACCCGCTCGACAAACACCTTCTTCTTCTGGACAGACACCTGACCGAGGATGGTGTTTAACCTGAGCAGCAGCCAGAAGCACAAATAAAACTTTAAAAATGAGGGAAGCGTTACAATTTTGATCGTGAGCAAACAGCTTTGAGTCATGCAAACGTGTCGTTGTTTACACCGCTTATCCACAAATATGTACAAAGACTGATGCACATTTGGGACCTGATTTACTAAGAGCTTTAGCATGTGCAAAACCAATAACATGACCAATGATTGGTCAAGGTATTTGTTTTGCACCAATCGTTGGTGGTCTTATTAGATTGTGAACTTACCTCTCTGGTGAAATACTGGGCACAGTCACGGCTGGGACCGCGGCCTGAGGCTCGCACACGGCCTTCTTGCTCTTCTTCTTCTTCTTCCTGCTTTTCAACCTCGTCCTCCTGCCGCCCGCGTCGCCCGCCCGAGCGCGCCCGTTTTCCGCCTCGCCGTCCTCGTAGATGGCGAGGGGCCTGCGGGCGCAGCCGCCGGGCGTGTGCGCCCCGCAGTAGGCCGTCTTCTTGACGGAGAAGGCGCCGCCACCGCCGCCCCCCGCCCCGCCCGCCTCCCTGACGGGCTCCATCTTCATGCAGAGCCCGGCCTTCTGGGCGCAGCTGGCGTGGAAGGCGGTGTAGCAGTTGGCGCGGTGGCACTGGATGCAGGCGCCCACGCCCTTCTCCTTGCACAGGTAGCACGTTAGCTTCCAGCGCGCCGGCGGGATGCTGCGCACGCCGTCGATGGGCTCCACGAAGACGGCGCTGGAGAAGCCCACCTCGGGCACCCACAGGGCGCACACCACGTGGCCCCAGCGGTCGTCGTCGGTCCTCTTGAGGGCCCCGCCCCGGTTGGGGCAGAGCACGCAGCTGGCGGGCCGGGAGGGGGCCTGCAGGCAGTGCCGGCACAGCCACTGGCCCTCGGGGATGTAGGGCACGCCGTAGCACTCCTGGTGCACCGCCAGGTTGCAGGCGTCGCAGAAGAGGATGGCGTTGCTGTCGTGGCACTCGCCGTCCATGCACACGCAGCAGACGGCGTCCTCGTCGACCAGCGGCTCCCGCCCGCCGCGGCCCTGGCCGTCCAGGAAGGAGTCCTTCTCGAAGCGGTCCATGAGGAACTCGAAGACGTTCTGGGAGACCTGGCTGAAGCCGTCGGCCCGCCGCTTCTCGTTGACCAGGTCCAGCCAGGCGTAGTCCTCCTCGTCCATGTCGTACTCCACCTCCTCGTCCAGCTCCTCGGCCGTCTTCTCGGCGTAGGTGAAGTAGGCGGAGGGCCGGCGGGGCACGGCGGGCAGGTTGTACTCCACCGTGCGGATCCGCGGCTCGGGCAGCGCGGGGGCGGGCGGCGCCGCCTGCGCCTCGCTCAGGGCCGCGTTCCTCTTCTCCCGGCTGCTCTTGAGCCGCGCCGAGCGCACCGGGGCCTGCTGGGGCTTCTCGCTGTTCTCCTTGTTGCTGTTGCACTCCAGCATCTCCTGGGCCGTGGGGTCGTCGTCGGCGACCACCTCCAGCTTGTCGTAGATGCCGATGCGGTGGACGCGCCCGTCCAGCTCCAGCTCCACCATGCGCTGCGCCTGCGCGTACGTCAGCGTCTCCCGGTTGGGCGAGGGCCGGATGGGGGAGGCGGCCCGCTGCGGCGCTCGGGGATTCCGGGCTTTCTTCTTCATGCCGACGACCTAGACGAGGCCGGGGACACAAACGTGCGCACTTAAATCGGAACCTCGTCTAAGTCTGATGAAGGAAGGACACGGAGAAAAAAATTTACATGCAAATACGTCAAACAAAAATTAACAGTTCCGTTTTTGTGGCAAGGATTTTATTTTGTCAGGCTAGCAATGTTGAATTTACCCTAGTTTCATTTTCATGCCTGCCACACCAAGAACGCAATTCTGCTATCTAATAAACACTCCAAACTAAATGCATTGCACACATTTTCAGGTTACTGGCTGTTCAGTTTCACTGTTCTTGTTATTCCTGATATTTAATGTATTTCTCCCCACAGTGACTTCAGAAATTACCCAGGTCTTGTTTGTCAAATTATAAGCACTCTTCGCAACCGAAGACTTGCATGAAAATATAGCTGCAGTGTCCTGGTTTCATCAAAACCATGTCTCCAATTTTTCAGGCAAACTAATTCTGCAACATAGGACCTGAATGGGAGTGTGTGCGACAAGCCCATTCTACAGACTTCTAAGAACACCCCATACTTAAGGGGGAGTCCATTTCCCCCTCAACGTTTCGAATAGCAGTTATGCGCATAGCTTAAGGGCGAGCTCGTGCCAAAACCATCTTTACTCGAGGTCAAATTATGGTAGTGATTAATGCAATTCAAAAGGTAAGTGAGCAAAATGCCGTTCTAATTGCGGGCGATGTTGAGAAAGACAACCGGAAGAGCCTACCTATCATGACAGCCTGCTCCCTGGTATCATTTTAAAAGCAGTTTCCCATGACAACATAGGCAGAACTATTAATGAAGTGCAAGATAGTGATCAAACATACACCACCAGTAAGTAGGTAAGTTTGAACTTCACACAGTGGATCAGAAGAGCCAACGTTAACACGATTAGGTAAGTACAATAAACGAATTCTGCAAGAACTCAGTTCAAATCATTGGGGTAAATAAATACTCTTATTACAACATGATAATTAAATAAAAAGGAACATTTACTCATAAAACTAAGGCAGCTAGCATGTGTAGCTAGCCATTTCCTGTGGCAGCACTCCACTCGAAAAGTTATTTATGTTAACTTAGCTAATATTATTTAGTTAACATTAATTACGACCTGCAAAAAAGGCATGTTACACTAGATAATGATTAAATAACTTTTATTGCCTTTGAATATTGCATGCATTCTACAGCAATGCAAGATCAACCCATTGATTGGGTGGCATAGCAACATATCCACGATCAAGCTTGCTCGAAATCCGCAATTGGGGCGTACGTCTCTTTAACCACTTTACGAAGTTAACGTTAACTGACTAGGTTAACTAGCAGGCACTTCCTATCCTTTAGGAAAGACGAACCAAGAATTTAGCGATAGTTGGCCGGATTGCTAATAACAAAACAAGTTAGCCAGCTGTCTATTGTGACTGAGAAAATGTCTGGTTATTTGGTGTCTCCGTATAACATAGGTGCCGGCAGGTTTAGATCAATGGGTTACGGTAAAATATTTTATTTGTTACTTAACATTACTGTGAAGTTAAACTATCCAGCTAAAAAAAAAATGATGTTCCTGCACTTAGTGGATCACCCCGCTGCAGTCGTCCATTTAGCCAACTTGTCAGACAAATACTCGCTAAGCACACACTGTGCCGAGAACTGCTCAGCTGAGTGAACAGCGACCATGGCTAGGCGGCCTGAGGCAACGAAACTGGGGCAGTTCATACTACAACTCGCTAATGTCCAACTAGCTACATTTTGCTAGCTAGCAACGGCAAATATGGCGTCCAAAAAACAAGAAACCTTTAAAGTGAAGGCGACTTAAAGTTATGTTTTCCCAAACAAATGGCAACCTGCGTTGGTCGGTAGCATTTAGACAATACCAGTAAGTAGATCTGTGAGTGAGAGTGAAAATAAGGAGCCCATACCTCAGAGATCCCAAGCTTTTGCCGAAGACAGCAGCGCTGGTAAAAAGCAATGGCGATATGGCCTGCAGAGCGCCTGAGATTCCGCACAGTCTTCTCATCCAACGGACGCCGCTCGAGCTTTCAACTGAAAATGTGAAAGATAAAGCGTGGTATCCACGGCAACCGTCCAGATTCTGGCCTCGGTTCTATCTGCGGCATTTAAGTATTTGTATAAAAAACCATTTGTGCATTTAACTGTCCGCTTTCTAATAACGAACGGCAGCTGCTCCGGGCTGCCCTCTCCCCCAACAACAATGCGGCTGCACTCGAGGCCCCACCCACTCGTACAGCGTGATTGCGTAGCAGCGGGATGAGGGGGGGTCAGGAAGTTCCCTAATATTCAACGAACCCTTTTTTTATGATGCAGAGTTCCCTTTGTATTGCTGGTGTCCCAAGCCAACCAGTCAGCTTGGGTCCAACGGTCAAATGTGTTATTTTCGTAGTTCAGCGTCTGTTTTTCCTGTCACTGGGTGGCACATATTGGTGCAATGCATTGTGTTAAAACGTTTCATTAGATCTATCGTGAAAGACTTAGCTAGTTAGCTATCGAGAGTTTAGCTCATTTAGCAAAGACCATATTTTTGTTTGTTCACTGTCAACTCATATTTGCTCATTGCTATTATGCTCACGTTCAATTGCCCAACCTTGTGGTGTGCACAAAATGGTCAATTCAGTTTATATTGGATACATAGTGCAAATCATCACACCGGAATAAGTGATAGGTTTCATTTGTGAGTAATTCATGGATATTATAGTATAAGAAACTGATGTTGGGAGTATGTTTACTAGTAATCCACCTTACAATCGGATCCGCGCTGTATTTAAATACCAAAGCGTGCCTTGTTTTGCCCCACCCATTATGGCGCCTCCTTGCCCCTGAGAGTCTGTCCAGGTCAAGAAACCCCGTGTAAAGTGTAATTTAAAGTGCAGCATTAGAAGGAAAACAAAGCATGCTGTCTTATATGCATTTATTTTCTCGTCATAATAAAGTAAAAGGATTGCATCAAAGCGCACTGGAAAGCGAAAATGTTTTTATGTGTAATAATTACGATCAGGGGATATCCTAACATGCTAAGAGACTGCTTACAGGAAATGTAACCACCAAGTAAGACGAGTGTTTTGTTTTCCTTTTTATTACTACGTCGCCATTTTGGAAACCCTTAAACCCTATGACGTCATGAAAGCACGTTCCTTCCGTCCTACGCTGTGTGGAGCTCCTGCTGTCCAATGCTAGCGAATTGCAGAGGAGACAAAGCAACGAACTAATTGCCTCTTCAGATCAATTAAATATATTTTTTTATTTAACTGTTTAGTTACCAAAACTAACTGAAGTTGATCTCAGGGCTTTCAGGTATGTACACTGTATTTGTGAAATTGACTGCGGACGGTTGACTTGCCCTTAAAATGTGTGGGGTTGTTGGGCTGATCCGGTTCTCTGGCTGGTTCTTCCACTGTTCTACTGCCAGGATCTGGTTCTGCCTCACCAGGTCGAGTTCCTGTGTGGCCTAGCTGGCTACAGTGGCAGCGACTTTACGACGAGACTTAGTCTTTAACCCCTACCAGTTCTTTCCGTATCAGAGATGGAAATGTCAGGGATAAGTTTGCTGTACTTCAGATTTCTCTCTTCTTGGATCTCTGACAGCAAGGTAGCTGAGCATACGTTAGCTTGATCCTGCCTGTTTGTTTTTGTCTGTGTTGTATTGACATGTGACGGAGCTACGTAGCTAGCTAGCAGCTATCTAGGCCTCCATTGTTAGCTAGCTAAACTGATTTGTTAATTAGCTAGCTTGCTAACGTTTATATATCCAATTGGCTAACAATATAGCTGCTTGGTGGCTAGCAGTTTAGAGCCTTGGATATGCAGAGCGATTATCAAATTGTGCATACTCCGATTTTTTAAAGTATATTTTTCAAGCATAACAGTCGATTTTAATTAAAATTGACTTAATGTGCAGGCAGCAAAAAGCTTTTGTTGAAAATACTGGTTTATTGAATATTAAGTTCATTCTATCAGAGTGGTTATTCACACCGTTAGGCATGAAAAACACAAGGCTGTAACGTTAGCATGTGGTTTGTGGAAAGATCGGGCACATCAGACGACTGGAAGAATTGCATAAACCCGGAAAAGTGAGCTCCATAAAGCTAACATCGAGGCACTTCATTTGTGAACATACTGTAAACGGTCTTGACAGTGGTCCGAGTTTGTCGGGTTTCTTGGTGATCTTTTAATATAGCCAATGGTTAACTTGATATTATGGCAGATCTAGATGTCTTGATAAATTGCATTAATCAGTTTTCAAAACGCCTCAGTGTATCCAGATATTATGCTGGCTAGCTAGTGATTGTTCACACTCGCTGAGTTGTTTCAGAAAATGTAGTTAGTGTGTTTCAAATACAATTACATTTATTTTGGTTTAGTTACGGGTGCTGCGGATACAAACTTAACTGTTTGCCAAGATAGTTGAATCACTTTTTCTTTCAGTAGCAAATTAATATTTTGAACTAAGAACCGAGTATCTGGCTACTGTAGCTAGTGAATTACTAAGTACAGGACACGAATGCCAGTTGACTTTCATCTGTCCGAACCGTTTCTTGTAAATCCAACTTGCTGACATTACAGTATCGAAGCACTTACACAATCTTCAGATCGTGCGATGTGGAGGAAATGTATATGTCTATTTATTACCTTTATGTTATGTTGAAAATTAAACGTTATGGACCAGCGATTATGTGAAACGTAACAATAGGTTTTCTGCACGAAACTCACTATTGCTTGAGTCACTGTTGCATTGAAACGCCTGGCTCAGACCTTATATCAACCTTTTGAGCCCACAGTATAGTATTTCAGAAATATTAATTATATTTTTTGTTTTTCCGGCTACCACTGAATGGTTTTCTTTTTTTCGATACATATAATGAAAGTGCTTGGTTTCATTGGATATGATTTTGTTCTCAACGGAATGTGTTGCCTCTCTTTATAGTTTTAAATGTACAATTTCACAAACAGGAACACTCCTATCAAGGATGATTTGGTATGTTACATCTGGCACTGGTATCCATTTGAACCGGATTCATTATGAAGGCCTTTTAAGAATAAACTGAAAGCAGACACTTTTTTTTGTCCAGTCATGTGGCAACATTGTTTGACATGCATTATAACATGCACAACACAACATAAAATATGAAGTACATTTAGGGTAAAGCTGCATTTGAATTTATTATTGTATTATTATTATTATTATTATTATTATTATTATTATTATTATTATTATTATTATGGTTTAAAATGGAATTGTAATGAATTATTATGATCTTGTCTTTTACAAAATGTCCATCCTGCTATTTGATTTAATGAACTTAGTTAATTGCAATTGCTATAGTTGTTTGTTTTTTCTACTATTCCATTGTATTTAGTTTTAAATTACATTAAGTTACATCACAGATCAGAAAAGACAGACAAATGAAACTGACATTTCTCTCTCTCTCTCTTTCTCTGCCCCTCCCTCTCAGATTTTAAGAACTGTACCTCTCAGGGACTTCTGGCACATTTGCATGACAAAGGGAAAATTTGAACAAGACTGGTCTTTCTGGGCATGGACACTAGCACACTGAATAACTGAACACTGGTGGGGACCAGGGAAAATATTAAGGAACAGAGCGAGGACCCTTCACCCCCTCACTCATGACTCTCTGTTACCTAACTGGCTGGTATTAAGCAAAGGATTTTTTTTTCCTCAGGCAAAATTTTAGTCTCCTAAAATGGACGGTGAGGAGGACCTCTCTCACAGTAGTGATGATGGGGGCCTGGAACATAATGACTGCACAGCAAATGACAAAAAACAAGAAGCTAAAGGAATGTGCCTGAAAATCGAAGGGCAAGATGGTTACGTGTTTAAGTCATACAGCCTTACCCCTCATGAGACTATGGAAGCAAAACCTGAAACAAGCTCCTCTGAGATGCTGGCTGAAGATTCCTCCTCTGTGTCCCCTTCCCCTGAGGAGCCCTCACAAGGCACATCTCCACAGGATGACTCGCCACCGTCAGATCCGCCAGCAGTCGGCGAACTGTCATCTCTCAAGGAGACATGTGACCAGCCGTCTTCTCCGGAGGCCTCCAATGAGAGCCTTTCGTCAGAAGACAAAAAGATAGACGAACCACTGGAAGCAGAAAGAGATCCACATTTCAAAGAAGAAGAACCAATGACTGTGGATGAAGGTATCCAAGATGATGAAAATGTAACCTTTGACAACTCTGTAGGCCCTTTTGCAACCAGGTATAATGATGATTATGGTAATTTACTTAGTGGTTACACTAGTACTCTTTACGATGTTGCAATGGACGCTGTGACCCAGAGTCTGTTGTCGTCAATTAGAAATCCTGTTAACGCTAGAAAGAAGTCCCCCGCCTGGAACCATTTCTTCATATCTCCACGAGACAGCACCAAAGCAATCTGTTTGTACTGTATGAAGGAGTTCAGTCGGGGTAAGAACGAGAAAGATCTCAGCACCAGTTGTCTGATGAGACACGTGCGAAGGGCTCACCCCACTGTGCTCTTACAAGACGGTGAGGTTTCTTCTAGAACTTTGGCGACCTCCGTTGCTTCATCCTTAATACCTCCCGTCAACTCACCAAATAGCAGGGAATCGGCAGCTAACTCAACACCCACTTTGCAGAAAGGTTCTTCACCGCCTGTCTCTTCTTCGGAAAGCACTGAGCTTGCAGCTGAAGAAGTGTCTGAAGTTACACCAAAATTAGAGAAGTGTGCCAAAAACGACACCTGTACGGCTTCCCCCCCACATTCCAGCAATAACCATAACGAAGATAACGTGGACGGAGTTTCTGAGCCTACCGTTTCAACTCCCAAAAACTCAAACTCTCGTCGGAGATCGGCGGTGTGGAAACACTTCTACCTGTCCCCAGCAGACAGCTCCAAGGCTGTGTGCATACACTGCATGAATGAATTCAGCCGGGGGAAGAACGGTAAAGATCTGGGAACGAGCTGTTTAATTCGTCACATGTGGCGGGCCCACCGAGACATTGTCATTGAGGAAAACGGGCAGGGCTCCAACATCCCACCGCCTTACACGAATCCTCCTACTCTTCTGCCTCACATCAAGCTGGAGGAGGCAGGTGAGTTGAAAAAGGAGCCCATCTCCGCATCATCTTCTCCCGAGACAACATCTGACGAGGTGCCCCAAACTTTGAGTGAGAACATGGATGTGGTGCGAGAGGACCCTGACAAAGGGCCGTGTCAGTCAGGACAGGAGACCTCGCTTGATTTGTCACTGGGACCTAAAGGTGACAAGGACTCGTCTCTGACCTCCTCACCGGACGACCTCGCTGAGGGCTCGAGCCTCATCATCGGTCTGAGTTCGGTTTTCCAGCAAAACAAAAAAATCATGAAGAGGGTGAAGTCAGAGGTGTGGCACCATTTCATTGTCTCTCCGGTTGATCATCAGCTGAAAGCATTGTGTCGGTACTGTCCTTGTGTTATAAGCCGAGGCAAACGAGGAGACTTTGGAACTAGCTGTCTGATGAGACATCTCATGAGACGCCATCCCAATGTTCTCAAGAGCCAAAAAAGCACACCTGACAAAACTGCCTCACCTCAGTCGCCCTATGCCACCCTTGCTGCTGCAGAGTCTCTGTCCACTAATTTAGCCAGTAGTCCTCCCAGCGAGAGAAAACCACACACTTTGCCTGTTTTTGGCAAAAAGACTTCAAAGTTATGGAATCATTTTTCTATTTCCACTGCAGATCCCACAAAGGTAGTTTGTTTGCACTGTAGCCGCACAATAAGTCGGGGCAAAAAGACAACAAATCTTGGCACCAGTTGTTTATTCAGGCACATGCAGAGATTTCATGGACATGTTCTTGAAAACAACAGCAGCATCTCAGGTGTTGTGTCCTCCACTGACGTTCAAGTGAAACAAGAGCCCATGGACACGTCTTCATATGAAGAAAACAGTGAAAGATTTGATGAGTACCATCCGGTTGCCAAAAAAATCACCAAGCTCATTGCCGAAATGCTTGCACTGGACCTCCAGCCTTCAGCCTTGGTGGAGAACGTCGGCCTCAATCGCTTACTGGAATATTTGCAACCGCAATACTCCCTCCCCTCGTCTTCCTACTTCACGAGCACTGCCATACCAGAGATGTACAAGAGGGTGAAGGAGGTTGTCATCATGCATCTGAAAGAAGCAGAAGGTGGCGTTGTCCATTTCACTGCAAGTATCTGGGTCAGCAGCCAGACTCGGGAGTACCTCACCCTGACAGCCCACTGGGTGACGTACGAGTCCTGTGTGCGACCTCAAGGCCAGGATTTCCACTGCTCCGCCCTGCTCAGCATCTCCCCAATCGACTGTGACTACAACGTGCTGAATGTTCAGAATCAGCTCGAGTACCTCTGGGACGCCTGGATCAGTTCTTCGGGGCTGAAAATCGGATTCACCGTAACCGATAATCAGAGCATAGGCAACACGGTGGAGGACAACGATCACGCCGCCCTGCGGTGCTTCGGGCACACCATTGACCTCATCGTGAACGAAGCCATAAAGAGCCAGCGGATGGTTCAGAACCTGCTGAGCATCGCCAGAAAGATCTGTGAACGTGTTCACCGCTCTGCGAAAGCGAAGGAGAAGCTAGCGGAACTGCAAAAGGTGTACCACTTGCCCGAAAACCAGCTGGTCCAGGACATTCCCTCCAAGTGGAAAACATCCTTTTACATGCTGGAACGGTTAGTGGAACAAAAGAAAGCCATTGATGAGATGTCCATAGAGTGCAATTTCAGGGAATTGATCAGCTGCGACCAATGGGAAGTGATGCAGTCAGTGTGCAATGCTTTAAAACCTTTTGAGGTGGCCTGCAGGGAGATGAGCAATCGGACCGCCACGCTAGGTCAAGTCATACCACTTGTTCACATTCTGAACCGAAAGATAGACATGCTCTTTGATGAGACTATGGGCATAGACAACATGCTCAAGTCTCTGAAGCAAGCCATGGTTAGCCAGATGTCCTCAACGCTTCACGATCCAAGGTACATGTGGGCGACAATGTTGGACCCCCGGTACAAGACCTCCTTGTTCACCGAGGAGGAAGCTGAGCAGTGCAAACAAGACCTCATACAAGAACTGGAGTTGTCCTCATCTACCTCAACCGAAACAAAGTCTTTGCTTCCCAATGGATGCGGTGAGGTCCCCGCTCCAACCAACAGCGTTCTCAGTAACAAGGACAACCTCTGGGCGCTCATGGATGACATCAGGAGTACGATCAAACAAGAGGAACGGCCCAGATCATCTGAGCTGGCAGTGCTGGAGTATCTCGAGGAAGAGATACTCGATCAAAGCTGTGATCCACTGGATTACTGGAACTTGAAGAAGTTCCTGTGGCCAGACCTGGCCAAGGTGGCTGTTAGGTATGTGAGCTGCCCCCCAAGTGTTGTCCCGGCCGAGATTCTGTTCAACACAGCAAGTATTAACTGTTCCCAAAGTCAGTCCAGGCCACTGCTAGAAAACTTGGAGGAGCTCATCTTCTTAAAAGTCAACCTCCCATTGATATTTTTTCAGTACTGAATTGATTTGAAAATATTCAGTCCCTGATGGACTGAATCGGAATAATGTTTGGGGTACCAACATCATGGATGAATTGCTGTGACCCCCACCCAAATTAGGCGAACGTGCATTTGAAGCCAATTAACTGAAAATGCATTGCGTGGAAAGTTTGGGCCAATTAGAGTTGATTAAGTTGAGCATTCGGTGAAAATTGAATCATGTCTTGTGTGTACTACTGTCGGAACACTTGACTGCTGGATTAAGCCTGCTACCCATTGTAGAGTGTCTTAGGGGAGAGTGTGTTAACTAGATGTATGTGGGGTTTGTATTTGTTGCTGTATTTTTTTTGTCATCTTTCTCCTTGTGCCTTATGCAAACTACTTCAGGTCAAAGTGCTGTAAATACTTAACTGATGTTCATCAAGTTGTAGTCTTTAAATTTTAATTAATTATGTATAATAGAACCTAGACACTGACTGTTTTTATGAGTACATGGCCCAAAAATAAATGCTGTGACTGAAAGATTTTTTTATTTTTTATTATTATTTTTTTTTAGTTATTTTGTTGTTTCATTGTGACTTTGTGGCTCATGGTACTGTCAGTTAGAACTAGTCTTCTTTTTAAATTTACTGAAAAATATTTCTAAAAATACAATGTAATATATTGCTTTATTTACAGTTTAAGCAATCTGAAATGTACTTAAGCACAATTAAAAGTCTACTTCAGAGGGAATAAATTATGGGTCACTGGTGAGTTAATGCAATGTACTGTACATTTATAAATACAAATTTCTTTACAGAATTTGATAATTGTGTAAGCATTCATACTGGAACCATGTCAATTTTGTGGGAAATTGTAATTAAAAAAAACTTTCCTTTGGATATGTACCTTGTATCAAATGTTTAGTTATTTGTTCTTCCCCTACCTGTCAGTAGTTCGCAAGTAGTGTGTGGGTTATGTGCGTGTGTGTGAGTCTTCCTGTATGGGTCTGTGTGGTGTGTTTTAGCCCCTTTCCTGTGTTTAAGGAACCGGCAGAGATGTGGTTTGGTAGGAGGCCCAGTCTGTTGCTTCTCTGTTGCTTTGATGCTTATCATCATGCATCTGAACCAAGTCCGTCCAAACGTCACGAGAGAGGGGTGGTAGGGGTGTTAGCGGTTGCCTGTGTTGAGGCTCTTTTCAACTGACCATCATGCATATAAATACACTGTATAATGAAACTCTGACCTTCTTGTGCTCTTGGACAAACTGACAACAGAATGAGGTAGTACTAGTTGTTGAGTATTTTCTCATTTTTTTAGCAACTTTTAGCTTTTTTTTTTATTTAATTTTTTTATTTTACTTGCACCTTGCACAGCACATTTGTCTCCTGTTAGAATAAGGTGTTAAATTGACAACGTTTGCATTTCAGCTGCAATTTTGTATCGGAGACTTTTGTGTTTAAAATTCACTTTTTCGGTTTCATTGGGCAATTTAGGCACAAAATACCACAGGGGCGGCTTCAACAGACATGGGAAGTGACCGTATTGCGACATACTAGCGCGTCAAAGTGCGCGTCGGCCCATTGGCCGTGTTTAACAGGAAGTGCTCCAACTGCACCGTTTCACTAGTGGGGGTGGGGGTGGGGGTGGGTGCTTTTCGCCGAGCCTATTCATAACCTGTTTGTCCTGTGTGGTGGGAAATGGCGCACAGCACGAAGTGGCCACGTACCCTCCGAGCCTGTCACCGTACCATCGTGTGCTAGCAACCTGGGGCCGGGCCAGGTTAACTCCAGGATGGAGCACTTCCTGGGAAACGGGCAGCTCCTGGATGTGGTGTCGGTAGGCAAACGGTAGAATGGACTAAGTGAAGTGCCAGTTTCCAGTGCAGTGATGGGGGTGGGAGGGGTACTTGTGCTGTAAGAGGTGTATTTTGGACAGGATAAAGGCCCAGGTCTCACGACACTCAGAAACAGTTCCTACTACATTCCCACGCTGCCCTCTCAAATATGGCTTCCTAATTGCTCTGCTAGTTTGTTGTCAAGACAACAGTTACACTGCAGCATTCCGTGCACTCGGTTTCCACAGGCCGTCACTGTAAAATGAAGTCAAACAAATTTTGAGGTGACGGGAAGTAAAATAAGCAGCATTAGACTGTGGAAAAGCCAGTCTTCACTCTGCCTTCATTTTGTCAGTTCGGCACATCGATATGCGTCATAATACCCACTTGTACTACACCTTGGCTCATGGTTCCTTTTAGCTCATAAAGGATAAGGTTATGGTATGGGCAGGGGAAACCTGGTTTTGTGTAAATGGGATTTCTTCTTTCAACAGGCTAGAAATTGTGGTGTTTTTTTTTTTTTTTTTTTTGGCCAAAGGTAATTTGCGCTCCAGGTTTTGAATACGACAAACCAGTTGGCCTCCTCTCAGTGCATTCTGCTGTCGAACGTTTCAGACCTCAGCAGGAAATACTTCTTCGGCTGGCACCACAGAGAAGATAACTGGTTTCTGTTCTTCTAAAATAGAATGGGATTATACAGCAATGTACGTGTCATCTACCAGCATCACGTGTTCGGAAAGTTTCACGTTTATTTGTTGTGGGAAGGGTTATGACAGCACATAATCTGTATTCAGCGGGTAGTATGAAGTGTGGAGGATGGCTCAGAAGGTGCAGTCTGAATTGTCTGAATTCAGTCTAAACTGAATTGAAGTCATTTTGGGGAAAAAAAAACGTTTGAAAAATTGGTCCACAGTTTTTTAAAAATTGTCCGTTTTGTTTTGTTTTTGTTTTTTGTCTCAAAGTTGAACATTGGAAAAGATTGTAATTCCGCAACTCACTGTAAATATCTTTACATCTTCATATCTTTGGTCTATAAAGTAAACTGATATATATTACGCAACTACCACCACCAGCACAGCCTGTCAGTGAGAACACCTGGCTCACATGACTCGGCGTGCACCCAGAGCCCACATCCAATCACCGACCGGGTTGGAGCCTCATTTACATAAATCCTGCCCCCCCCCCATTAGTCCTGTTCACTGGGGGGGGCCCTCCGAGGCTCGAGCAGCACCAGCCTGTCACTCATCCTGAGCCGGAGCGGGGGGAAGTGCAGCGGGTGGACCTCCAGGTTGCTGAACCCTTGGATGAAGGTCAGAGGTCGATGCGAGTCTTTGAGCAGGGCTATGCGGGTAGGGTCCGACTCCATCAGGATGTGGGTGTAGTTCCTCATTCCCAGGTCCCCAGGCACCAGGTCTTCTCTCTTGTCATATCTGAGAGGCAAAAGCACATTTGACTGAACTCTTAACGGCACCCCTACAAAAGGGAAACACCAAAACTCCATCAAAGCAGCAGCCCCCCCCCAATCCCCCCCCCCCCACCACCCACCACCACCACCACCTCCAGACTCACCTCCAGCTCCCATTCAGCTCCAAGAAGCGCGAAACGCCAGTCTGGGCAGCAGCCACGTCGATATGAACAGAGACATCTTGAGGCGTGGGGGGGGGGGAGGAAGGGAAAAAAGTTTTTCATTAAATGCATGTCAGGCTACATGATGTAGCTACAACCACCGTTCCCCAAACTACACTCCCCCCATGGTTTCTCAGGTGAAAATCACTGTGAGCCCTTTCCCAGGCTGGTCACCCAGATACAGAATACAGAGCTGTTTCAGTCTCTCCGCCCCCCATCCCGGCACTAACCGGCCGTGGCGGGGACCCGCGCGTGCAGCTCCTCCATCGCCCTCCCGCCGGGGTAATTGTGGTGGGAGACGTACAGGGACACGCCGGAGTAGGCGGCGTTCACCACCAGCTGGCCAATCACAACGAAGGAGCCCAGCTTATACATCCAAGACTTGTGGTAGTTGTTCAGGCTGCGAAAAAAAAAAAAGGGCAGCATTTAGCGTTTCGGTGAGACATGGGCAAAACAAAGTTTTTTTAAATAATAAAAACCTTATGCCTGGCCCATTATGACTATTTAATCCACTATGCAAATAAGCAGGACAGACCTAGTAACAAAGTGGCGACAGAGGACAGGGAAGAAAAAAATAAATATCCTCCTCGTCGTCATCCTCCTCCTCACACACACACACACACACGTTACACTCAAAGTCACAAGTTCAAATCCCGCCCGTGTGCCAGCTACGTAAACCCGACCCTCCTCGGTAAACATGTGCAGCTCTGTTTGCAGACGAGGCGTAAGATGCACCCTCAGTGTGCTGCCGAAGTCAAGAGAGGGTCACGCGAGAGAGCAAACGCCGCCCCCCGCCCTCCCTCGCCCCCCCCTCACATGAAGGAGCAGCCCCGGGCGGCCACGGCGTTGAAGACGGGGAAGGCGTAGAGGACGAAGCGCAGCTCCTTGTGCGGCAGGAGGGAGTAGAGCAGGACGAAGCCCGCGGCGGGGGCCAGCAGCGCCCGCGCCCGTCCGTCCAGCAGGCCCAGGGGGACGAAGGGCAGCGTGGCGCCCAGGGCCCGCGGCACGGCCGAGTACCAGTACCACAGGAAGGGGGAAGTTTACTGAGGGAGAGAAGTCAAGGGACCAGAACCGCCATCGCCGCCGCGCTCTGTTTGTCTGGGCAGCACACGCCATTCCCAGAGCAAACAGCTACTCCCCTACTCCCATCACGCGTTCCAAACTCCCACTCTGGCAGGTGACAGTGCAACGGGGCTACGCGCTAATATTTCACCCGAGGAGCACGTGCGCTCCCAAGTCGAAAAATTTGAACTGTGGGAGGAAACCAGAGTACCCGGAGGAACATCCACACGGACACGGGGGGGGAACATGCAAACTCCACACAGAAAGGCCCAAGCTGGGATCCAAACCCAGGACCTTCTTGCTGTGAGGCAACAGTGCTGTGTTAGTGTGCTCCTAATAACACATCTCAGGTCTTCCTAAATTATTTTCCCCCAGTTAGCACACGTCAATTTTCCAGGAGCAAATGCACCTAGCACGGGAGCACTGTAAAGCCGTGCACATGTACACGTTTAACCAGGTACGTAGTGCTTATACTTTAATGCCCACTTGCTGCTGCACGTTCTATTTAATCTGTACTTTTATGTGACCTCTGTAGCTCATCTGCCTGTGTAAGCAAGGGTCAGTGACACTGCCAGGTGCGTGTAGCACAGCAAATTTTAACTAAAGGTGTACTGTAAGTAACGGGACCGGCTCGGCACCGTAAAGGATATTCCCCAGTTGGAGCTTTTGTTCAGGATCGTGTTGTACCAGAGCACCTGACCCTCAGGCCAGAGAAGCCGCTGCCAGAACACCGAGTCCACACACACTGTAAGGGCTGAACAAAAAAAAAAAAAAAACTTTAAACAAAACGTGGAATGCTTCAGTATCTTTAACGTTACATTAAGGGCATTAGGCAGACGCTCTTATCCAGAGTGATTTACACAACTTACTCAAAATGCATTCATTGTTATTTTTTTGAGACATAATATCCATTTTTACAGCTTGATATTTTACAATAGAAATTCAGGTTTAGTACCTTGCTCAAGGATACAAGAGCAGTGTCCCACCTCGGAATCGAACCCGCAACCTTTAGTTTGCGAGCCCAGTTCCCTAAGCTAAGTCCCCTGCTGCTCCTGTAGGGGATAAAGGCAAACCCGGCGGTCTCACCTAAAAAGCCGAGGCCGGCTGGCACGGCGACGCAGAGCAGCCGTAGCACGCCCAAGCGGCGGGTGAGCAGTGACATCATCAGCATGGGCCCCTGGAGCAGGGCCAGCTCGGAGCGGAACACGATGATGACCAGGGCCGACAGGGAAATGAACCGGCCGTAGCTCTGCCGCATCCAGGAAGTGAAGGCCAGCAGAACTGCAACAGCGAGGCAGATCAGCTGACTGAAAGCGCCGGGAACATTACATTACATTACGTTTAGCAGGCGCTCTTATCCAGAGCATTTACATTGCATCCATTTATACAGCTGGATATACAATGAAGCAATGCAGGTTAACACTTCCGTTGTGCTCAAAGGCACAACGGCAGTGTCCTACCAGGGAAAATCTAACCTGCAACCTTTAGGTTACAAGATCAGTTCCTTACCCATTATGCTACACTGCCCTGCCGCCTGGGCAGGCATGAGCCCAGAGATCAGCTGCATACTGCTGGACAATCAGGTTAACTTTACTACTTGCCCTAGCTGAGGACTTTACGGACTATCTTCTGCTAATCGACAAGAGCTACTTAATGCTTTCGCTATAGATTCTCTGAGGCCGAACGCAGTCACGTTGCGATGTCATTACCGATGGGAAGGGCAACACGTTGGGCAGAGGCCTCGAGCTGTAGAACATGAGGTGGAACTGCGAGGCGCTGATGAGACAGAAGAGTGTGGCGACCGTTGAGCCGAACTGCTTCCGCACCTCCCGCTGCAGGCTCCACAGCGCACAGGTCACGCACAGGCCCAGGCACCCACGCACTGCTCAACGAGAGCGATGGAGGGGTTAAATAACTGCCACTTCATCTGAGTAACATTAATTAAACCACACTGATGGTTAGTGTTGGGCAGAAACAGATTACATACTCAGATTACAAAAAAGCAGTAACTCATCAGTCCAGGAAACTTCAAATGTGCATAATCTGTTTACAATTACTTTCCTAAAGATTTCCTGATTGCATTTGGGATCACCTTCATAAACAATGTACACACATATGCAAAACACAAACTAATGTATTTTTCTCATTTATTGTAGAACTTGGCTAATGAAACTGGACTTAATCAGATTAGACAACACCTTTTGAGTAATCCAAAATATTACCAAATAATTTCACATAATGCAATTTGAAATCAGCACTAGAATATATTTTCCACGTAATGCCAACACTGCTTCATGGTTCTGCTTGTTATGCTTCTACAACCACAACTTAGACTCTTCATAATGTTACCAAGTATTTGCGTGTAAAACTTCGACACATCCAGCCAT
Source organism: Anguilla japonica (assembly GCA_025169545.1). NCBI lineage: Eukaryota > Metazoa > Chordata > Actinopteri > Anguilliformes > Anguillidae > Anguilla > Anguilla japonica. The sequence continues at coordinate 12,102,125 of CM045901.1, read as the reverse complement.
GACAGCACACACACCACCGGAGAGCAAATCGCTGAAATAAACAGAGGTCCAATAAATGTTCGGGGGACCACGCCGGGGAATTCGTGGTGATCATACTGCAACAGAGAGCAGAAACACCGTTAGCTAGATCCATATCTACCCCACTGTGGTGTATGCAATCAGAAAGCCAACTGTATTCATACAAAAACGCTCAAAAAAGCTGTGACTGTCTGTTCGATGAAAATTAAACGGACAACACTGACCACTGTGTACATAAAAGTGTCATATTAGATGGATTTCCCAACAGTACTGAGCATAAGAGCTTTGACGTGGCTAGCCGGTTTGCTAGCGACTTAACCAGCTGGCAACATGGCAATGCTTTTATGTTACCTTTTCTAAATCAAGTCTGTGATAAAGAATGTCGTGCATCGCTTGCAAGTTGAAGCTCTCCTCCACCTTTGTAAAAGGACATATTAACAAATGCACGAAAACAACAGAAATCAACATAAGCAGCAGAGGCCATCCAGACGAATTTCTTTTCTCCGCCATGATGCTGCGCTTAACCGGGTCAAAGTTGACTTACACGTCATCACAAATGAAATTTCATTGGACTGCGTAGTCAGGAAATTTTGTGAATGGTTTTATTTTGGGGAGGGGCTTGTGTGTGCGTTTTGGGCGGGTTCAGATTAAGGTATAAATTTAAATATTTAATATATTTAAAAATATATTATAATAATTTGTTGATGTCTGTGTCATTTCTGTGCTGTTTGAGTCATTACATTTCGCGTAAATACCGAGAATACATGCATTGCACTGCATACAATACGTTACAATATATTACTTTATAACATTTAATAAAGACTTTTATTTAGTCCTCAAAACACAAAACGTGTATTGCACACTTCTACTGATAAGTCATGAGTGGAATGAGAAGATGTTGAGATGATGAGCTTCCTGTAATCTCAGTCATTAAGAGATTCCAGCCACAGATTTCTGGAAGGGGAGGAACATCTTGAGAACTGGTTCAAGGGATGATGACACACAAATCAATAAACAGTTGTTAATTTTAAAAAAAAGAGAGAGAGAGAGAGATAGTGACATCAGATATTTTAAGGAGACCTGGTCACACCTTTCATCAAACTGATGAGTAACACCCTGACTCTAGGGTGACTCCACAACAAGAAGAGTGAAGCACCATTTTTCTTTTACTTAAGGTTTTATCTACATCACTTTCAAACAACATTTAAAAATGTCAAAAGAGACATCTTCATTTGTCAAACTCTTTCTTTCCACTCTCAAGAGGATCCTGTCAATCTTATTTTTATCTGATTGGATCAATTCAGGCCAAGCTATAAAGTAATTGCTGAATATTTAAATCACAGTGCTACTGAAGAGGTAGGAATGAATGTCAGGTCCTAAAGTTTGTCTCCATTCGTTGCCAGGGGTCTGTGTGGGATGTTCTGAGTGACCTTGTTATGGCAACGGTGTTTGTGAGAGAGACAGAACCAGGTCAGGCTACAGCAGGTGCAGCTGTAACTATGGATACCTGGGAGAAAGAGGGGGGTGGGGGGTTCTGCCTGAGCTGCATGGATTGGGTACGTCAACGAGCAGAAGAACAGCGTGTACTTTCTCTACACAGGTAATGGGGTATTACAGCGCACAGGTACATAATGTATCAGGAATCAGCCTAAACCCCCTGTTCTCAAGGGGCTAGCTTCCCTCCAAGAATCCACAAGCTATTTACTCAGTTTATAATCACTTAAGTGAAAATGGTGCCAATGTCAAATGCTGGTGAGGAAAAGCTTGCACATTATTTCAGCTATTCCCAGGAAATCAAAATAGGGTAAATACACCGGTGTCACCCACCCAGCAACTAGGGTTTCAGTCCACACTCACAGGGTGCAAGTAATGTCTGTCTGCCGTTCGCCATTGCTGATGTGTGGGCTGTACCAGACGGTGGTTGCAGAACCCAACTGGTAAGCGAAGAGTCGGACTCAGTAGAACCAATAATTAATCGCAGGGAAACGAGGGGAAACTTTTCCCCCCGACCATTACCTCAATTTCACCACAAGATGGAGCCAAAAGACTAAAAACAATTAAATTTTGCCATTTTGAAGCAGCTGCTCCAATGGGACATTTCTGCAGTTCGTCCGAGTCACCACAGGGGGGAGCCAAAAGATAAAAACCTACATTGCAGCAATGTTAATCTTAATTTATGAATCACACAGAAAAATCGAGGCTCCCTCTGTTTGAAAATATTGCACATACCTGACCTTTTAATTAAAAGAACCTCCCCTTCCCCTCCAGACAGACAAACACAGACACGCCCACACACACACACACACACACACATACTTAATTGTACAATATCTGTCAGATTTGGAAGGCAGATTTGGACATGTCTTGGCCTAATAGCCCCCTTCCCCCCTCTTAGCCCCGGCGGCTGGGGTACCTGGCGCCTCCAGTGAGCTCATTGAGCTCAGGATGTTTTGGAAATGGCTCACAACAGCAGAGGTAGAGGGGGACCTGTCGGAACAAGACCAGGGCTTCTGGAGTTTTCCGCCGCTGATGTCATTTGCTCCTCTTCCCCTTTAACCTCCTTCTGTCTTCCTTCATCTTTTTAGCGCTGCTTTTCCAGTGTCTTCTGCCAGATAAGGCATCCAAACATTGGTGGTGCGTGTGTGTGCCCGTTTCCAGGGTTCAAAGTTCACGTCTTGGAAAACTCACTGAGTAATTTAACCCGTCCACACCATCCTCTACGTTTCTGATCACCTTCTAAAGCTGTATTTTTTATTTGTGAGGTGAAATGACATTCAGTCTCAGATATGAAGCTATGAAATGGTTGCCATGCGATTTGGATAAGAAAGCACGCACACACGCATATAATAGATACATATCCATGATGGTAACTAATACTACTACTGCTCTTACTATTCTACAACTATTACTACTACTACTACTACTACTACTACTACTAATAATAATAATAATAATAATAATAATAATAATAATAATAATAATAATAATAATAATAATGGTTATGATAATAGTAACAACAATAAACAGACAGATACAGATAGACAGATAGATAGACAGAAAGACAGACAGATACAGTATATAGATAGGTAGTTCCCACTTAAATTCCAAGTTGATTCAGTGTTGTAATTGTTGTATATTTAAAAGATATGGAAAAATGTGTGTGTATATATATATATATATAGTGTCCTCTAAAACAACTGTTTTGTTCAGTTCTTTTTTGACCCAGTGAACCAGCAGGTGAGGATTGATGTGGAGGTTCTGGCGATGTTCCAGCGTGATAACATGAGCAACAGAGCATCGCAGTCATTCCATCGCCTGCAGTCATTGCCGTGATTTTGCCAGGAAAGTATGCGTCTGGGTCCCAACAGGCCTGTCGGCAAGTTCCACAGCGCCTTCCAACTCGTAACTGAGAGAGAAACGACGTAATGCTGGGGGCATGATTTATGGGAACGGGTTCCTTCGGCCCGTTTTTGACAGTTGGTTAGCAGACAAATATGAAGGGGTTTCCATAGGAACACCACTCTTCTGGAGCCAGAGGTGTGTCCCGCCAACCGTGACCCCTGTGGACGAGTGGAGCGCTGCCATTGTTTATACATCTTTTTTGGTTTGTACTTTTTTAAAGGGCGCAGGACAATCCATCCTCCTTTCAAATTTTTATCTTGTTTATTCAGAGAGCTTGAAAGCAGAGAGGGACAGAAACATATAGAGAAGGGACCACAGCTGACAAACTGGCTTGACAGGGATTTGAAGACCCCGCTGCTGTAGACTGGGCCATACAGTGATGAGGGGTGTGATTGAGAAAGGAGGGGGCAGTGCTGAGTGGGGGGTCTGGCCTGAAATGAACCTGACTGAGGGGTTGGTGGCAGGCAGGCTGCTCCTGCTTCTGAGGGCTGTAGATTTGGCATGGGGGGGGCACAGCTGCAGCAGACCCCCACCCCCCCACACTTTGTGCCCCTCTCTCATAGTCGCTTCCCCTCCGGCGCACATCAAACCTCAGCGGCCAATCAGGAGTGGCGGATCAGAGCCTGGTGGAAGCGGGGCGGCTGAGGTTACCGCTGGGAGACTCCCGTCAGGACAGCCGAGCCGTGGCCTGGAGAGACGCGCTCGCCTCCCAGGCTAACCGAGCTCATAGCATCCATTCAAACCATCTACCTGCCAATGACCGCCACTCAGAATGCCAATGTGGGGTGGCGGGGGGGGGTCCCTGTCGGTTCTCCTGGCCTGCGACCTTCGAGACTAAGCACCCGAGCCCGTGTTCATTTCATCTGACCACCGTGTGATCAAGAAGCTGACGGGAGGAGTGCCGTCGTCGCGGCGACGCCGGTGCTCTTTGAAGAGGTGACCGAGGACAAGCCTCGTCTCGTACGGATTGGCCAGACCCTTTATTTATTTACTTTTTGACCCCCGGGTCACGCCGCTGCGCGGGTCACAGAAAAAGCCCCGCCGGCGAGGTCGCCTCGCGTCACCTCAGAGAGGAGCGCCCAACGGCGTTTCCCTCGGCGCCGTGGCAACCCCGCCGCGCTCGGACCGCGCTTTCTGTGGGCGAGGAGGCGCGTCGTAGCGCCCGGCGCGTCGTAGCGGAGCAGAGCCGCGGTGTTCTCGGGTGCGCGGCGTCCGGCGCGGTCCGCCAGGCTGCTCTATTAATAACGAGCGCTCGCGCGCGAGGAGCTAACTCCGACACGTCCCCGTCTCCCACGGTCACAACTCCAGTCTGTCGCCATGGCAACGTCCACAGGATGCTCAGCGTCACCGCGCAGGCAGACTCCGGGTCTGGACACGGTGTACTATCACAGGATCATTGTGCTTTGCTCTTTTCATAGCCTGGTTTATTTTCATAGTCTGGTGTCACTTAACACTGGCCAAAAAAACTAAAAATAATAATAAACGTAATAATAATAAATCAGGCTTCACTGTTTTTTTTCATAAATGTGCGCTTATCATAAACTGTCCCCACCTTCAGCCAAATTGGAGAGAAACGAGGAGCCCTACATATGGGTAAAGGGTGCAAGCTGTTATTTTATGATTTATTAAAATTCTCCAAAAATGAAACAGACCTCTCAGTTGTCTTGGAAATTTAATTTCCTGACCAGTATTAATTCAGATGCACTTGATTTATCTGAAAAGGGAAACCCAGGTGGGGTCTTAAATAAAGTTGTTCCTCTTTGAGGACTTACGGGAGCTCAGCAGAAGCACTGACCTCCATTTTGACCGCCTAGAAAATGATGTTATAGCTGAATATGACCCGACTTCATCCTGAGGACTGAACTGTGAAAAAACGAAAAGTGAGTTTCTTCTGGTCTTCCAGATAGCAAGTTTTGCCAATGCCAGATAAATAATTTAATGAGGACAATCTTTCTTTCGATCTTAAGTGGGTATTTAGGCCTCCTTATGAAAAGTTGAAATGTAAAAACCCCTAGTGAGAAAAGCCGTCTCTTCAGGAGCTGGACACTGCACAAACTGGTCGACTGACTTTCAGGAAGTAAACAAAAGGGACACCCAACCCCAACCCCTGGATCTAGGTGGGCCACGTGTCTGTTTGCAGTTATTGGCCCATGTATTGCCCTCCATTGGAGGTCAGCTGTCCGCCTTTCAATGGGAGACTTATGCAGGGGCCGCCAAAAAGGCCTTTTTCCGAAAACCTCAGCCCACCTGGTTGCCCTCATCTCCGCCAGTCTTTCTGCATTCGTGTGTGTGTGTGTGTGTGTGTGTGTGTGAGTGAGTGAGTGAGTGAGAGTGACAGAGAGAGAGAGAGAGAGAGAGAGAGAGAGAGAGATCCTGATGACTTGGCTGTCCAGTTCCTCTGGGATAAAGCACTGCTGGGTCAGCGGTAAGTGGGACAGGCAGGATCAGCAGTTTTGGAGAATATATCAGCCCCCTAGGAGAGAGGCCTGCGACACCCCAGCTCCCTCCCGTCTCCATGACAACGCACCCCGGCCCCCTTCCTATATCCACGGCGACGCCGCTCCCATTCATCAAAACGCCTCTCGCTCCACGGCGGGTGTCAGCGTGGATCAACCCCCCACATGCTGCTCGTCTGTCAGCGGGTAGAGAGTAACACCGCTCCAGGGCACGCCCAGCCCAGATTTCACCAGCTCCCATTTCCAACAGCTGCCCTGGCCTGAAGGGGGCACAAGAAACAGTTCCAGTCACTCTCCTGCCCCACCTTTCCAGTCAGGCGAAAACACAAACGAACGGGTAACGAAGGTAACTGAGATTTGACCAAAGCTTCAAGCTCTGCTGATATACACACAGCAGTGCCTCCAGGATCAGCGCTGCAGCGCCCTGCCCCACAGACTGGAGGGAAGGGACAGGTGAGGACACAGTGATCCCCCCCCCCCCCTGCCTGGATTCACCCTCCACCGCACTGGCCCTCAAACTCGGTCCTGGGGGACCCCGGAATATCTAGGTTTTTTTTCGACCGCAAATTGCAACCCCAGAATCAATAAATGAACACAACACAAGTTTGGCTCGTTATCATCGCTTTGTTTTCATCATCGTCAACCAAATGATTAGCTTCAGTGGCCAGGTGTCCACATTTTACACAATTAGGAGCCTATTGATTCACCCCAGTCTTTGATTTAAAAGACTGAGGTGAATAAAAATCAGTTAATAATGTTAATTTTTGTTGGGAATTTCGACCTGTTATTCTTCGTGGCGTGCATAGCCGTGTCTGACACAATGCGGCTTGAGAGGGTGAATAATCAGTGAGTACGCGAGAAGCGTAGTTAAGAAAAATTAACAGCTCGTTAAAAATTCTGGGTTTGCTACTGCGGCTGGGACGAAAAAGCAACACATGCAGGGGGTCCCCCAGGGCCGAGTGCTCAGCTCCTGCTGAGGGACAGTTTCAGTTTTGGGTTTCCTTCATTGACTCATAAACATCACGGGATGCGTGACAAGGCAGTTTGGGTTATCGGCTGATATGATGTTTTATAGCACTTTGTTCTTTTTTGATAACACTTTGATAACACCCCATAGACCTTTGGCATACTGTGGGAGAAAATGAGAGAGAGAGAGAGAGAGAGAGAGAGAGAGAGAGAGTGTGCCATACATAGAGTTTGTTTCGAAACAGAACATGATTCCATGGAAAGAGAGAAAGGCTAAATAAGAACAGATGTAGGACCCAACCATGGCAGGGACTCACCCGCCCCCCCCAGCCCCTGCCCCCGCCCCTGCCCCTGCCTCCACCCCCGCCCTCCCCTTTCCCTCAAACCCAAAACAAGATCCCCTCTGTAGCCGCCGTGAGCACCTCTCTCCCCGGCACACAGAGGGCTTCACAATCAGCAGCAGAGGCCCCGTGATCTGCGTCAGGCCCGTTCCCCGGGAAACAAAAAGGTGAGTGAGAGCCGTCAGAGCCCCCCCCCACCCCCCCCCCCGCCACCCCCCCGCTCCCCACAACCGTTGCCATGGGGACCAGGTTAATTACGAGCAGCCGGCCTGGCGGCACCAGGGATCTCTCCTGATGTGTGACACACAGTCAACACAAAGTGCTTTTTTTTGTAAAAGGGGCCTCCTCTAGTTTTTTTTTTTTTTTTGTCAAACTGAACATACCTCTCGACAAATACTCCCACTTTGTCAGGTCATGTGAGGCGAGCGCGCTGCGAAAAGGACAGGACCAAAAAAAAACAAAAAACAAGATCCGTTTGGCCAAGTTTTTCCGTATCAATCTGCGACTTTGGTCTCCACCGCACGTACGCTCGTTATGTAGAGCCCTGGTACAGCTGTGGGTCATTTAGGGTGTTCCATACAGCGCCTGGCATCACATGACTTTGGGAGCGGGCATTAGGGCACACACTCCAGCGCTGAAGAGGAAGGAGGCTACCCCGGCTGAAGCACAGTCTTCCTCCTGCGCAGTGTGACACTGTGACAAAGCGTCAGTCACAGGGAACTTACGCTGAAGGAACAGTTACACAGACGCACGAGCCGGTTATGATGCTACGTGTTGATAGCTACAGCTCATTTAGAACAAGGCCACAAAAATAACCTTTTTTTCTTTTCTTTTTTTAAAAAAAAATACAAATTAAAAAAAGTTAGACATGTTATCTACGTGTTTATTGCCAGTACGTTGAATATGGATTATTTACATTATTGTACGACTGGATGGGAGACACAAAAGCTCTGTTATGTTTACACACATCAGAATCTTGGATCTTCTTCAAATTCTGGCAGTTGAGTACGAGGTGCCAACCCCGCCGCCCCGCGCCGCTCCTGAGCACACAACAGCTTCTCCTCTCGCGGGAGCAAGAGGTCGCTCCAATAACATCTCTGCCCGGGTCGTATAGCGCCCTATCGCCAGCCCAGGGAACGCGGATGATAAGACTACTGCCGCTCGCGTTATATGAACCAGGGCTGGACGGACACGGTGCGCTGCAGCCAATCAACAGCCAATTTAGTCCCATTCAGCAAAGCAGGTGAGGGGAGTTAACCGCGTAATTAGCCGCTTTGATTGGTCAACGAGGCGCTGAGTCACCCAGCACACTCCGTGGTGCTTTTAGACCCAGTTTGGCCACCCCTGAAATGAGGATAGCGAGCGTTTGTGGGATTCAAACACAGGGGCATGAGCAGCTAAGGCCACCATTATTGGAGAGGTGGTTGACATGGCGACGGCTCCAAGCAGGCCAGGTATGGCGGTGGCACGGAATTAAAGAGGGGGGGGGGGAGGCTTTGCATTTTCGGCCCAAATTCTCAGCGTGTGGTGCGAACACGCCCCCTCGCTCGTCCCACTGAGGTTTTCGGGTACAGCTGTGCCTTCGACTCACTTCCTGGGTTCTCATGGGAACAGGAGGCAGCCCCCCCGCGTGTCCGGCACACCCACGGCAAAGCTGACCGGGCTCCTCGACGCCCTCTTACCCCCCCGTCACACCTGGGCTCTGTCACCAAACGTCCTGTCACCTCCCCCCGTGCCAAAACAAACCGGGCCCTGTCCCTGTGTGCAGACCCGCTCCACGGCACTGCACTGTAACCGTGCTCACCTACAGTAACCTGCGCCAGGGCTGTTTACTGTAAACACGTCACTACTCAGATCAGATGTGTGCGGTTAGAATGTTCCTAACTGAACACTCTGGTGCCGATGTTACCATCACTAGAAGGCAATTGAGTGCAAAAAGATTTCTGGAACACTGAATTTTGACAACACATTCCAAAAAAAAAAAAACACCTCTTCAAAGGCTTACGGCTTCATCACAGCCCGTTCTTTACACAAACAAACCGAGCGTCCATTTTTAATTTCGCTGTAGCATATACATTGCACAACAGCACAAAACAAGATGGTGTGTGTTATGATTCTCCACCAAAGCAGAGCCAGGTGATTGTGTAAATCATGAATATGTGGGCAAAACCGTCGTGTGTTACCCAATACTTGCGCGTACAACCGTTCACGTTGTGTCCCCAAGCCTCTTCCATCTTGGCTCTGTTTTCCCCCATCTGCAACCAATTCCTCACATTTCCTGCTAAACAATGGCATATTATGCACTCTCGTCCACGTTCTGCCCGCCCACATCCGAGCGTGGGTGTCCCTCCAGTACTGCTGCGGGGAGCCCCCCCCGAAATCTCCTCCTCGAACCTTTCGGCCTCACGCTCTGAAGCGAAGGCGCCGGGCGGTTTCGGCACTGTGAGTAACCCCCGTGGACCGGACGGCGACCGCGTCAGAACACACGCGGCGCGCGGCGCGTAGAGAGAGAGAGAGAGAGAGAGAGAGAGAGAGGCGGCGTGGGGCGATTCAGAGGGCGACCGATGGCGCTAACGAGCTCCAGCTGGTCGCGGAGGGAAGGCAGGTGCCGTGCGTACGTTCTGTTCCGGCGAGATCGGGGGCGGGGGGGGGGGGGGGGGGGGGGGGGGGGGGCAGAGCAGATAGACGCACAGACGAGGTCATGTGATACAGGGGGGTGGGGGGGGGGCTTCCCCCGTTAGAGAGCGCACTGGAGCGAACTCGACTTTGACGGAGGAACAGTTTGTACATGCCTGCGCTGTAAAACACTTCGGCCTCACCGCAGCAGAGCTTCTGTCGGGCTAATAAAGCCTGAAGGCTCAGGAAGGGAGGGAGAGAGGGAGGGAGAAAGGGAGGAAGAGGGGAGAGAGAGGGAGGAGAGAAGGAAAGACAGAGACGTAGTGTAAACAGAGGGAGGGAGGCATGGCTGTAGAGGAGAGGTAAAACACAAGGAGTGAACCCATGCCTGTTCATGCCCCCTCACGAATAAAGTCCCTCCCAGCCAAACTTTGACCTTCGTCCCAGAACAGTGGGAGTTCCCCCCCCCCCCCCCTCAGTGCGGGAGCACGGTAATCTCCTAGCACGTGCAGGACCCCCCCACCCCCCTGACAGCAACAACAAAAAAGCCACTGTTCCATCCCAACAGCAAGGCCCCCAGCAGCGTGCTTGCCCCACAGTAACCACTCGCTCTGTTTGTCCACACATTGAGCTGGGGAGCCTCTGCTAGCTTCACTTCAGTACACCAGAGATCAGACACAAGGCCAACGTTTATTTAAGTAAAAGCAACAGTGAGGGAAATTACATCAGGACATGAGACATGAGGAGAGAATGTGTTTATGTGCCTGTACGAACGGGAGCACGTTTGCACACGCGTGTACTTGTGTGTGTGTGTGCGTGAGTGAGTGAGTGTGTGCGTGGGTGAGTGAGTGAGTGACTGAGTGAGTGATGCATGGCAATGTTGTATTACACAGGGCAGAAGAACATTACGCAATAACAGACAGAACATTACCCAGGGATGGAATAACATTACATAGTAACAGATAGAACATTACACAGGGATGGAATAACATTACTCAGTAACAGATAGAACATTACACAGGGACAGACAGAACATTACTCAGTAACAGATAGAACATTACACAGGGACAGACAGAACATTACTCAGTAACAGATAGAACATTATGCTGGGATGGAAGGATATTTTTTTAAGAAGGCAAGCATTGATACAGACACACTTGCTTGTGCGTCTGAGGGATTAATGTTACCCATGTTACGCGTGTAATCTTGGCACACTTACAGTGCCCGAATGCCTCATGTTATGACACCCTGTTTTGATAAAGGGCACCTGCTTTGCCAATACGATCATGTGCCCCCCCCCCCCCCCCCACCTGATTGGCCGCACGTGCTGCAGTCACATTGCTGCGTCTCCGGCTGAGGCATCACCCGCCGTCCACGCGCACGCACGACGCAGAGATGACCTCTGAGTCACTCCCTCCCCGCGGCGGCCAGGGCAAGAGAAATGTGATGAAAGCACGAGGACAGCGAGGACTCCGTCTCTTTCTGGAGGGGGTGGGGGTTGTGAGTCCTGTGAGTGCATGTGGGGGGTCCCCTGGAGCAAAGGAAAAAAAAAACATTTCTCAACCTATTTTCATGTAGTAAATAAACAAGCCTTCCCGTGCAGTATGGTACAGGGCTATTTCTCATAAAATGAGTAATCGTTGCAGATCACTCATTATTTATTTATTAGTGATTAACTGAAGATTGCAATAGTAATAGATGACAGTAAATGACAGAAAAACATTTAAAAAAGGGCAGTTTATAAATAATTGTTGTGCTGTCATTTTAATGATTGTTTTCTCTGCTTCGAACGCCATTGCGCAACGTTCAGATGGCCTCTTGGTGAGCCCCCCCGCTGAGCATTCTGGGTAATCTCCCTCTCACTCCAGGCGGTACCCACTCCAGAAAGGTCCTCTGCCAGCATCCTGTTCTGTAGAAAGAACAAAAAGCAAACAACAACAAAAAAACTAAAAAAACAAGTAGCATTGTTTGTTTCCTTGTGGATATTCTATCTAGTTTGATTTTCACGTTCATAGCAATCTATTCCACTAGCCTTGGTTTGCTCTTGTAAGATCAAAACTGAGGGAAGAGCAAGACAGCAACTTGTGAACTCTCCAACAGTAGAAACATAAAGTGCCTCTATTGTGGATTTGAAATAACAAAAAAAAAAAACCTTCATGATAAAAGTGTCATTTGAGGACCATTTTTTAAATATTATTTTTCTCTTTTCATTTCTTACCTTTCATAATGTTCCTAATTGTTCATGTTCTAAAGTTTTTTTTCCTTCTCTTTTTAAATGGTGGAAATTATTTAAATGTGTAGAGGAACAGCATGTCAGAGCAGTCTTAGAAAATTCAAAAGGCAGAGACAGGGAGAGCATTTAAGGACTCAGGAGTTTTTTTTTTTTGTTTAATCGCAGCGGTCCTGTTTTAATGCATTGTTCAGTCGTCCATACAGGTGCACTTGCTTAGTAGACCACTCTGAAGGCCTGCCAAACGAATGTAATGTAATAACGTAACGAACGCATGTGTTTGTAATTTATTCCATTTAACATTTGCGATCGACCCTGAAGCTGAAAGGACTCAAATCTCAAATGATGCTCAGAATGGCTTAGCCTTCTGTCTGTAATGTGATACAGAGATTGGGAAGGGGTGGGGGTGGGGGGGGGGGGGCGGAAATGGGGGGGTTGATTGATAGCAAAGCAACACGAGAGTCCGTTGGCTTCCACAGTATATTTTGTATATTTTTCTTTTCCATCAACCACCCCATCTAAATTTCCCCTGAATTTCCCCCCCATTCCACGGGCCAGTGCCAAAACATGCCCAGTTTAGCAAAGGCTGAGAAAATTTTGAAATAATTACTTTTAAATAAAACAATATTTTATTACAATATTGATATCGAAATGAAAAAGAGGATTTCATCCTCTCTCTCCTCACAGAGGTGGAGGGCTTTATTCTATTGGGTCGGGTTTGTTAAATTCCTCTGATTGGTCAATCTGCAATGAAGAACGCTCCATTGGGGTTCCTCTGATTGGACAATAGAGGACATGTGTTAAGAATGTGAATGGACCCCAGAAAATACTAGTTTAAAAAAAGCCTTAAGAAAGAATTAAAACATACATGAATACACACAGTATATGCATGCATATATGCATACATACATACTGTACATACATACATACATACATTTTCAAAACCCAATATTGGAACTGAAGGAGTGCACAGTGGCTTGTTAAATTAACCCAATGCCCACAGCCAATGAAAGGCCTGGGGGGGGGGGGGCAGTCTGTGGTCACATGACTCGGCAGGCACATGGCATTCTCACAGGGTCACAGGAGGATTACAGCAAGCTAACCGTCCTCTGACAGAGCCGGATTCAGAACAATGGCTGTTTATTGCCGCACGCTGCTGTCGAATCGTTCGCATTTGAAGAACATCCTGTCCAAGATTACATTTGGTACCGCCAAGGCCGGCTTTTCACTCTTGCAAGGACGGACCTTCCAGTGTAAAAACGGGAGAATGGAGGGAGTTCATCTTTATAGGCTAAGCGTAAATGGTGCTTATAAAGCCATTCATTTCCACCCAGAAACAGCAAGGTAGCCTATACAGACCAGGATTCAACCATCATATTTCCCGAACTTTCACTTACAAATAAGTTTGTGCTATGTTTTCGCCCTCTTAAGAACAGTGGTCAAATCTATTATATAGTTTATTTATGTGCTTATCTATTATGTTTATGTGTTTATTTATTACAGAAAAGAGCCAGTTTACAAGAAAATAAGATGTATGTACCTGTACATTATGTACCTGAACAAGTAAAGAGAAAAAGGGTAAAGTCATGTAGCATACTGCAGCAACAGCAAACCACAACACTAGCACATAGCTGCTTGATTCAAGTTGGCACAAGCTAAATAATAACTACACATATACTACAGCAACTACTGACCTTCACATATCACCTTTTATTTCTTTATTTACTCACTTATTTACTTATTCACTTATTTATCTACTTATTAAAACTTTTATTTGACAGAGACAATGCACACTAATCAACATTTTTGCAGGTATGTCTTTGTTAAAGTGCCAGTCTATTAGAAAGCTTATTTTCATCTTCAGTTGAAAAGGTAAAAAGGCATCCAAAAAAGGTAAAATTGTGTGACACATCACAGCATCACGTCATGGTAACTGGTATGCAGAGAGAATTCAAAGACAAACTAGAAGACTCTAAAGGTTTCCACTTTTCCCCAAAACTGCCTTCATGCGTCATTCGTTGGCTAAAACATCTGCTTGACTCACTTCTAGCACTTTTTGTTCAATCAGATGGGTCACTACATCACCAGAAAGAGATATTTTAATTCCACAACCGACATAATTTCGCACAGCTTTTAAATCATCCGGGAATGCTTCATTCTCTTGAGCAAATCCAAAATATGTGTGGCCCTCCATTTGCTGTAGTCTCTGAATGTGTAGTCGTGGCGATGCCACCGTCCAAAAACTGGTTCATTCATGCGCAAAACACACCCAGAAAAATTAGCCAGATAACAATACATGACATTCATGGAGCTCATGGCAATCATTGGCATTGTGTTGGCAGGACAGTGACATCCCTGCTGATGAAATGACTGCAGCCCCCTTCCCTGAATGGTGCAGCAAAAGCGCAGAGCTCGGTTGTGAATGGGGTCAGGGACGTGAATGAATGGGGGGGGGGATGGGGGGGGGGGGGGTTGGGGGTAGGGGGGGGAGGGTTGGAGGATGTTGCCTCGGGGATAAAATGGCTTCCACCAATCAGCATGCATTACCCCTGGCAGCAACACGCTCATTTCCACTTTTTGTGGGGGGTGGGGGGTGGGGGGGTAGGGGTGTGGGGGGCGGGGTGTCACAGATTTCCTGGGATCACATGACTGCCATTTCCTCCCTGGTGACGAGAAGGCAACGAGGCACTCCGCTGGCGAGGAAGAGGATGACCTCCGTCGAGAGGAAGCATGCCTCTGTAGAAAGCACCCCCTTCCCCCATTTCTACCCCCATCTTAGCAAAGCCTGAGGTCAGTTCTGTGCTCTGACCTTCACCCCTACGACCCCCCCCCCCCCCCCCCCCCCCCCCCCCACACACACACACCCTCTACTCAAGACACACACACACACACATTGGAAAATTGCAAGCTAGGAACCAGTGCAATCAAGCCCATGTTAGGAAATGGAAACACCGTCATGAAGTCGCTTAATTGGGCATTGGGCTGCCACTGTTTCCAATTAAACTGGCTGCTCTCACCCTGGTGCAATATTTCGGACTGATCTGCCTCTGGCCAGTGGTAAGACTGCAATACAACTTGCGCGTGCGACTGATTATGCCTCCTTCCCTAAAGATCAAATCCTCAGCATCTCCTGACGCTGTTGCAGGAACGCTGCTACTGTATATTCATTTCCTGTCATTCTCATAGGCTTCTAGCCAGTTAAAAGAAAAAAAACGATGTAAGCTTCTTCAACCGCAATAAAATAATCACACACAGTAAAATGCCCAGTGTTAATTCAACTCTTACCTCATAACATTTCGTCCCACATTCCATAGCTTCAAGGCACCCAAAAACCTAAATGCTGGACATTTTTTTTTTTTTTTATGTATTAGATTCAGTGTTTGCAACTTATATTTGATTCACAACAGGCTCTCACACGCACACGCGCACGCACGCGTACACACACACGCGCGCACACACAATTATGATACTGTATTTGGATATGTGTAACTGGAAGGTAATCAATCAAACTTGTCTACTTAATCATAACCCCACGGCTGAACGGCTTTATCCTCTGCATATTGTACTCTCCAATATATAAGGTTTGCTTCTCGTCTGGAGTTGATAATAAGCTTTCTTCTCGATCTTTTTTTCGTATATGATGAGTTCATAATGATATTGAAAGTGAAATGCAATTATAAGCATGTAGTGTCTGCACGGTACAGACTTTCAGCAATCGTACAGCTACTAGGTCTTCTATATAGGCCAACGCGTAATTTCGTGGAGGAAGTAATCTAAATCGCATTTCAAACGGTGCATTATATGGCACAAAAGAATATTCATACTGTGAATGCTGCGAGGTGCACTGGATTGTGTTTATTATTAGCATCGCTCATTACCAGACGAAGCGGCGGGAGAAAGTGCAGACTGCGTGGTACCAGACGTACCGTACGCGCGCGCGATGTCTGCACAAGGCATTCTCGTGGAACGTGCTGTACTTTCGCGGAGCCTCTGTGTGAGACGAGGCGATGTGTCAGAGGGACCGGGTTTATTTTCACTCACCCTGCTTTGCGGAAGCAGGTCTTTTGTGCTGATTGCATTTCAGTACGACGGCACCAGCACTTAGATCGATCTCACAGTTCGGTTGTCTTTTGAACTATTCAGGAAGCTTTTGAAGCTGATCTTCATAATAACGTCTAAACGACACGGTGCCATCCTCATTAACGCCAAAGCATTGATGGGCAGATCCAGTCCTGGCGGGCCAGTGTGTTTCCAAGATTTTGTTGCCAGTGATCCTGTCTCAATCAACTAATTAGTCATGTACACCAACACCGATTCATTTGTGGATTGCACCACAATTACAATACAGGCATACAGGCTCAAGAACATTCATTCATTCAGCTGGTGTTCATACCATGGAATAATTGGGCTAGTAAAGTGGGCTACCAGGTCTGAAATCCAGAAAGATATTGCCCTCCTTGCTCAACGCTTCGCGAGAACGATTCCAACGGACTTGGTAATGGTGCAGTCACCTGTCCACCAGAGTGCTGTGCTGCCTTGCCACTCTCGTCAATTAGTAATCATGTCATACGATGTACGGGGACTGATATTTGCACAGGAAAATATTAGCCTTGGGACACTATAGCCGGCTTAATAGTCAACCAGCATCGAAATCCGTCCAAATAGACGTATGCGCCCTCAAACACACGACATGCGCGGACCCTATAAGCTAAGATTTGCGGTCTGTCAGTCTAACAAACAGACACGCATAAACGCTTGTATAAAAGGTGCACATTAGGGTGAGTAGTAGAAGTACTTGGCTGCATCATTGCGGGTGTGAAGTTGGTGGGGTGGGGGTGGGGTTTGGGGGTAAGGCACAAGACTGCTTTGCTCTCTCTCTTTCTCTCTCTCTCTCTCCCCCTCTCCCCTTTCCAACCGAGCGTCGGCCGCGCTTCGCCCACCGCCCCATCTGCGCACGTCTGACACGCCCCCATCCCCCCATCTGGCCTCCTCCGTCACGTCAGTCAGGACGTGGGCTTGCGCCCCCCTCCAGCCTGCGGGACCTTTCTGCCTGGCCTCGTCAGCCCTGATTCACCGACAGGACTCTCCGTGCAGCCCTGCAGAGACAGGTGTCACCCGACCGAGGGGGACTGGGCTCCCCCGCGGAGGTGGAAAATCCAGGTCCGGAAAGCAGAAAGTCCTCCACCAGTATTTTGCTCCAATCGCCTGGATTTGCTAATTAGCACAGTTCTTCAGCCAGGAGGTAGATGATTAGTGATTAGTGAAATCAGCTGGCTGAGATCATGGGTGGAAGGAACACATGGCAGGACTTTTACTTTCTGACCCTTTGACTTTCTTTTCATCTGCTCTAAAATTTCAAAATACAATTACCAAATCCCATCCAAAATCCAAATGTTTATTCAAATCCAATCCAATTTCTCAATCCATTCAAATCCAAGCCAACTCCAGTTCAATTCAATAAATATTTCCAAATCTGAGTTTATTTCATAAAATTTCAGAAACGATCGACCCAATCTACAAGCCAATCCAGTCCGAATTCAAGGCCAAATCAATCAATTAATCCATTCTCTGTTTTATACCAGCCACTCCAAGGCTAGGCCAGGCGTAGTAAAGAAGAGTCTTAAGACCCTGTTCGAGTAAAATGGAGGCCGGTGAGATCTAATGGATCATATTACTAAGCCCTTGAGCTCAAATTACTTTCCTTTTGTCCCACTGAACTAAATATGATTAACTTCTTTTCATCCAATTAAACAGATGCTAGCACCATTTTTTGATGTGCAGTCTCTAAAGCGGGGCTTTCCTGACCTTAGCTGGAAAGAAACCAAGAGTAGGCAAGTATGTTCACTTTCATCTTTTGTTTTATGGAAATAATAATGAATTATCCTTCATGAAAGATAACCCCCAATTTATTCTGTTCTGGTTCAGAAAACACGATTGTTGTTATTTGCTTTTTGTCAAACTGAGCTTCAGCGATGGATCGGTGATTTTTATAAAGGTCAATGTAGTATGTTTCCTTTCATGTTCTAGCTGTAAGCAAGGAAGAAAAAAACAGCCTTACCATGCAATTATTAGGACATTTAAATAGAGCACCCAGTCAAAGTTGAGTATGTGATCCTTTCTCTAAAATGTAAGAGGCAAGAGCTGCTAACCTCATATGAAAGCAGACAGATTGAACGCCTATAGTACAATCAGACTGGACACCAGACATTACGTACAAAATGGTTTAATTGAAATTCACGAATAAAAATATGATCTCCATAATTGCAATTCACACTACTAAACTGAAGGAAAAACAAGAGATCTTTTTTTGTGTAAGAGATCTGTGCACAGGTCACACAAACGATCACAGATCAAGAGGCAGGGACGTGATGGCCACTGGACTTCCCACCTCTGCCCAACTATAATGCGAAATCGCACACTGAGAGGAACTCTCCCTGTCCCGCACATTCACCGTCCATATATTGCAGCGTAACCGTTCTGTCTTCATCAACTCCGCTTGAGTATTGACCCCCACTGTACTTGTATTGATTATGTTTTAATGGGGAATTCAATTGTGTCTATTGTTTAGCTTTATCACGCTGGACGGGTCAAGCTTGTAAAAAGGACCCTGATGTCCTGCTTAAGTGCGATAAAAGGGGACAGCGCTGTGAAACTCTATTGCTGCGTGTTAAGTCATTTGGGTGTTTACTGTGATGCGACTTCTATCGGCATTGTGCGCTATTGGCATTGTGCATTGCATCAATTGTTGGTTCAACTTCAGTCAGACTGAACGAGGATGGCCATAGCTTCATAATGTGGAATGTATCAAAATCTAGGCAATCTTGCTCCCATGTACAAAATTAAGGTAAATTACCACTGATGAATCCGTTGCTCGGCTGTGTAAGTTATTCAGCTGAGAGTATGGGCGTTTCATTTACAGATGAACCTTGCCATTGATCAGAAACAGCCCCAGTAAATGAGACAAAATTGGAAAAAATGAAGCGCTTTAGAATTCATGGGCACCCCTGAGGTGAGGACCAGGGGGTGTTCCCCCTTCCCATTGACAGAAGGCCTCTTGATTGAGCTAAGTACGTTATTTACATGTCAAAAGCCCCCCTCCAGGCGCAAAGACAATGCCCCATTCCCCCATGGCACTCGGAAGAAACAGCTGACAATTCACAGAAGATGACCCAGCTACTTAGCCAAGGGGAATCAGTGAAATCCGAGATCACATTTGAATTTCTTTCTTTTGCAAGGAACACAAGAAAAAAAAAAGTGAGGTGATGTTTCACACATTCTGCACTTGCATTGTCACGTGTGTGTGTTTGCAGGAGTTAAAATGTCAAAATTTGCTCTTTCATGTAGGCGTCCAGTGGCAGTGTAGTTGAAGGGTTTCGAGGAAGTTAGAGAGGAGCACTAGTTTAGGGTCACGCCAACCCAGAGACGACCCACTCGGAACTTTATTCCAATTTTTATTCCAGAACCGTGGCAAAGCCGAGACAAGGGGTATATGCCAATTTAAGATGTCGCCAAGACTACTGGGCAGATGCTCTGGAACACGTGGTCCTCCCAACAGGGAGATCACCGGTTTTGGAGGCGTCATCACACCCAAAATTCACTGATGTGGGAGACCTAAAAAAAATAGCTGAGAGGAAACGTCAAAATCAGCCCTGCGAGCGCAACGGGTCTCCATGTGCGTTTCGGGCGCCTCGCTCAACGCCCCCTCCCCACGGGCTCCTTCTGGAGCACCGCTCGATCGTGATCGTGACGTAAATTTTCTGCGTTTTTCAAAGAACGGCCAAGGGAGCCCTTTAATATAGCTCAAGCGGCAGACGTGAAAGTGTTTCATGTCAGTCCATAGGGGGCAGCACTGCCCCACCGGATTTAAACTACTCGTAAGGCATCCCTGATCTTGGCAACTTAAGTCGTTGGTTACTATCAAAATCACAAAGCTGTCGCACATGTCCAAACAGTAAAGACGAGCAATGCCCTGTTTGGGTAAAATGGAGGCCGGTGAGATCTAATGGATCATATTACTAAGCCCTTGAGCTCAAATTATTTTCCTTTTGTCCCACCGAACTTAATATGATTAAGTTCTTTTCATCCAATTAAACAGATGCTAGCACCATTTTTTTTTATGTGTATTCTCTGAAGCGGGGCTTTCCTAACCTTTTGCTGGAAAGAAACCAAGAGTTGGAAAGAACGTTCACTTTCATCTTTTGTTTTACGGAAATAATACTCAATTGTTCTTCGTGAAGGATAACCCTGCCCCGCAATTTATTCTGTTGTGGTTCAGAAAACACGACCGTTGTTATTTCCTTTTTGTCAAACGTAGTTCCAGTGATGGATCAGTGATTATCATAAAGGTCACTAAATGTAGTAAGTCTCCTTTCATGTTCTATCTGTAAGCAAGGAAGAAAAGATCTGGAAAATTAGCCTTACCATACAATTATTTGGGCATTTAAATAGAGCACCCAGTCAAAGTCGAGTGTGTGATCCTTTCTCCAAAATGTGAAAGGCCAGTCCTGTTGACCTTATATGAAAGCAGCTGCTTGTGGTTACATCATTGAACGCCCACAGTACAATCAGACTGGACACCAGGCATTATGAACAAAATGATTTAATTGAAATTTCTGTATAAAAATAGGATCTCCATAATTGTAATTCACACTACTAAACTGAAAAAAAGACATCTCCAACATTGGGCCACAATGCATCAGTAACAGGTAAAGTTCTTCCCAAATTAAATCTCGCTCTCCGGAATTCAACAAAAGGAGATCGTACTGGTTCAGTAACTTAACCGTTTATCCAAACAACATTGCTTGATTTTTTTTTTTTTTTTAGATGCAACTATCCCAGACTCTGCAAAGGATAAGGAAACTTGCAGAGTTTTCAAACTCTTAACTGTTTTTTTTTTTTTTTTTTTTAACAATCAATGTAAACCTGAACTTTCATACAAAACAACAGCTTTTGTACATTTTCAAAGTTAACAGGTCAATTAAATGGTTCCCCCCTTACAGGAATGCAACCAAAAGGCCATATAAAAGAGGAGTGATCTTGGGAATTTCTTTTCTCGTTTGAGCAGAGACAAAAAATAAATAAATAAATAACCACAAAAGTGTGGAATGTCTACATAATACAAATAAATATACTGGGGGGGGGGGGGGGGGGGGGAATGAGCAGAAATATATTATACAATATTTGTATTTAAAAAAAACAAAATAAACGAAACATAACTGAGTCTATGAATATTGCATTGATCGTGCATTTTCACAGCCCAAGCCAGGAGAAGCCTGGACAAGAGACACATCGTGAGAAGAATAAAATGGGGGAAAGGGGAGGAAAAAAGCAAAATAAAAGCGCAGGACTCCTGGGGCACAAACACCCCTACATTAAGATACAGGGGCAGGGCCGTCTTCAGTACACATTCAGATAAAGTACAAAAAGGTATACACGTACAACATTAAAATTAAATAAATAAAGGGTCCCATTTGAAAAGCCAGTTCAGACTGAAGTGAGTGAGCAGCAAAATAAGAGGCAGTAAGGGTGTGTGTTTCAAGTACTCCACAAACTGTATGACCCTGCCCCGCCCCCCTCCCCTCCAATAATCCCACTTCGGGCTTGTAAATTTGCATATGGAGGGGAGAGACCCCTCCCCCGCTCCATAGTGTGCAAATTACAAACACTAATAACTGGCAAAAAAAAAATAAAAACAAAAGAGACAAAATCCCACAAAAGCAGCTTTCAAAAAAGGCACTCAAAACGAAAACCGGACAAAATTACAAACGCAAATAAAAGTTGTCCGCGCTCTATAAGAGCAGCCAGCATGTCCGGATGGAAGGGTCTCTAGACTCTTAGACCATCTGTGTAACAAATTAAAAAAACAAAAATTAAATACAAAATGAATAAATGCTGGCTAAGACCACCCAAACACTACTGTTCCCCATGAGGAAACAAAAGTACAAAAACAATAAAAGGACTTATTTGAGAGGGAGAGAGGGGGGGGACATTCTGTTTCAAAAAACTGAAAAATAGAGGGGGGAGGGTACATGTGACAGGAAGGTGAATGTCCTAGCAGCCCAGTGTGAACGTGGGGACCGTGAGCCCCGCCCACCACCCCGGCAGGGCGGGGGGGCTCAGAGGCTCTCCTTGCTGGAGCTGGTGCTGGACGCGCCGGCGTCGATGGCCCGCAGCCGGATGGCGTCGCGGTCGTCCGTCTTGGCGGCGGCGCTCGAGTGCATCCACGGGTGGTCGAAGACCTGCTCCAGCGTGGGCCGGTCCGAGGGCCGCTGGGAGAGGCACCACTTGATCAGCTTCTGGCACTCTGAGGGGGAGGCGGGGGGGGGGACAGACAGAGAGAGAGCGGGTTATGCTACGTCCACAACGCTACGTCGCAGAACACGGCGGCCAGGGGGTGGGGGTGGGGGGGCGGCCCCACGTTTTTTCGGGATGCGCACCTGCAGAGACGCTCCCCCGGAAGCAGAGGCTCCCGCGCAGGATCTCCTCGTCCTGCTCGAAGGGGATGTCCCCGCAGACCATGTCGAACAGCAGCACGCCGAGCGACCACACGGTTGCCGAGCGCCCGTGGTATCTATGGTAGCGGATCCACTCCGGAGGACTGTACACTCTTGTGCCTGCACGCAAGATCAAATGTGGAAAGGAGGGAAAAACGAATAAACAGACGTTAGTCGTGATGCTGCGGTGTTACAGTGCTGCATTACCGCCATAGTCCCCTACACAATGCTTTTAGGCGCGGAAAACCTCGTTCTCTGAGGCCTGATGAGGTTTCGCACTCTTTTGTTATTGGACATTTTTGTAACAGAGCTGTTTTTGGCCCAGGATCAGACCAGACTGCTGCCCCCCCTACGCCCCCCCCCCCCCCCCGACAAAACCCTGGTCAGCGGATTATGAAAAACAGCCAGCGAACCAAAAATAAAGTCCGGGAAGAACTCGGAGGGCAAAACGTACTTCGCTGCTGAGTTTCAACGGCTATTTTAGGGCGCCAGACTGAAAACTCACTTTCAGTCCTTATATGAGAATAACCTTTAAACCCGCTCCTCTGTTTAAACAAAGCCCAGTCTCTTCCCCCAGCCAGAGAGAAATAAAAGCTGCGTGACACCCCCCCACCCCCCCCGCTTCTCCAAGGGCACGAGTATCTTGGATACCAAACAAAAACACGAATCTGTGACGTGCGCATCACGTGGACTGCGTGCTCAGGTTTCACAACAAACAGATGTGAAGTGTCAGCTGAGTATTTCCACAGTACTAAAATGGATGCGGGGGGAAATGTGTTTGCGTAGCATGATTTGCATATATGCGAGACTCGTATGACAATCTAAAAACACACATTGCGAACAAGGTTTTACTATCTAACCCAGTAAAACACGTATTTTCATACTGAACCCATTCGGCTATTTCCCCCCAACATAAGCCCATAAGGCACGTAAAGTAGTAGCACAATTTGTATTCCGTACAAACGTTCGCAACGGAAGGGTTAAATTATACGGAACAACATTTAAGGTCATCGCTAAGATGTTGCTGCATCACAGTTCTGGGGATACCTCAGAGGAGCGGAACATCCATATCGCTGAGCGACCATATTTGGCGTTTCAAACTTAACCATCCTTATCCATCACTACCAATGCATTTCGATACCGTCCTAAAAATAGTGCAACGTTTGCAGTTGCTAATAGCCAGGTGTCTGGTTTAAAAAAACTTGGAAGAAAAGCACAGGATTTTAATGCATTTTAACTAACGCCAAGCATTCGCCAATTTCCTTGTTTCTACTGCACTCGCTGTATAATCTGCGATTTCTCGGTATATGATTTACGCAATGAAACGAAAATCCAGCAGTGCGCGTACCGTCGAAATCTGTATACACGGTGTCCTTGAGAATCGCCCCCGAACCAAAGTCAATGAGCTTGAGGTCTCCGCTGCGTAGGTCCACTAGGAGGTTTTCGTCCTTGATGTCTCTGTGGACCACTCCGCAACTGTAGCAGTGCCGGACAGCTTCCAGGACCTGTCGGAAGAACCCCCGCGCCGTCTCTTCGTCCAACGCGCCCTTCTCGGTGATGAAGTCAAACAAATCCTTGACCAGCTCGGGCCTCTCCATGACGAGTAGCCAGCCGTCTGGCCTCTCGTACCAATCCAGAAGCTTTATCACACCTCGAAACGTGGAACCCACTTTCTTCATCAATAGGATCTCCAAAGGAACCATAGCGCCATTCTAGGGGGAAAATCCGTATCACGTTCATTAGCCACATCTGATCGAATCGGACAAGCTAACCAACAAATGCACTTAAAATGGAATCTGTAGCTAGGTTACATTAACGTTACATAAAAACGGCGTAAAATGGTAAATTCGTCTCTTTACTTACAATCGTGCCCCACTCGTTCACCCTCTCCTTGGCCACATGTTTAATGGCGACCTGAAAGAAACGGAATAAAATAAATAGATGAAAATGTCCAGCTATTCAAAATGCATTTTTGTGGCATAGCGCCACGTGCTCAGATCATCACTGTATTCGAAATAAAGAGAGGGGGTCCCTTACCGGCAATCCGTCCGAAATGCGACTACCGGCGTACACAATTCCAAATCCACCACTGCCCAATACGGATCCAAACTGATAAACCTTGTCAAATGGCTCCTTCTCCACTTTTACTGTAAATAAAAAAACCGCAAGATTAGAACGTACATAACACAGTTTTAATCAAGACCCCTTGCTAGCAAGCATCAAAATGGCTTCAGGTTTTTAAGGTCAAGTCACGGAATAAGACCATGCACTGGCACACTGATCTTCGGCGGTCCATGCAAAGATGCATCGCAAATTAGGGGAATTCAGTTGCTCATTCGATCTATTGGGTGAGATTAAATGCAGCTGCATACTGTTTAGCGTTACACTGTACATCGTACAGTCGGTCAGTAGTTCGCTAAGTGTAATGTCTTGTTAACTTTTATGGAAAACCCTCCATACCTGGCTGAAGCTGTATTTTCACCGGCAAGTGATCCATAGTCGTCGGGCTGTAAATATGGGAAAATGAGCCGAACAGCATATTAAGACGTATTCAAAACAACGAAAAGTCCAATGATCGGTAGTTTATGGTCCAAATCCGGGGAAAGGAAAAGGGTTCAGATAAATGAGCTCGCTGCCTGCTAGCAAGCTGATTGGGTCAATCCAGTGCGCTAAATCCACCGCAAGTCTGGCACGAACGTTGATATAGTTACTGTAGATCCAGATCCAAAAAGAAAAAAAAATCCGTAAAAAGATTTCCCAGTATAGGAATTGCACAAACAAATTCTGTCCAAAATAATTCTGATTTAAAAAACAGGACGTTTGCAAATTAACATTAAAATAAGGCAGAAGCTAAACTAACACTCAGTTTACAGTATGGTAGATACATGCGCAACCCCGTTCTCGGTTGTCTGGGCTTTCGCTCGTGAGGTCGCCCCTACTTAACGGCAATATTTTGACGCGTGGAGGGGTGGATATATTCCTCCGCCTTGCCAACTAGGTATAACCTTTACCAGAACTTTACTGAAAATGCATATACGGTCGACAGGGATTATCGAGGATTAGGCGTTTTAAATCCACATGAATGGTAGATACGTTTTTATATAATATTACTATGTTAATATGTCAATAAAATTACGCGCACTACTTTAACATAGTACTAGACGCGCAAGGATTTCTTGTCTGAGGGCTTTGCATTGCGTTTCATTAGCGAAATAGAACACGATTTGCATAGGCATTGCGATTCAGACCAATCAAACAGCGACTCCAGATACCGTAGCTTCTTTCCAGGCCAACTGGGAAACAGTTATTAGCATAGGATGGGAGGATTTGAGGGCACGTGGCGGGAATTCCGAGACGCGCCTTTTCCCTCCCCCGCCTTTCTTCTGCAGTCCTCTGCAGATGTGTGCCTCGCGAAGCACCGCATGGGAAATTGGAGTGAGGGTGCTGAAACGCGGCACAATAGATTAAAGAGATATTTTAAGACACTGGCTTATTCCCCCGTTTGAGTAATCTCTATATGTTAGCATTAGTTCTTCTGTGCATTAGACCTTGTCTATGAAACGAGAAATGGCTTTATAAAAAGACATTACTAAATTTAAAGGCCACCTAAGGTAAACGGTCTAGACTTTTGTCAAGGAATGACAAAGAGCTAGCTATCCCTCTGCTACAGTGGGAAGGCTGCCGAAAAAACGTTTACCGTTACTCTTATTGGTAAAAAAAAAAATCAACTTTTAAACTGAAAAGAGCCAGCGGCGGTGCTGCATAATTCTAACAAGACGTGGGAATTTCTGACACATTAACACACAACACAATCGTGACAATCGATATTATCCCGTTTAAAACTACAATAATCCATGTACATTATTGCACTGTTCTGTAAATTTGTATTGCTCTTTCTCACGTGCAGATTCCGTTATAAATATGTGCTTTAACAAGGGTTTGCACACTAACATCTGTGGGCTATATTCAGTCACTTAAATTAGCATCTTCTTACCAGCCCTCTGAAGACTTATGCATAACTTCCACCGGAACAGTTATGTCCATATTCCATAAAAAATATGTTCAAGGTGTTGCTGAAAAAATGACTTTTTTTCTGATAATCAGTAACTCACCCAGGCGACTACCAACATTAAATTGTCAGCAGCTGTTGCCAACTTCCGGTGTTTGGCGTTCATTTCGCAATGCAGGTAGTATGGTAAGTTTTTGTTACAGGCTTCATTATAACTACTACAAAACTACAGTGGTAATGTCTTACATTAATTGTATTTCATATAACGTTTGCTATCAATTTCCTTGACATTCGTTTATTAAGTTATTACATAATCCTAAGAACTACGTCAGCCACAGACAGCTCAGAATCTGGTTTACTTTCTTCGGAATGCTGATTGGCTTGCCATTGGACTTTATTTGTAAACTTAAAATTAAGTTTCCTATCCCATCAACTAAACGTATCTAAGTTGTATTTGTAGTTTTTCCTGGATAGTTTGTAATGTTAATTTAACTGGAGCCTAATAGTTAGCTTGAACAAGCTATAGGATAATTAAGTAGCTCGGTAAATGAGCAAGCTAGCAAACATTCCGGAAATGTAAAAAATACTGTGTTGCCAAGCAAAACAAAGGCTGTATTTCCAACGCTATGTAACCAAAAGCGGTAAAAGTAAATTTGTGGACGTTAAGTTCTTTTTTTTTGTTGCAGTTTGGTTATATGCCCGTACTCACACACACACGGATACTGGGCCTACAGACGCACACATACACAAGTATACGTCCATATACGCCCCAGTCTTCAGGTCGTCCCTTTCCTGCTAGGTCTGTCAGAGATGTGTAAGGCCGCTGGGTTCCACTGGCCCACCCGTATTTCTGTTGTATATGGCTGCGTTGAGGTCAGCAGGCTTCCAGTGATAAGGTGCCAGGTGGCACCATTATCAACACACAAGACGCCTGTGATTCCTGGTAGTGCAGTACACCAACATGCTGGTTAGCACCTGGAACACGAGTGTTCCTCTCACATAGCAAAGGCCAAGGCATTTTTCAATGCAATGTTCAAAGGGTACAGGCATGTTTTATTCATAAAGCCTGTTATGGTAGAGTTAAAGGGAATGTCCTGTTTGAATGTTAATCAGAACTTCTGCACCAAGAGCAGCAATTTTGCTAAATAAATGACATGACAGAATGTTTGGTGTTCCAATTTGTACGGAGGGGGAACACACTGTGTCTCCTGAAAATACTTCTGTGCTTGTTAGTTGAAAGCAAGAAAGGTATGTGTAGTACAGACAAATAATGGCATCATTGAATGGGCCTAACAAAGTGTTCCACAGCTTGTTGACTTTGTGGAAGTATTGATTTTTATTGCTTTTCAATGGAAAAATGTTTGCAGATACACACAAAAATGGAAACTTACTGAATGCGCATTGAAAGCTGCCCACGTGCATTTCTTGCTAAATATTGCTGTGCATTTTTTTTTTTTACCCACCCACAAGTTTGAAATGACCTTGGGTTCCAATTCGGAAAGTTTAATCTTTTAGTGCAGTGTCAGCCAACACGTGTGCGATAGGGTAAAAGGACAGAACGTACAAGATCAAAGGGGACCTTATCGCGCTGTATAGCTGCATTCTATAAATGCTTTAGTAGATATGGGGATCTTGTAAAACAGAAAACCTGAGGGTGTCGTTCAGAGATTGCGCAGGCACTGGTTGGTGAACTTGCTGGTCACGTGACCTGGATCTGTCTTGTGATTGCCTGCGTCTGCCTGCTTGTTTTGTGTGGCGCACGTGGCAGGCAAGGACCTCTGGTCTTGTGTCCCGCTGTGTGTGCGTTTGCCCGTTTGTGGGCGTGGCTTTAGAGTAGGTGAGTAGGGTGCTGTACGGGGGGGGGGTCCAATCACGTGCGCGTCTTCTATGCATGTCCAAGATGGTATGAAGAACAACCAGATCTTCAGCCGCCTGTCCTGTTCCCTGACTGTACCCGTTCATTCTGAAGTGAATGGGGATTTCTCTTACTTGTATTACATTATGGTGTACAAGGCTGGAAATGTGCCTAAGTTGATTCTCTCAGTAAAAAAAACAAAAAACAAAACCTGGGATACGTTTTTGGTTGAAAGTGCTGAAGATTTTGATCTCCTCCATAAGCACAGTGTCCTTGGTGCATCGGGGGAGGGGGGAGAGGAAGAAAAATTTCCAGTTAAAAATCATGTGTCGAGTGAATTAGTAACTAATTGGATTTACGGTACATGTTAAGTGTGAAGTAAAGGTCATATAAATGTGACTCCAGGTATTCCTCGGTTGCAGAGAAATGCAGATCAGCAGGGAGTGGGAACGGAGGGTAAAGTGCGGTACCTGACCTCGCTATCAGGAGGAGAGTTATGTACATGAGATAACGGGCAATTCTGAAACGGGGGCCTACATTCAGGAACGATCTGCACTCAGTGGGCCTCATTCACAAAACCTTCCACAGAAATTATTCATACTTTTGTTCTTAAAAATGTTCCTACGAAAAACCAACATGGCATTTATGACGCATTTGCAGTCCTTGGTTTTTGTGCGTATCCCAGGTGTATGAGACGATGAACGCTGGCTGTTTGTAAATCTTATGCGCCGCCCTGTTCATTCGATTAGCATCATCAAATCTGTCAGACACTGTCAGACATATCTCATAAGACACAGAGGATCCGGGTTTGTCTTAAGCACGCGCATCAGAAGCCTTTGTGCTCTGTCACAGCAGATAGCAGGAGAACAGGAAAGCCAGTAATGTGCAGCATCAAAGTCACATGCGCATGGACGCGGGGGGGGGGGGGGGGGGGGGGGGGTGGGGGGTTGAGGGGGGGGGGGGGGGTAGAATTGCATCCCCGCTCCCTAGCTGGGTGACGGTACGGTCAGTTGTGTGACACCATGCCGGGGTCATTTAACCTTGTTGTAGTTGTTTTGACTCGGTGTGGAAGTTCTGTGGAACCTGTGCAGCTTAGGTTCTGCTTTTCCGGCTGGCACTTCAGAGGGATTCTGCGCTTCTGCTTTTCATTCCGTAGTTCGAACGCGAGTGGCTGTCGGCGCGGTTCCCGTTGTTCTGCTCGGACGAGGAGACGTGCGCC
This sequence comes from Anguilla japonica, assembly GCA_025169545.1. Taxonomy (NCBI): domain Eukaryota; kingdom Metazoa; phylum Chordata; class Actinopteri; order Anguilliformes; family Anguillidae; genus Anguilla; species Anguilla japonica. Next base: position 12,072,520 of record CM045901.1, on the reverse strand, counting down.
AAGCCTGCTCCGGTTGCCTGTGGCATTCCCGACGTTCCCGTTGCTCGGATTCCCGGTTCGTCTTTGAGCTCGTGCGGTACGATGGGAGCTGAGCTGAACTGTATCTGTAATTTACGGTCTGTTTTGGGATACCGGAAAGCAAGCGAAGCGCTGAGTGGTAGTGTGTCACCACAATAGTGGCAGGGACTGCCAACTTAACCTCTGGCTTTGGTTCCTTTTTTTGTTACTAAGCCGGGCCTCACGGAGAATGGTGTTTCTGCAGTAGCACAGGACTTAAAGGTCATCTGTAGAGGAAATACAATAAGATAATTCAAAATGGCGTGTGTGCCCTGCGATAGATTGGCGGCCTGTCCAGGGTGTATTCCTGCCTCTCACCCAATGCACGCTGGGATAGGCTCCAGCAACCCTGCCCAGGATAAGTGGGTATAGATAAGGAATGGATGGATGGATGGATGAATTTTAAATGTAAAGCAACTTGGGGCCGAAAATAAATTTTTTTTCTTAAATCAACCGCAGAGAAAAAAAAAACATGGGGGGGGGCATGGGGAATGGCTGACTGAATTATCCTGAATAAAATATTCAAGATGCAGGCCTATATTTTCCTCCTGGTAAAGATTTTTTCACAAAAAAAAAAAAAAGAAGTTTACTGAAGTGTTCGAAGAAGACAGTATTAACCCTTTGAAGAGTGGATTTTTTGGAATGTTTGTCAAAATTCTTATACCTTAAATGGTTAAATATACTTGTTTGATTCTTGTTGCAACAAGGGTCGAGCAAGGCTGAAGTATGTATGAGGGCACATTGTCTAAATATATTGCATAAAGAAAGACTTTACAAAAAGTTTTTCTGCGTGCAGCTTCCCGTTCTGGAGTCTTCTGGAGCTACGCAGAGGCAGTGCCCAAATACCTGTGTTCTACCTGTGTCCAACCTGTGTCCAACCTGTGTCCAACCTGTGTCCAACCTGTGTCCAACCTGTGTCCAACCTGTGTGCTACCTGTGTGCTGTCTTCTCACAGAGCTATGCTGGAGGCTTTAAGGCACACTGTAGCAGTGCAGGCCTGTTGATAGCGCGGCTAACCGCTAGCTGTAACACCTATGTGAGCGTCTGCCGGCTCTGACACCATACCCATCCCCCCCCCCCCATTTTAGGTGAACCGCACCACCCCAGTGCATAGTGAGTGGGTATCAGTGTGGATAGGGGGCATTATGTCCTCACCCCAGCAGACTTCAATTGTTGCCCCAGATTACGCTGAAACTCATGTGATGCAGGCTACCTTATTTACAACACGGATCGACCATCACACAATGTCCCGAAATGACTATTGTATGACTGGTGTTTTCAGTAAACTGAGTGAGGAGGAGCGCACAGAACATGCCCGAGGCCACTTGTTACACAAAATAAATTCCTTGTCACGGGGCGGCGGAGGGGGGGGGGGGGGGGGGGGGCGGTGGTTTAATTGCCTCCCGCCTGGAACGCCACCAACGAAATCCTTGCAATGCCAAACGTGTGGGATTTCGAAACGCCGCCGCCACCGCCGTCGTTCCGTACGGAGCGAACGGGCTTCTTCGCCAGCGCTGGCGTGGGGCGGGGCTTAACGAAGGGGACGCGGTAATTGCGCGCGGCTGCGAGGTTCGGAACCCCTGTGCATGCTGGGCTGGCGTGAGTCGCTATGCGTGATGCGCTAACGTTACGTGATGAAATGCAATGTTATGCAATGCAGCGCAGCCCTTTGCCTGAGCACCGCCTTGCTAAATTCAGATAAGTCATCATCATTCTCAACGAGAAATGGGCGCAAACACAAGTGCCTTCTTTCTGTGGTTTAACCCTTTGAGGAGTAGGTTTTTTTGAATGTTCTTTTTATTTTTTTCTCCAGGGTTCTAGAACTCCATTGTGACATCAGCCTTTAGAATGTTCAGTTAAGAACATTCTGATTGCACGTTTGCGATCTCACACCTTAAGGTGTTAATCATTAAGGAGCACAGAGACTAAAGATGACCCACCTTTCTGCCCTGTATCCATCCTCAGTGTGTTCAGTTCTTGCCCAGCTGTGTAAGCAGGTTGGCTAATGGGTGAATTTAAAAGCTTTTGGGAGGCTCCACAAAAGGGTGTCGCCCAAGCTAATGAGTAATGCTAAGCCATCCACCTTCTATTGACATAGTAGGTGTATGTTTGTGTTGGGATGTCTCTGAAGTTGTTTTGTGTTTGTGTGTCAGGGTCCAAAGGGGCGTGTGTCTGAGTGTGCGTGTGTGTGTGTACGTGTGTGTGTGTGTGTGTGTGTGTGTGTGTGCTTTGTGGGTTGTGAAGCTGCATTGTGAGTTTGAGTATTTGATCATGGATGAAGGGCATGTCCTTGTGCAAATGTAAGAATATATTATAAAGGAGAGGAGACTAACCAGCATCAGTTGTCCCTCTCCATTACCGGCACACTGGTGGCCTTTTTGATTCAGTGAAGTGCTTTTACTGAACCCGAGACATCGCAGGATACCGCCAAGTCTGCGCCGCCGGCCAGCTGGGCCCGCGACCCCCCCGTCTCATCTGGCCCAGGGGGGGGGGGAGAGCCGGGTTGGAACTGAACTGGCCCCGAGGTGGCGGTCAGGTTACCGCCGGATTAGCCCCTGGCAGAAAGGAGACCCGCGCAGGCTAGCGGTTAGCACGGGGGAGCGACGCCACTCTGGGGTCCTTCTAGCGCTTCCGTCTTTACCGGGAGGCCCGTGTTGTGTGAAGTAGTTGCGGTCTCAGGGGTGGGGGTACTAGAGCACCCCCCACCAACCCCCCTCTCCCCCCATTGTCTGCAGGCCTCCCGCACTGCGGGGGCTTACCTGGCGAGTCCAAATTCGGGGCAGGAAGTAAAGCATGATGGGAACGCCACGCTGAAGCAGTGAATCCCTGCTTGTTTTACAGGCCGGCTGCCTCTCCTGACCGCCGCGGGACCGCCGGCGGACGCCGCCGACCGGCCGACGCTGGAGGTTCCGGGAGAGAGGGGAGGACCCACACTGCCCCGCCCACGCAGACCCTCCCCAACCGGGTCAGGCCGGTTCAGCCCACCGTGAGGCGCTGCTCGCTCGAGGGTTAGACTGACAGACAGACAGACAGACAGACAGAGACAGACAGACAGACGGATGTACGGACAGACGGACGTACGGACAGACAGACAGATGTCCGTGGCGGTGGGAGAGAGTTTCCGACCTAGATGCTGCCAGTGTTCAGGTCAAATCATTGCATTCACAATGTGATCACTGATTCAACACTGATTATCACTCACTCAATGCCATCATGTAGGAATAAATCGGCACATCAGATTCATTAAGTATAACATTATATCTCGGTCATTTGGATGAGGGATGGAACTAGGCGCCTAATATTTAAAGAGTTGTAAAGAACGCAATAATTCTCAATTTTCATTTTATGTAAGAGGTGCTGACTGGCTGTGGTTAAAGGGAGCTGCAGTATAATGGTGCCATCAGGAAATGTCCCCCCTCTGTGTGATCTGGGAAATGCGGTTTCCCATTTCCCCAAATCAAACCGCTTTCTCCTCCACTGCCTTTATGCTGCAGCGAGGCAGGGGGGTCATTTGATGTGTGACTATGAGGAACAGTTCCTTCTTCGTCTCAATTGAGCAATTAACTTGAACATTATCCAGTCAAGCACGGAAAGTTCACCGTGAACTCGGCATCCATATTTTTTTTTCCGTGCTGTGTTACTTAGGCAAAAACTGTACTTTATTCCAACATATAGTGCCCCCCCCTCCCCCCCCCCCTCTAGCTTTGTACCAGTACCAGTGCTTCCTTAAGCCTGAACTAAAGCTGAACCAAATGACTAACAGTACCAGTGCTTGGGCGGCAGTGTAGTATAATGGGTAAGGAGTTGGTCTAAAAAGGTCAGGGGTTCGACACAGGCCCGATCCCGGTAGCACACTGCCGTTGTACCCTTGACAAGGTTCTTAACCAGCATTATTGGATACGATGTAAATGCAATGTAAAAGTTGTGCAAGTCGCTCTGGATAAAAGTGTCTGCTAAATGCCTGTAATGTAATGTAATGTAATGTAATTCATCCTTAAGCCTGAACTAAAGCTGAACAAAATGGCTGGCTCTTTCTGCCAGGTGCCCAGGCTCAGTGTACAGCGGGGGTGTCAAACTCCAGTCCTGGAGGGCTGCAGCGTCTGCCGGCACTTCAGTGCATTTCGGCGCGAGTGATTAATCTAAGCCTTTGATTGGCTAAAGAATCCGTACACCTCGTTCTCAAGGCCTCAGTTGGCTGACGATTGAAAGGAAACCACAAACACCTGTGGACAACGCGGTCCTCCAGGGATTTGACACCCCTGGCCTACAGTCAACAAGGCCTAGGCAAACGTTCCCGAGGGGAGGTGTCTGCCCATTCAGAAACCGTGCTGAAGTGCAACCACACGACGCGGTGGAAAAGTACAAGCAAAGCCCTGGGCGTGTTTGGAAATGGCGCAGGATTTTTTATTGTTTGATTGGAGTTCATTGGAGAAGGGGGGGGTGGGGGGAATTGCGTTTTGGTCGGTTGAACACTGAGTATAAGGGGCAGCGTGTCAACAAGGAAGTGTTCCCAGCAGTGAAGTCAGTCGGCATGCCCCCCCCCCCCCCCCCCCGTGCAGAAGGTCAAATCAAAGTGTGTCAGGCGGTGTTGCGCGTCAACGCAAGTCAAAGTTTCCACGGTCGCCTGCTCTCGAAATGTTTTGATGGATGGCGTACACACTACCAAAACACCCACTTTGAGGAGGGCGGTGGAGGAAGAAAAAAAGTCACCATTTCAGCTCTGAAACGAGGTTGTGCTGGGCAGCACATGACTGAGTGGCGGCACAGCGTGGGCCGTTCGGCCGGTCTGGGATCGTCATTAACCTGCAGATTAGGAGCATCCAGCGCCGCACCTGGCCTGGTCCTGGAACACCCTCCATTGGTCTCCGCCTCCATTGCACGACCCGGGAAAGCCGATTGGTCGCATTTGGAACCCCGGCTTGATTAAAATGCGTCCTGA
>CM045901.1:12025024-12062524 GCA_025169545.1 Anguilla japonica | reverse complement strand
GGCAGGTGGATGATGTCGGATGTGTGTCGGTCTTCAAAGTTTGGGCTTTTCGGTGGAACAAACAGAGACACACTGCCGTGTGGGTGGGTGGGAGGGTTGCAGGGGGAGGCATTGGCGTAAGGAAGGGTCCCCAATCCCTTTCGATACCCCTGCCTTGGCCCCGCCCTGAGCAAACGCCCTCCTCGGTGCGGAAACGCCAAACGCACACAAACATCAGCACTGCAAGGGTAAAGCCCTGGGGTTGTGATTGGTTGGATGTTTTAACCATTTCTAAACGTGTCTCCTTTTGGGAGGAGGAGGAGTGGGGTAGCGGTCTGCATGGTTGGGGTGTCCAACTAAGCACTTTTCCTGCGTGTTAGTCTCTGACTGCAGTGCGCTGGATTGGGCGATGTCGCCAGCGCGTGCGCGGTCCTTGGCGGGGAAAGCGGGCGCGCAGGCCTGGCGGTTTTAGCTGGCGCTGGGCACCGCCGCTCGGCAGGGCTCGGCCGCCCCGCGGCGCTTCTGGCGTCGGGAGGTTCCCACGACGTCCCGGCCCTGGGGCGCTGTCAGTGCGAGGAACGCGCGTTCTTTCGGCAGCTCGCCACGGAACACGGAACCCCAGCGCCGCCCCCCCCCCCCCCCCCCCCCCCCCCGGACCCCGGGGTTCGGCAAAGCCCGCGTCAGGGCACGCGACACCCAACACACCTTTGTTTTCCGCGTCGTCGCCGAAGACAAAGGTGTGTCGGGTGTCGCGTGCCCCGACGTGCTGACGCGTCTGTTGCTTCGTCGGCGTCGCAGGAAGTGCGTTTTGCGATCCGACGGTGAATAAAACTCTGGAGTCCTTGCGCGCAGTGACGGATGCCACTTTGTTGGGCCTTAAATGAGTCTTTGAAGCTTTGAATCGAATGGAGTGTGGCCCACATGAGTCTCTCTCTCTCTCTCTCTTTTAAAGAAGAACTGGTACGCGAGCGAGCGAGCGAGCGAGCGGCCCGTGGCTCTGCAGAGCCGCTCGTGTGTCATTTTCGCGAGGGCCGCCGCGCGGGGGAGAGCACGCGGTTCGGCGGTTCGGCGGTTCGGCGGTTCGGCAGTTCGGCGGTTCGGCGGCTCGTGTTTCCGTGGCGGCGGGCCGCGGGAGCCTCCGGTCGCTGGGAGACGGCGCAGTGTGGGGCGGAGTTAATTTAGCTCCTCTGCGTGACCCACATGGAGCCCCGGCCTCGCTGGGCTCAGGTTAATCTGCACTGATATCATTAACCCCGCGCTGAACCCCCCTCTGCCCCCCCTCTGCCCCCCTCCCCTCCGCGCCCCCCAACCTGCAGGTCAGCCGCAGTGAAGTAGGCCACGCGCTGATTAGGTTTTCCGGGACGGACCGAGAAGTCGCTCCCATCCCGAGGAAGCGCCATTTTAAATGCGCACGCTTGCGTTCCCGACTTCTCCCGGTAAATTAGCCGCATGCGTTTGTTTGTTCCGTTCGTACAAACGGCGGTTTTACGCGGACGTCATTACACGGACGCAAATGGGGATGGCATTTTTAAGAGGCCATTATCGGGGTTTCGGTCAAATTTTAAAAAAAAAAAAAAAAAAAGAAAAGATAGAAAAAGCGCAGGTGAAGAGGTCATGGAAGTAATCCAGTCATTTATTTCCCAAATGGAACATATCTCCCCACTTACCCCACATCGTTATTTTCTGTTTACTGTGCATGGCGGAAGCCCTTGTCCATGATGGCTTGCTTTTATGTGTATGTATTGTTTTTAAATTGTGGCAGTTGGCAAAAATGAATATTTATTGAGGCAATTCATACGGGATAGCGTGCTTAGCCTATACAAGGGTACAAACGCGGCGTCCAATGTGGGATTACATAACATGACATAACATAGATTAGCATAGTTTAGTTTAGTTTAGCTTATCTTAGCTTAGCTTAGCTTATCATAGCTTAGCATAGCACAGCATAACATAGCATAGCATAGTGTAGCATGATGAGAACAGGCCATTCAGCCCAGCAATGCTCGCCATGTCAGATTGCTCCCTTCTGCTTTCCATAACCAAAATGGCACTTGAGCCAGTCGGTCTGTGGCCTTGATTTGTTTTTTTACCCACGTCAGGATAGAGGGGGAGGCATTTAACCTTCTCTCTCTCTCTCTCTGTGCCTGTGCTCTCTCCTCTCTCTCTCTCTCTGTGCCGGTGCTCTCTCCTTTTTCTCTCTCTCTCTGTGCCTGTGCTCTCTCTGTGCTCTCTCTCTCTCTCTCTCTCTGTGCCGGTGCTCTCTCTCTCTCTCACTCTCTCTCTCTGTGCCTGTGCTCTCTCTCCTCTCTCTCTCTCTATCTGCCTGTGCTCTCTCTCTCTGTGCCTGTGCTCTCTCCTTTTTCTCTCTCTCTCTGTGCCTGTGCTCTCTCTGTGCTCTCTCTCTCTCTCTCTCTCTGTGCCGGTGCTCTCTCTCTCTCTCACTCTCTCTCTCTCTCTCTCTCTCTGTGCCTGTGCTCTCTCTGTGCTCTCTCTCTCTCCTCTCTCTCTCTCTCTCTCTCTCTCTCTCCCGTGGCGCTCCTGAGTTTCTGTCTCTGCGCTCCTCGTGCGACGCCGCGGCGCGCAGTTTGATGTTTACACACGTGGCGGGCGGCGGCTGCCCCTGGCCAAGATAAGCACAATAGTGGCCTGGGCTGCTGCGTCTGACGCATGTGACTGCGGGCTGAGCAGGCGCTAGTGAAAGGGTGTGCTTGTGTTGCTGAGTGTGTGTGCACTTGTGTGTGTTTGTGTGAGTGTGTGTGTGTGTGTGTGTGTGTGTGTGGGATTAGGTGGCGTCCCACCTCTTTGGCATGCGTGCGTATGTGTGTGCGTGCGTGTGAGTGTGTGAGTGCCAGTGTGTGTATAAGTTTGTTTGTGTGATTGGGTGTCCCCAGTCATTGGTGTGTGTGAGTGTATGAGTGCAGGAGTGCATGCGTGCTTGTGTGTGTGTGTGTGTGTGTGTGTGAGTGTGAGTGTATGAGTGCATGCGCGTGTGTGTGTGTGTGTGTCTATAAGTGTGTGTGTCTATAAGTGTGTGTGTGTGTGTGTGTGTGTGTGTGTGTGTGTCTATAAGTGTGTGTGTGTGTGTGTGTGTGTCTTGTTCAGGAATAGTGGCTATGTTGCTTAAGCTGTCAGCAGGATTCTCTCTCAGTGGAGGAGAACTCTGGGAGTCACAGCGATGCCAAGAGTCTGTGGACTTTACGGAGGAGGGGCGCTAAGTCCAATACTGACTCACTGCCCCCACTCAGGAGGTGCACCTGTTCAAATACACCCTGGCGCAACAACGCCCTGGGCATTTGTGTTCCGCCTTTCACCTGAGAAGCGTTTTAAAGGGACACGCACAAAGAATTGTTGTCTAAATCAAAAATTGTTCCGTCATTATTTAATGTATTATGTATTATCGCTGAACGTGTATTGTGTCTAATTGTATGGATCAAATCCTTTGGCGTCGGCCCCTTGAAATCAGATCCGTGGTGGCGGCGGATTGGTGAACTCGAGTGACCCCTAGCAGTCCTCGTTGACCTTGGGAAGCCTCTGCAGATGTTCCTCGGCGGGACGAGCGCCGCGCTCGCTCGGCGAGAGGGACGCGTGGAGGAGCGGCGCGGAAAGCCTAAAAATACCACCGCCTCAACCCACATTTAAAAAAGAGCCTGCCTCCGAGTCTGCAATTTCATCTGGCTGCCAATCGGTGCTGTGCCGCCTTAGCAGAAACGTTCACAGAACATCAGTGGAACGTTAGCAGAACATCAGTGGAACGTTAGCGTAACGTTAGCGGTTCTCCGCCCTGTTGCTGTTCTCTCTCTCTCTCTCTCTCTCTCTCTCTCTCTCTCTCTCTCTCTCTCTCCTCTCTCTCTCTCTCTCTCTCTCTCTCGCGGGGGGGAGATTGCGTCGCCGTGGCAGCGCGTACTCGCCGGCCTTTGAGAGCGGCCGCCGCGCCACGTGCCTCAGCACCCCACCGAGCGCTATTTCGGGCGAGCCTTTGTGCGTCTCTTCTTTGAAAGAGAAGAGACTGCGGGGGGCGGGGGGGGGGGAACGTTTCTAAATATAAAAATTATTTATAAAGCGCAGCCAGAACGGTCTGCACCAGGGGCTGTGTCCGCCCCCGTGCCCACACCCCCCCCCCCCCCCCCCCACGCGCACCCCCCCCACCACCCCCACCGAGGCTGTGATTACTGTCTCCCTCTCTCTCTTCCCACTCACATGGCCTACACTTTAAAGGGAAGTGTGTATGCGTGCGTGCGTGTGTGTGTGTGCCAAGGAGGGATGGACGGACGGAGGGAGTGTGTGTGTTATATGTGTGTGTGTGTGGGGGATTGTACGTGTGTGTTTGTGTGTCTGTGAGTGTTTTGTGGGTAGTGTGTATCTGTGTGGTTTCAGTGTTTGGCTCCACTGTGTGCTGGTGAGAATGTCAGCTCCTCTGCAGGTGCAGTATGTAGAGCAAGAGTGACAGACTGACCTCCCATCCCCCACTACCACCTCCTCCACAGGCCTGCCTGCTCTCTGCTGCCTCAAGTGGAACAGCGCTGTTAGTGCGCAAGCCTGTCAGTCAGTCCGTCAGTCCGTCAGTCAGTCAGTCAGTCAGTCAGTCCGTCAGTCCCGTCTTCTGGTGAGGGGCAGGTTCACGCCTATGGCTGCTGCCTCCTTTGGCCACAGCCCAGAAAGTGAGCGATTAGGGAAGATTTGCGCCTGTAATCTGAGGTATCACTGAGGCCTCTCCTGCTCTACTTTAAGCTCCGATTAGAGTGTGTGATAGGTAATCCCCCCTGTGCTGACTCCACCGTGTGTGTTTGTGTGGGGGGAGGGAGAGGGAGGGAGGGGGCGGGGCAGGGGCCAGTGGGTCGTTGACAGTTTGCGGCGACCCTTGGCGATGACCTTGAGTAGCGACAGGTCAGAGGTTCATCGGCAGGTCAGTCCCACCTCTCCCTCTCTCCCTCTCTCCCCCTCTCCCCCTCTCCCTCTCCCTCTCTCCCTCCCTCCCTCTCTCCCTCCCTCTCTCCCTCTCTCTCTCCCTCTCTCCTTCCTCCCTCTCCCTCTCTCCCTCATGCTCTTCCTCCGGTGGGGGGGAATTTCGACAGATGGGCCCCGGACCGCACGCGCAGCGAAGGTAAAAGTGTAAACAGTCGCACGTACGATTGAGGGGGGCATTAACGTCTCATTTGCACAATCCCCCCCAACGCTCCTGTTGGGGGAAAACGCCGGAGAAGCTTTTCCTCTGGCGCCGGCAACGGCCCTAAAACCAGAGAACAGCGGAGAGCCTTCCCGCGGTGACGAAGGACGTCGGGATGTGGTCCCCCCCTCTTCCTCACGGTTATGGGGTGTGGCGCGGTGCTGGGCGGTGCGGACTGTGACTGTGAGACCCCCCCCCCCCCCCCACCACACACATTCCAGGAACCCCCCCCCCCCCCCCCCCCCCGCCACACTGGTGTGCACCTGCAGTCACACTGTGTAGGCCCTTCTGTAGAAGCTGTGCTTGCTCCAGACTCCTCCCCCCCCCCTCCTCTGATGTTCCCTGGCAGAGACGCCGCTGTGTCAGGCCCAGTTTTAAAACGCACGCGGTCCGTCAGCCGCCTTGTGTTTCCAGCGACCACGCGTCCGCGATTCTCCTGTTTCACTCCAGCTGCTGTTGTCACGGGTGACGGGGGACGGGGGGGGGGGTGGGGTTACAGGGAGACAGGCCAGCACATGGTGAGAGTGAGAGACATTTGATCTGAGAGAAAGAAAGGGAGGGAGGGAGAGAGAGAGAGAGCGGGGGAGTGTGAAGAGACCGAGGCCTGTAATAGGCGTTCTTTTCTTCCAGCGTGCTTGGCGGGAAGTTTAAACCGCCCGCGCACTGCATTCTGGGACAAAAACCCCGACCGCCACCCAGCCGCAGGCTCGGCCCCACGCGCGGCTGACTGTTCTTCCTCCAGAAGAAGAAGGGGGGGGGGGGGGTAAGCGCGTTTCCGTGGCGATCCATCACCCACGGCGCCGGCTTGCTCTTCGGCTTCCCGCGGCGTCGTCCCGCGCCGAGTCCCCGCCCGCCCGCCCGCCCGCCCCGCCCCCCCCCCCCGCCCGCCCGCCCGCCCGCCCGCTCGCCCCCCGCCCGCCCGCCCGCCCGCCCGCCGGAGGAGTCGCGCGAGGCCGCGGCTCGGGGAGAGCCCGGAGCCCGAGCGGGGCCTTTGAGACCCGCCCCGTCGCCGCGGAAACGCTTTTAAGAGCGGCGGGGAGCGGCGGAGGGGGCCATGTGAAATGGCCGCGCGGGGAAGATGAGAGAGAAGCGCTTGCTAGCGTAGACTGCTGCTAGCCAGCCTCCACACACACCTGAGACCAGCCGTTAAACACCACCAAGTGTGTGTGTGTGCGCATTTATATACGTATATACACACAATATTTCATGATACTTAATAGCTGATATCAGCTATCTGATTAGGACATATACAAACTGTGGATATTATATTATGTTGTATATATTTACATGTATATGTGTGTATAATATTACTTCATTTATTTATTTTTCAGTGTACCAGCAGTAAATAAGAGCACAATTTGTAAGTAATAAAAAAGCTGGAATGTTTTGATTCAGTTATAGAGACACAAATGTGGTTTTAATAAGAAAGTTAAAGGCATCTTGAGAGCATGTGTGCTGAGAGGCTGTGAGTAGAGCAGTTGGTGTTTAGCAGTGGGACAGCTAGCAGGGCGGTGTGACATGGGGCCGTGGTGTTGTGTTGTGTGTGTGTTGTGTGTGCGTGTGTGCGTGTGTGAGTGTGTTGTGTTGTGTGTGTGTGTGTGTGTGTGTGTGTGTGAGTGTGTGTGTGTGTGTGAGTGAGAGTGTGTGTGAGTGTGTGAGAGTGTGTGTGTGTGTGTGTGTGTGTGAGAGTGTGTGTGTGTGTGTGTGTGTGTGTGAGTAATGTGTGTGTGTGTGTGTGTGAGAGTGTGTGTGTGGTGTGTGAGAGTGTGTGTTGTGTGGTGTGTGCGTGTGTGTGTGTGTGAGAGTGTTTAATTAGAGTGTGGGGGGGGGAGGGGTGTGTGTGTGTGTGTGTGGGTGGTGCGTGTGTGTGTGTGTGTGTGTGCGTGCGTGTGTGTGTGTGGGTGTGTGTGTGTGTGTGTGAGTAATTAGGATGTGTGCCCCTCCCGGGCTGTTTAATTAGGGCTGGGGGGGGGAGTGAGTGCGGGGCTGAGGGTCGCTGTCAGATTCCTCGCCTGCAGATGAGTTTTGACGTGTGGGGGCTGTAGTGGAGAGAGCGGGTGGCGGGAGTGCTCTTGGAGGTTAGTGTGACGGAAGAGGTTCGGTCGCGGTGGGTTTCCCCGTCTTTTCGCGGCTGTGCTGGTTCCCAGTAGTCTGGGGACAGGGCTCAGGGTTTTCCCCTTCCTGCCTGGGGTTGAGGCTCGGGCCTGACCTCAGCGCCCGCTGCGTTTTCACTCTGAAGACCAGAGAGGAGGAGAGGTCTCGAGGTTTTCTTTTTTTTTTCTTACTGGAAGTGAAGCTACAACCACAGGAAATGGGGCTAACCTCAAGGTCCTGAGCTTTCATTTGCTTACATTGTTGATTTGATTACGCCTGCACTCTAGAGCCAAAATTCCCTCAAGATCTGCAGATCTCTCGCTGGGGGTGTAGGGCTGTGTTACCTGGCAGAGATAACAGATAATGCTGTGATTTTCAAAAAAAAAACTGCCTCAGGAGTGTATTCCCGGGAATTATGGGTTAAAAAAAAAAGTTGTGAAGAGAGAGTGTCGGAGCTGAAGCAGCCGTTGAGCGATGACCTCACGGCCAGACTGTTACTTAATCTGATTGGTGGGCTTGGCTGAGGAGTTGGAGAGTCTCTCGCCGTTTAGAGTTTGGAGTCCTGGCGCGTTGCCCCTCCCCCTGCCCTGCATCAGAGGGGAGCGCCTGCGTCTCTCCAAACTTTCCACAAGTCTGTTGTTCCCCTCGGAGGGGGAATCTGACCCTCCCGCCACCTGTGAAGAGTTAGGAGATCAAAGCGGGCTCAGACGCTGCCGCCGTCATGGCCCCCCCCAGCCGGGCCCCCCGAGCCGGGCCCCCCCCCTCCTGGGCCCCGCGCTCACCTCCGCGTGTTATTGTTATGACTGAGAGGCCCGGTCATGTGACCAGCGTCATTATGTCTGAGCGCCTCGGAATCTGGGTCACGGAGGCCCTGCTCCTCGACAGGAGCCAGAACTCTGCAGAGCGTGCAGAGAGGGAGAGAGGGGGAGAGAGAGAGGGGGAGAGAGAGGGAGACTGAGGCAGAGAGGGAGAGCAAGACAGAGGCACATGAGAGGGGGGGTGTGTTGGCTTCCCTGTGGCAGGGGAGGATTGATTAGTCTATCTGTGTGTTCAGTAGGGCTGGTCAGTCTATGGCTGTGTGGTCTGTGGGGCTGGTCAGTCTACAGCTGCGTAGTCTGTAGGATTGGTCGGTGTATAGCCTGTAGGGTTGGTCAGTCCGCAGCTGTGTGTTCCGTGAGTGTGTGTTCTGGGAGCTGCGCGAGGGCAGGCGCTGCTGGGGGTCGCCATGGCGATGAGCTGTGTGCGAGACGCCGGTAGGGCGGTGCTCTTCCGTGGCGCCAGGCCCCGCCCCCGGGGCTGCCATCGTCCCACAGGCCCCAGCTGCGTGCGCTCCGAAGGCGTCTCCCGGGAAACGAGACGCATGTGACAGCCGGCCGCTCTGTCCCGACCCAGTGGAGGGAGAATGAGACTAATCTGCCCTGCAGTTACCTGTGTAATCCAGCTGGTGCCCTGCGTGTGTGCCTGTACTGCAGCGTGTGTCTGTACTGCAGCATGTGTCTCTATACTGCAGTGTGTGTCTGTACTGCAGTGTGTGTCTGTACTGCAGCGTGTGTCTGTACTGCAGTGTGTGTCTGTACTGCAGTGTGTGTCTGTACTGCAGTGTGTCTGTACTGCAGTGTGTGTCTGTACTGCAGCGTGTGTCTGTACTGCAGTGTGTGTCTGTACTGCAGTGTGTCTGTACTGCTGTGTGTGTCTGTACTGCAGCGTGTGTCTGTACTGCAGTGTGTGTCTGTACTGCAGTGTGTCTCTGTACTGCAGCATGTGTCTGTACTGCAGCGTGTGTCTGTACTGCAGCGTGGGTCTCTATACTGCGGCTGCAGTCTGTAGGATCTACCAGAACCTTTCCTTTGAAAATCACTTCCACCATCAAACTGCAGAAGAACATGGCTGGCCCTCCTGCTTGCGTGACATCGCTCCTGCAGCACACACTGTTTCCATCAACACCCATCCCCAGGAGTGCAGGGGTGTGCATCAGTAATGCCACAAGTACCCAAGCTGGCTTGATAACCGTGTCTTATATTTTAACATATGAACTGATTCAGATTCGGTTTATTTCAAACGTGCCAGTGAATATTGCATGATTTCACCACACGTAAACAGAATTGTTTGTTGGGGGCATTTAGTAAGTCTGGAGGGGCATTTAGGGAGGGGGGTTTTTTTTTTAAAAGGACACCAGACACGCTGCAGCAAACCCTGCACCCAGATCTGGCAACCTGTCCAGACGCCCTCACACGCCTGTCAATCAAACTGCCTGCGCGTAAATAAGCAATAAATCATTTGCGCTAATTAGCCGTCAGCTGAGAGATGGGATCACTCCGAATTGGGGGTGATGCCGTAAGACCCCGCGTTTCCAGTGGCGCAGAGCCAGGTGCATGCTGGATCATATCCCTGTTTGCGTGCATTAAAATAATGAAAACGATCATTAATATTTAAGTAAATGCGCTTATTTTTTAGTGGCTAAAATCCTTTGTTTGGTGTCTGTCTGGTGCGCTGTCTGGCTCTGAGGGGTGTGGCTGTAACAGGGGCAGCAGCCAGTGGTGCTGGTCTGGTGTGTGTGTGTGTCTCCTGTGCTCAGAGGTTCTTGGGTTCATGCTGTGACACACCGGACTGATCCCCGCAGCCCCCGCGCCCTGTCAGGACCCCCCGGGGTTCCCGCGCCACTGCCTGCGACACGGCCGAGTAATCAGTTCCCGCCTTGCTCTCTCTCTCTCTCCATCTTTCTCTCGCTTTCTCTCTCGCTCTCACTTTCTCTCTGTCTGTCACTCTGTTTCTCTCTCTTTGCTTTCTGTCTCCCATTCTGTCTGTCTCACTCTCCCTATGTCTATTTCTCTCTTTCCCTTTCTCTATCTCTGTCTCTATCTCTCTATCTCTGTCTCTCGCTCACTGTCTCTCCCTCTCTATCTCTGTCTCCCTCTCTCTCTGTCTTGCTGTCTCTCTCTCACTCTGTTTCTCCCTCTCTCTATCTCTGTCTCTCTCTTTCTCTCTCTCACTTGCTTTTCTCTCATTCTGCAGCCCCTGCAGGATGGTCAGATCCACCCCAGAGTTGGGATCACCTTGTTCCATCACACAGCCCCTGTTTCTCCCCGTGGTAAAGGTGCATCATTACCATGCAGCTGATTTCTCTCAGGGCCGGGGGGGGGGGGGTGTGTGTGTGTGTGTGTGTGTGTGTGTGTGTGTGGGGGGGGGGGGGGGTCAGTCTGTGTCTCATGTAGGCTGTAGTAAGGACTAATGGAACATGATGTGTCGTATGAAATACAGATAGGAAACCAGAATGAGGACGATGGACAGAGACATGGAGTGTGCGTGCCCATGCGTGTGCGTGTGCTATGCGTGTGCGTGTGCTATGCGTGTGCTATGCATGTGCGTTGCGTGTGCGCCGGGCCGCGTACAGGGCGAGCGAGGGGTTAACGGCGTATCGCCGTGGCGACGCGGCGCTCCTCTGAGACAGGGGGCCGGGCGGAGCGGAGCGCTCTGTGCCTCCGCGCGATTAGAGCGCCGCGTTCCGTCCCCAGCGCCTCACCGCCATCCACAGCGGCTTTAAGAGAACACTCTGTCCTCCAGCGGGGAAATGTCACGCTGCCCCGACAGCTCCTCGCTCTCTCTCTCTCTCTCTCTCTCTCTCTCTCTCTCTCTCTCTCTCTCTGTCCTCTCTCGCTCTCTCTCTCTCTCTCTCCTCTCTCTCTCTCTCTCTCATCTCTCTCTCCCTCTCTCTCTCTCCCTCCTCTCTCCACTCTCTACTCTCTCCTCTCCCCTCTCTCTCTCTCTCCCTCTCTCTCTCTCCTCTCTCTCTCTCTATCTCCCTCTCTCCTCTCCTCATCTCTCCCCTCTCTCCCCTCTCTCTCTCCCTCTCCATCCCCTCTCTCTCTCCTCTCTCCTCTCTCTCCTCTCTCTCTCCTCTCCCTCTCTCTCTCTCTCTCTCTCTCCCTCTCTCTCTCTCTCTCCATCTCCCTCTCTCTCTCTCTCTCTCTCTCTCGCTCTCTCTCCCCCTCGCTCTCTCCCTCTCTCTCTCCCTCTCTCCCTCGCTCTCTCGCCTCTCTCCCCTCTCTCTCTCTCTCTCCCTCTCTCTCTCCCTCGCTCTCTCCCTCCCTCTCTCTCTCGCCCTCTCTCCATCCCCTCTCTCTCCATCACCTCTCTCTCTCTCCCTCTCTCTCTCTCCTCTCTCTCTCTCCTCTGCCTCCCTTCCTCTCACGCTGAGAATATCGGTTGCCTTGGTGCTCTGCGAGGAACACGGTGTTCCTTCGTAATCCAGAAAAGGATATTTAGTTCAGTCTATTATCGGAAGAAAAGTCTTTAACAAAAAAAAAATGTAATAAAATCAAATAAAATACATTTCCGCCGGCTGCTTTGGGTTTTTCGGTGTTGGAGCTGCTGCAGGGCTGTTTCGTGTTCGACCGTCAAGGGTCCGCCTGAATTTAAAGATCAGTGCATGAATACAGCAGGAAGACATGAGGCTATGGTCTGCCCTTTATGATAAATAATAAAATATTGTGTTTATTATTGATTTTTTATTTTTAAAAGCCCATTGAAATGGATTAAACAGCACTGGTACAGCTAAAGTGCTACAGCAGTGGCGGTTTGATTAGATAGGGTCGTAAATATGGAGTTGTGCTGGTTTGATTGAATCAGGCCCTGTGCTTGGAGCTGTGCCTGTTTGATTGAATCAGACCTTAAGCTTGGAGTTGTGCCTGTTTGATTGAATAGGGTCCTAAGCTTGGAGTTGTGCCTGTTTGATTGAATCAGAGCCTTAAGCTTGGAGTTGTGCCTGTTTGATTGAATAGGGTCCTGAGCATGGAGTTGTGCCTGTTTGATTGAATAGGGTCCTAAGCATGGAGTTGTGCCTGTTTGATTGAATAGGGTCCTAAGCTTGGAGTTGTGCCTGTTTGGTTGAATAAGGCTCTATGTATGAAGATACACCTTAAAAGCTGTTTAATTAAACCCTGCTTTATTTCAGCTTTTCCCCAAGTGGCCTATAAGGGTCAGTCTATCTGTCAGCCCATAGGCCCTTATCAGCGAGCACCTGTTTCCCTTGCTGCTTCAGCTGGGCCAGAGTGCAGGGCTGTGGCCCCTTTTGATGACATGACCCACCTCTGGGTGGAGTAGGGGGTGGTCACCATGATGTTATGACCGGTAGTGGCCTTCCCATTGGTCGAAAGGCTATCTCTTCTGCATGTTTGTCCTCTCCAGGGTCCTTGAAGCCTTGTGCTGCCTAAGCTCTTGGTATTCTCCATACTGGTGAGCGCAGAATAATGGTGGTTTGCTATTGGATACGTCAGGCTGCTGGAACAGTTTGGAAACGTGGAATCATATTTGGACAGTTGTAAGATGATTCTGACGCATTAATGACTTAAATATTAATTGGGTGACAAGAGGGAAGATGGAGTTGATTGTGTTTTCTGGTGTTTAAAGTTTTCTGAATGTATTCACTTGGAAAACGGCAATTGGGAAATGTATTTTTTTTTTTTTTTTACGGTTTACGGGGGGGGGGGGGGGTGTTGGGTTCTTTTGAAGGTCATGAGGTCTCTATGAACATCTCTCTCCCTGTCTCCTTCACTTACTGTCTCTCTCTCCCTCCCCCTCCCACTCTCTCTCAGGCCCAGACCAAAAGTATTTTTTAAAAAATTTAAACGTGATGTTTAAGTAAAGATAAAAGAGGCCCGATAAAGGACATTGCTCCAGGGTTCAAACAGGCCTGCTTTGTGCAGCAAACACTTTTCTCTGCTTTTCATTTGGAAAGCTCTGTGTCTTGTTAAGTATATAGTTTTTTTTTGTTCTCTTTTTAAATGGGGAGGAAAGTGGTCTCTGTGGAACGGTTCCTCCGTGTAAGTGAAGTCGGGCAGCTGCTGGGCTGGCGGAGCCGAGGCGCGTGATGTTGAGTGTTCGCCTGAGCGCCGCGCTGCCCAACGCCGCGCTGCCGACCGCCGCCCTGCGGAAGTGGCGTTCCGCGCCACCGCCGCGGTCCGAAGGCGGGGGCCGTCCCCAGAGAGCCGTCGCCGTGGTTCCTCAGCCCCCACCCCCCCACCCCGCGCGCGGATCGTTTGAGAAATCGGATCGGTTAACGTGATTAGCCGTTAGCGCGGCGTTCCTGTTCTTCCTCTGTGATTCCACCCGTTCGATCACATGACACAACTCAACGGCCCGACATGTCGTCGCGTAGTTTCCCAAGGGTTACGCTCGTTTATTTGTAGTATGTTTTACTTTTTAACCAATTTACCAGTGCTTGATTTCACGTGAACATGTGTGTTTTCGTCTCACGTGAACCAAATCTAAATTCACAATGGTGAAATCAGACTTTTGTCTCTGACTATATAGTGTATAATGGTTAGAGACAGCCAGAGGTTGCAGGTTCAAATACCAGGCGTGAGGCTCAGTCATCACGCTCCTGAGCACTTGACCTGAATTGCTCCGGTGAAATCTCAGTAATATCATAAATAGGGGGAGTGGGTGTGTAAGAACTGTGTGCTCAGCCAGTCTTTGCATGAGGACATCTGCTAAGCAAATAAATAAGGGAGTAAATACGGCAATGTGAATAAAAGTGATTTTGTGCTCAGTCGGGTGCTGCTGGAGGGATACCCCAGGCGACAGACGATACTCAGGAGCCTGTCTGTCAAAACTAACAGCAAGCCCCTGTTTTAGAGAGAGGAGAGAGAGGGAGGGGGGAGAGGAGGGGGGGGGCAGAGAAAGAGAGAGACTGGCTTGCTGTAGCTGCAGCAGCCGTGACTTTAACTGGCGCACAGAGAGAAAGAGAATTACGGGGGGAGAGGAAGAGAGAGGGAGAGAGAGACGGCGATCGGAAAGAGGAAGGAGGGAGAGAACAACTCGACGAGAAAAGGAGGGAGAGAGGAGAAAGAGAAGGGTTGAGAGAAAGAGAGAAAAGGGTTGAGAGAGAGAAAGAAAAAAGGGTTGTGAGAGAGAGAAAAGCGGGAGAGAGAGAGAGAGGGGAGAGTGGTGGAGCGGGAGGCAGTTTTGGGCACGTGCCTGCATTGCAGATGAAGATGGATGCTGCTGCACTGAAAATAAACCGAGCTGGGGTCAGCTCGGGACACAGTCTTCCCCTCCCCTCCCTCCCTCCCTCCCTCCCCTCTCTCCCTCCCTCCCTCCCTCCCTCTCCTCTCTCTCCTCTCTTTTTGCACGCTGTTGGGCTGTCTCTGGAAGGCAGCCCCTGGCCACACACAGATATGTGTGTAAATGTGTCACCGTGGCGACGCTCGCTGCGCTTACACCCCAGCAGCCTGCCAGCGCTCACGGGGACTGCGGCAGCCAGAGCTGCACTGCAGAGCCAGAGCGTGCTCACCGCACTAATACT
Organism: Anguilla japonica; assembly: GCA_025169545.1. NCBI lineage: Eukaryota > Metazoa > Chordata > Actinopteri > Anguilliformes > Anguillidae > Anguilla > Anguilla japonica. The sequence continues at coordinate 12,047,984 of CM045901.1, read as the reverse complement.
GCACTAATACTACACTAATACTGCCCAATACTACACTAATACTGCCACATACTACACACATACTACACTATTACTACACTCATACTGCACTAATACTACACACATACTGCACTAATACTGCACTAATACTGCACAACCACCGCACTAATACTGCACTAATACTACACACATACTGCACACATACTGCACACATACTACACACATACTACACTATTACTACACTCATACTGCACTAATACTGCACACATACTGCACTAATACTGCACATATACTACACAACCACCGCACTAATACTACACATATACTGCACTAATACTGCCCTAATACTACACACATACTGCACACATACTGCACTAATACTACACATGTACTACACACATACTGCACTAATACTACACACATACTGCACACATACTGCACTAATACTACACACACACTGCACTAATACTACACACATACTACACAACCACCGCACTAATACTGCACGATTACTGCACATATACTACACTATTACTACACATATACTACACAACCACCGCACTAATACTGCAATAATACTACACACATACTGCACAACCACTGCACTAATACTGCACTAATACTACACACATACTGCACAACCACTGCACTAATACTGCACTAATACTACACATATACTGCACAACCACCGCACTAATACTGCACATATACTGCACATGCACTGCACAAATACTACAGAGCCAACTGCACTCTTTCGCCAGAGCAGTTAGGGATATACACTTCGACACGCCTACACATACATGCACACACTCATTACACATACACTGCACTACACACCACTGCACAACATACTACGCAACCACTGCACAAATACTGCACATACACTACACACATACACTACACATACACTGCCCAAACCCACTGCACATTCACACCAGCATTCTGAGTACACACGCTGCCTAGCGCAGCGCTCAGATCCTCCTGTCCTTGATGCTGAGGTGCCGTGAGGTTATTCATGTCAGTCTCCGCCAGCCTCCTCAGTCTGCTTTCTCCCTTTTGGGCTCTTTGTTTGCAGTCATTCAAATGTCATTATTTGCCTTTCACTGATATTTGAATACCGTTCATTCAATATTTAATATTCAACATTGCTTCTGCCTGCACAAGGTCTGAGGGTAGTCTTCCCCTGGAACAGGGGCTGGCTGTGCTATTTTTACTCTGACACACTTGTCTTAACTCCCCCCCCCACCCCCACCCCCATGCCTGTTGGAGCGCGGGGGAACCCCTCCCCAGGTGAGAAACGGGTGCGTGAGCGCCCCGTCCCTGCCGGGAGCGGCGGATTTTGAGGGGGGAGCGGAGGCGGCCGTTAGCGCCGCTCTGTGGAATTTGGCGCTGACGCCCCAGGCCCCGTGACCGACCCCCCCGGGCCCCCGGCCAGAGGTTCTGGGTCGCGGTTTGGGCTCTCCGCGTGAATGCTAACGGCGCTAATGTCAGCCGGTCTCTCCGGTTTCATCGAATCGGTGCTTCTCAGCACAGCAGAGCAGAGAAACTGAGGCTGATTTCTGAGCAGAGAAACTGAGGCTGATTTCTGAGCAGAGGCTGGTTTTCATTCAGATTCTGATTTTAATACTGAGGCTGATTTAAATGCAAAGGCTGATTAGTGAGCACATGGCGGTTATAATGCAGATACTGGTTATAATGCGGAGGCTGGTTATTAAGCACATGGCGGTTATAATGCAGATACTGGTTATAACGCAGAGGCTGATTATTAAGCAGATACTGGTTATAACACTGAGGCTGGTTTTAACACAGACGGTGGTTTCTATGCAGATGCCGGTTTCCAAGCAGTGGCTGATGGGTTTGTCTTTCCACACACTCGAGCGGAACAAAAAAAAAAAAGCGGGGGGGATCCGAGGTGAAGCACATTGTGTATTCAAGACGGAGGGAAAAAAGAAGAGAGAGAGAGAAACGAGCCTGGATAAATACCGCCATCGCCGCGGCGACGTGCGGAGCAGGCTTCCGGCGCCAGAGTCCGCGTCGCGGCGAGCGCCCTTTTCTGATTTATCCGCCCGCCCCGGCCCCGCCCGCCCGCCGCCTTCCACACACGCCGTTTCTGACGAGCGTTTGGCACTGTCAGAAGCCTCCGGAACGATGCGTGTTTGCAGAGCTAACGGGTCTCTCTCTCTCTCTCTCTCTCTCTCTCTCTGTCTCTCTCTCTCTCTCTCTCTCTCTCTCTCTCTCTCTCTCTCTCGCTCTTGCTCTCGCTCTCGCTCTCGCTCTCTATCTGTCTCTCTCTCTCTCTCTCTCTCTCTCTCTCTGGGTGGGGCTCGTCGCGGCTGGGCGGGCGAGGCCCCCGGCGGTAACCGATCTGCGGCGACCGCCGCCGCACAGGAAGTGTCCCCCCCCAGCGCCGGGAGGATGTGCTCTGGCACACGAGGCCTGCAGGAAGTGGGGTAGGGGGTGGGGTTGGGGGGGTGGGGGGGTTTGTCGTTCTGAATGCAGGGAACGCCGGCGAGTCAGAGAATCAGTACAGCACAAAGACCCCGCGCAGGAAGCAGGAAGTCCCCCTCGCGAGCCTCAGAGAACACGCCGGAATGGTGCGGCGATGGAACAGTCGGTAATAATGGCCGTGGTTTGGGAAGAGGGGTTTTTTGAGGTGGCCTTTTTTTTCCATGCAGGTTTTAGTACGCCGTTTCCTCCCCCCCCCCCCCCCCCCCCCCCCCCCGGGTAACGGAGGCCAGCTGGAGTTCAGCTTGCCCCGCGGCGGCCCGGCAGCGGCGCGGACCCTGAGAGCGAGCGGCCCGCCGCCACGTCTGGAAAAGCCGCGCCGCGCTGGAGCGGAACGCCGGAACGCCGGCCCCCCGGGGATTCCGTGGGCTCAGTAACTCATCCCCTCGGCCTTGTCCCGGGCCGCCCTGCGCTCCCCTGCACCCGCTGCACTGCAGCTCCACGGAGAGCTCCTTTACTGTGCGGCTCAGAGAGAGAGAGGCTGTGTGTGTGTGTGTGTGTGTGTGAGTGAGTGACACTGTGTGTGTGTGTGTGAGTGAGTGACACTGTGTGTGTGTGTGCGCGTGTGTGTGTGTGAGTGATTGACACTGTGTGTATGTGTGCGCGCGCGTGCTTGTGTGTGTGTTTGAGAGGGAGACAGTATGTGTGTGTGCGTGTGTGAGGGGGGGGTGTGGGGGGGGGGTTGAGGGGTGTGGAGGGGGGTGGAGGGGTGTGCCCCCCCAAACCCCCCATGCGGTCTGTGATGATTGTTTTTTCAGGGTCACTCATTCTGCCGGTGTTTCCCCAACGATTGCAGCCGCTGGACACCAGCGACAGACAGACTCTGAAAAATGAACATGGCCGCTCAGGAGCCAGCGGGCCGATAAACATCGTTTAAAAATGCCAGATTTGTCTCCTGTTATGACTGTAACGTCCAAGGCCTGTTTTTTTTAAGGTCGAGCAAAAACTGTTTGTCTCTTTTATATTTGACAATATTTACAGTAATTGGCGCGACAGGTGGAGGAAGATGACGTGCGCGTTCTGCTTTTCTGGCTCAGGGTGGACCAAAAAAAAAAACGCACACAAAAAAAAGATGGCGCTGTTGAGGCAGCCAGCCTTCTCGTTCTCTCCTGCTGCGATTTCGGTCACGCTGACCCCGTCCCAGCTCACCGGGCAGCCCACCCTGACCAGCAGCCTCTGTGCTCTGGCCTTCAGTAGTCCTGGAAATTGAACCCCCCCCCCCCCATTCTGTGGTGTGCAACATTTAACCCTTTACGGTGTAAGACCAGAAGTACATGATTAGAATGTTCTTAACTGAACATTCTAATGCTGATGTCACAATCACTGCTGGTAACTGAAGGCAGTGGAGTTCTAGAACACTGAATTAGACTTTTGGAAAAAAATTCCAAAAAAAAATACTCTTCAAAAGGTTAAATACACGGGGCGTTTTAGAAGGAAACTGAACTGCAACAGGCGCATGCACGTGCACAGGCGCAGTTATGAAAAGGGCAAAGACATCCCCGCTTGCTCCCCTGGACGGTGGGGAACTGAGCAGAGGAAAGCAGCTGGATTTGCACAAAGGAACTCACTCTTGTTAAAACGGTCACTTTTATCAGCCTTGGCTTTAGCGCGCAGTCGTTAGCGCCGTCGTCGGGCCCGCGGCAGGTTTAGCGGGAGCTGTGCGCGACGCTGAGGCACCGGCGCAGGCTGTTCTCCCGCGCTCCCCGACGCGGAGACGACGAATCACGCGGGGGAGCGAGGTTCACGCGGTTCGCGCCTCGCCGGGCTCCGACACGGGGAGACTCCCTCCCGTCCCAGACGTGAGCGCCGCCGCTAGGGAGGAACAGGAACAAACAGCGCCCCCCCCCCCCCACCCCCCCGCAGCGCACCTGTGCAGGTGAGGGGCCCGATACTCTGCTGGGCTCCCGCATCACTGAGTGCTGAAGCAGAGCCTCCCTGAAGCCCAGATCACATTAAAACGTAATGGCCTCTTAAGTGTGCTGCTGCAGGGGGAGACGCCAATCAGAACAGCTGGATGGCTCCCCGGGCTCCGCCCACCGCACTCCGACGCTCCGCCCACTGCACTCTGATGCCCTGCAGGGTTAAGCGGGGGGAGGACAGAGTGTGCTTTCAGCCAGGAGCAGCCGAGCTCCGCTCTGCTCCGTCTCTCGCTGTGTAATTGCAGACTTCCTGTTCCAGTGTTAGATTACGTGTGGGCGTGGGCGTGGGGGTGGGGTAGGGTTGGGGTGGGGTGGGGGGGGCGTAAGACTGTAACTACTTGCTCAAAGCGGGCTGTCGCAAATATCGACAAATATACAAATGAATTATCAAATGATTCAAACGGTGTTTGTTCAAATTCATGTGTATTGATAAGTGGAAAGTGTGTCATTAACGACCTGACTAGAATAATTCATAAATAAATAAAATTGCTACTTTAACTTTAGCTGTGCCCTCGTTGCCGCTGCAGCTCAGTGCAGACCTGATCCCTGGCTCCTGTCCGGCGTGAGATGCTTCGCGCGCGTGATCGGCCTCTCAGAGAGCAGCTGTTCTGGGGTCTACGCGGCATCGCTCTGTCCAACGGCGACATCATCGGCCGCTGAGGTACGCGATCGCCGATTCAAAGCGAGCGGGAGGGTTTTTTTTTTTTTAAACCCGTTTAATGAAAATGTCTTCAGTCTTTTGTCATCACGTGACCCGGACCCGGTCTTGTTGCCCTTCTGTGTGCTTCTGAAATGCGCCGTTCATGACGAGCCGGGATTTCAGTCCTTTTCAGCGGACACTTTGTGAGTATTCGGTGGCTTGTTGAATGCATTGAAACCAGAGACTGTAAAAAATATGGACAAAGCTACTGTGACGTCACCCATTGACTCTCCGTGGGTCTCCGAAAATACGTTTTGAAGCTCAATGGCGGGCGCGGCCATTGTCTCGATTTGGAGCCAAAACCATAGAGTTAAGCGGTCTTGTGATTTTTACAATTTGATTGACAGTCCGGTGCGGAAAAGCCCATCAACCTGAACGAACGATTGCAGAACGAACTTGAGGCTAGCTGACTGTCTGCCGTTATGTTTTAAAATATATTATCTGATGTTTACGGAGTTTAATTTCTATCCGTGACTGTACTCTGTCATGTAATCACGTTATTTGTATGACATTAAAAATACAATTAGGCTATGTTCAGTTATCTTCAATTTATGTTTCTCAGCAAAACGAATATGCTTAGCTAGCATATCAGTTTGCCAGTGAGCTAGGTAGGCTATCCGTGGTTAGCTCACGCATTAGCAATATGAACCACAGGGGAAGAACATTGACTACACTGATGGTCAATCAATCAGAGATGTGTAGGCTACTGGTGATTTGACTAGGCTAATTTTCGTATAACTGTCTGGTAGACCTGCTGTTAACCGAGCAAGTTATCGTCGTAGGTTTTCGCCACAGTCAGTTAATGAGCCAGTAACTGCTACTAGCTAGCCTACTCCATCGCCGTTTGTGGTGTTCACTTGCTGGGTGACGCTAGCTGACCGATCGTTCGCAAATCACTTTCTACCGAATAAAAATCAACACTGTCAGCGGTGATTAACAAATCTACCAAGTATTTTAATAACTGATCTGCAGGCGTGTAAATATGACAACGCACTTTGTACAGCAAGTTTTCCACCTGGTGCATGAAGACAAAAATAATGTAGCCTACATTTTCTAATTATTATTAGGCTATTATTTTTTTCTTGTAAATCATCAAAACCAATGGAGAAAAGCCAATATACGCAAGGAGCCCCCAGGACCGATTCTGAGAACCACTGTCTTAAATGCCTAGCTTGTCGGTCTCTTAAATGCTAAAACATGTTCCTTTCTAAATGCCAAGATGGTTAATTTCGTTAAATTCTGTGTGTGTGATTTCATCGTGTGTTGTATGTTATTCAGCAAATGAACCTTGAGACTCTTAATTCGCTTCGTGAAACTGAAAAAGTGTTCATCCCAAAATCGGGATTATAGTAGCTTTGTCACATGCGTGAAGCATGGCCCAGGTAGACATTTACGGAATGTACACGGCTGACAAGCCGTCAAACACGTCTGACAGATTGAATGTTTGCCGGTAAAGGTTAGCTAGCTAGTCAAATGGCTTGGTAGCCGAAGTTGCGAACTGTTTTAGCATAGACTACTACTGGACTACCAAATATAGCAAGCTGATTACGCTTTCTGCCAAGTAATTATTTGGTTAAGTAGGCTACCGAAAAACATAAGAGGAGGATTATTTTATGGTCGTCTAATGCAGCTGTAAATAGCACACGCCATAATGAAATCACCACGAAATGGGATGCCTGCATTTTCAGACTTAGCACAGGCGGCTCCGGCCCGCAATGTCAAGGCCAAGAGGCGCCACCGCCCACCCCAGTGACCATAGACTGTAGCCCCTCCTGTAGCTCAGTCCTCCGCAGTAATCCGGAAGTGACGCAAGCTGTACCTCATTGGTCCAGAACAAAATATTGGCACTGTGCCCAAATGACGCAATAAATCATGAAATCGACCCATGGACAGTCATAAGACGAATAAAAAAATACACCTATTATGACTATTTGTTCTTGTGAGAAAAATTATTGACTTTGTATTTTGATCGCATTTGTACCGTAGACTTACATGGAAACCGGATATGAAAACACCTATACTGGAGCCATCCGTAGTGGCGCTAGTGAGCAACCAGGAACTACAACACCAGGAAATGAGCTTCAAAAACGAAGTCTGGTTTTGGCCGCTTGATTGAAACTAATGGGACTAATAAAGATGGTTTCTGCGAGGGCAGGTCATGGGACCCAATTGGCCAATAAAACAGAGGGTAGCCCGGCGCGGTCCATTGTGGTTTGCCCCGAGCGGCGTTCTGGCTGCTATTAGAGGACGGTGACCTCCCGGTGCACCTCTGTCTGTGCGTCTCAGAGCTGCGGAGGACCTTGGCTATGGGGGGGGCGGGGCTTGGGCCGTATCGATTCCCGGCCTGGAGCTCCCGACAGCCCGATTAATGGATCGGCAGATTTTTTTTTTCCCGGCCTTTTATGGTATTCCCGGAATGCGGAGTAATCTGAGGACAGGAGGCTGGCGGTGGGCTGGCGGTGCGCTGGCAGTGTGGGGATGCGAGGCGCTCGTCAGTTTGAAGCGCTGTTTCCTTTTATAAGCCGCCGGCGCTGCTGCGATGCGTGGGAGGGGGGCAGATCACGCAGGCAAACTGTTGTGCTCTTTTTAATGGACTGATTTAGCCGGCTATTTCTGCTGGCTGCTTCTGTGTGCGTTGTGTGTGCGTGTGCGTGTGTATGTGTGTGTAGGTGTGTGCGTGTGTGTGTGCATGTGTATGTGTGAGTGTGTGTGTATGTGTGTGAGTGTTTGTGTGTGCACATACAATGGTCTGCTGTTCATGTGTCCATATTTTATTCATATTTAATGCTTTTTTCAGTTTAAGAACACAGTAGAGACAGAGGAAGGGTGGAGAGAGTGAGAGAGGGAGAGGGGGAGAGAGGGGAGGGAGAGGGGGGAAGCCCTGCCCCCCCCTCCCTTAGCTGTAGCAGGTGCTTTGGAGAGACAGAGATCAATACTGCATTAGACCAGATCGGACTGGCCTCCACAGGAGGGCAGATAATGTACTTTTTACAGGTCACTCCTCGTCCACCCACATCGCGGAGAAGAGAGGGAGAGAGGAGGAATAGAGAGTGGGATTGAGAGAAATGGGTACCAGGAGGGAGAGAGAGAGAGGGGGGTGGGAGAAAAGGAGAGAGGAGCCAGAGAGAAAATTGAAAGTGTGTGAGAAGTGGGAGGGGGAGAGAATGGAGGGAATGCACGAGGGTAGAGAGTGTGAGGTGGAGAGAAGGAAAAGAGGAAGAGTGGAAGAAGTGTGTGGCGCTGCAGTCACGAGGCTGGGCTTTTATACCAGGGGTTGCCGGTTCACCTCCCAGATGAGGCACAGTTATAGCCGCCTAATATACGCTACTGCAAATATCCAGCTGTGTGACGAACGTGCGGAATGAAATTGCAGCTCAGCACACGCCAATACTGACAGAGATGTGGAGACGTACCACGCTCGTACTAACACAGACTTAGAGACACACACAGTTGCAGAAACTGTCTTGTTAAAAGTTTTTTTAAAATGCAAAATGGGGGGAAAATGTGTGATTTGCACTACCGTCAACCCTAGAACTGCAGGGAAGCACAAACGTCTGAGAAATCAGAACGTAAGAAAGGCGGGGGGGTCCTGCGGCTGAGCGTTTCGAACCCCCCTCCGCGCTGCCCCGTCCCGCCGCTCTGCCCCGCCCCGCCCGCCCGGTCGATCGGCGCGTGCGGCAGGCCCATAAATCCGCTCACACCCGCAAGAGCAGCTAAGTGCGCTTCAGCGCTCAGCACAAGCACCGCGCACTGATCCTAAATCAATGGGCTGAGTATCACAGCCACTGAGCATGGCTCTGATACTGGCCCTGTGTGTGTGTGAGTGTGTGTGTGTGTGTGTGCGTGCGTGCGTGTGCGTGTGCGTGTGCGTGTGCGTGTGCGTGTGCGTGTGCGTGTGCGTGTGCGCGTGTGTGTGTGTGCGTGTGTGTGTATACATACATGCATGTGTGCGTGTGGCAGTGTGTGTACACACATGCGTGCATGCGCGTAAGTATGTGTGTGTGTGTGTGTGTGTGTGTGTGTGTGCTGCAGCGGTTCGGCCCCCCTGAGCCGCCACTCTCACCATCGCCGTGGAGACGGCGGGCGGAGCTCGATCCGGCCCTTTGTTTGCGGGCCCCAGCTGGGCCGGTCGTGCCAGGCCGCGCACGCCGCCCCGGCGAAAATCCCGCGTTCAGGGCCCGCCATCGCCACGGATACCGCCGCCGCCACCGCCGCCCCTTTCCTCCCCGAACACAATGACCTCACGCCGGAAACGCCGCGCTCTCCCACAAGAAGGGGGCCCTTTGTCAGGGAAACAGTCAGGCCTTCACTGCGGCCTGGGAACACACTCCGTCCAGCCGGGGAGAAGGGAGGGAGGGAGGGAGGGAGGGAGAGGAAGAGAGGTGTATTCGGGGGGGAGAGAGAGGGAGAGGGAGGGGGGGGAGAGAGAGAGAGAGCGTGAGAGAGTGCTACGGCTGGAGAAGTTCAAACGCATCACTCTCACGCTGCGCTTCCTTAGCATTACCCCTGCTTGCTTGTTAGCGTTAGCTTCTCCTGTGGGTGTGTGGGATGGTGGCAGTTTGTATTGTGTGCGTGTGCTTCATAGTCGCACTTCATACTGGATTCAACTGGTTTGGCAGTTGTGCTGTTTTCCTCTGCCAGTAAAGCACCATTGAAACGTAATGAATTGAGATAAAGGGAGAGAGATACAGAGCTGTGTAGGTGGGAGTTGGTGAGTTATTTTTTTTGGGGGGGTTGGAGAAATAAAGGCAGCACAGTTTACTGAAAGTTCCAGTAAATCTTCTTACCTTCCAGACAAAACAAGGGTTTCTGTTGGGGAGCCGTGATGACATCATCACCTGTGGGGAGCAGGAGGGGGGGGGGGGGGGGCTGGGGGGTCCAGTAATTTAGGCAAACTTTTCACACGGCGTGCTTTTTAAAGCGCGGATCCCGCCAAAGGAGGCTGGGCGCCAGCCCGGCCCGCCGGAGCCAGGGAGTCTGGCGCGCCCCCGCCGAGGAACAAGAGCCCATTCTGCCCCTCCGGCCCGCTCGGGTTCGAGAGCGGGGGACCCCCTTCCCCCCGGCACGCCGCTCCCCGTCCCCGTCCCCCGTTCCCCGGGCCTCGCAGACAGCGGGGCCGCTGTTTCGCCGGTCGCCCCCCGACTGTCCCGTGTGGGACCGCTCGGCCCGCCGGCCCCTCACAGGGCGCCTTTCTCTTCATATTTTGGGGGGGGGGGCGAGAGGGGTCCGTCAGGGGTCGGAGAGAGGTGGAGCGCAGGTGGGGCGGTGGAGAGTGCGAATGGGCATTGTCCAACCATCGCAGCACATTTAGCCAGAGGCGGAAAACCCAGGCTCAGAAAGCGAAAGTCCTCCCCAGTGTTTTGTTCCAGTCACCTGCATCTGCTAATTAGCTCAATTCTTCAGACAGGTGGTAGACTTAATTAGTTCTACCGCATTTAGTGCCTTTAGAGCCTCATTATTATTATTATTATTATTATTATTATTATTATTAATGAAGAAGTCTGTGTCACGCATGTATTGGTATGTAATGTAATATTGTCGTATGCTAAACCAGACAGTATTGTTATAATGGAAACATTATTGTGTATCCATTGGTTAAACTAAATGGAAAATGAAAGTAAATTTTGCAGTAGGACAAAACGACAACAGAAATTACAGTCATTTGTATAAATACTTGAGATGGTCTTTGGGTCTTTTTCCCCGGTCAGTTGACTGGTAATCCCTGTTGATAAACCCCGCTGGCCATAGTTTAGCACAATGAGCTTTAGCAGGGAGGAAACGGTGAAGAAATAATAATGGTGGAATTCAGTTTTAATCTGCATCTCGCGTACATTTTTGAGCCCCTGAAGAATTTGTACCGCAAACAAAACTGCCCTCATCCCTCGTTCGGAGGTGCGGGTGCTCTGGTGAGATCACAGACGAAGTGTCGGCCGGAACGCGTGCGCCCCTGCCAGCCCGAGGTGCGTTTAAAATGGCCGCTCTGCGTGGCCAGTTGCACTTATTGCAGTGTGTTTTAGTCTGTCCAAGTGCACTTATTGCAGTGTGTTTTAGTCTGTCCAAGTGCACTTAAGAGAAGAGTAACTGGCTGACGGACGGTTTTAAAACTGTCAGTTGGACTGGACTGGTGTCTGTGTGATTGTGGGTTTAGGTATTGTGTACCATAGCAGCAGAGTTATAGGGGTGTGTGTAGCATTGTGATGTGTGTGTGTGTAATGCTGTAGGATTGTGTGTATTATAGGAGCAGGGCTGTGTGTGTGTGTGTGTGTAGTGCTGTAGTAGTTTGTATATTATAGGAGGAGGGCTGTATGTGTGTGTGTGGTGCTGTAGCAGTATGTATATATAGGAGCATTGTGATGTGTGTGTGTGTGGGTGCTGTAGCAGTGTGGGGTGTCTGCAGAATCCAGCTGTGGATTGTTGAAACAGTGCCAGTGTGACCCCGATTCACCCAGCCTGTGATGCTGCAGCAGCGCGACGCTTTGTTAATGTAACACACACACACACACACACACACACTACCCCGTACGCACACACACACACACTCCCCCTCACACACACACTCCCCCCCGCACACACTCACACACACACACACACAGACTCAGCCAGCGGCTAACCCCCCCGTCCTTCCCCCGGCACACCCTGTAGTGAGGAATGTGCCCCCCTCCCCTGAGTCTGGGTCTGGGTGGTGGTCTGTGTGTGGAATGAGGAACACCTTTCCTCAGACATGAGTCATTAGGCGAGCGGGAGACACTGCTGTCTCAGAGAGACACACACTGTGTCGCTCACGTGTGTGTGTGTGTGTGTGTGCGTGTGTGGGGTGTGTGTGTGTGTGTGTGGTGTGTGTGAGTGTGTGTGTGTGTGGGGTGTTTGTGAGTGTGTGAGTGTGTGAGTGTGTGTGTGTGTGGGGTGTGTGTGAGTGTGAGTGTGAGTGTGTGTGTGAGTGTGTGTGTGGGGTGGGTGTGTGTGTGTGTGTGTGTGGGGTGTGTGTGTGTGTGTGTGTGCGTGAGTGAGTGAGTGTGTGTGTGAGTGTGTGTGTGGGGTGTGTGTGTGTGTGTGCGTGAGTGAGAGTGTGTGTGTGAGTGTGTGTGTGTGTGTATGTGTGTGCGTGTGAGTGTGTGTGTGTGTGTGTGTGCGTGTGAGTGTGTGTGTGTGTGTGTGTGTGTGTGTGAGAGAGTGTGTGTGTGTGTGTGTGTGTGTGTGTGTGTGTTATTAAGCGCAGTGCTCTGCAGGGTAAGCGGAGCTCATAATGAGTGCATTGAGCAGGCGCTCACAGGCAGAGCCTGTGTGGGTCTGGAAGAGCCGCTCGGTTCATCACCGCAAGGAACTCGTTGACCTGAGTGGGGAGCCACGCCTTCCCCAGCCTGCACCGCAGCGCTCCAGGGGGGCCCCTGCTGGACATGCGCGGAACTGCAGCTGGGTCTCCCGCTCACGCTCTGTCTCTTTCTCTTCCTCCCTCCTCCCCCCACCCTTTATCCTGGTTCCTGTCTCTCCCTTTTTCCTCCTCCCTCTCTCTTTCTCTGTCTTCATCTCTGACTTTCCCTTTCTCTTCTCTCTCTCCCCCTTCTCTCTCTCTCTCACACTCTCTCTTCTCTTTCTCCCTCAGTCACAGGCAGCGCGGGGGTGAAGCCGGAGAGAGGGGGGCGGCTGAGCGTGCCGTTATTTACGCACGCGTCCGTCTGGCAGACGCCCGCGTTCGGAGCGACTCTCGCAAGGTCACCGCGGCGATATCCGTCAAGCTCGCGTCGCGGGACGGGAGAGCGAGAGGCGCAGGGCGGCCGCTAGCACGGCGGTGTGGGAGCGCCGGCCCGCGGGACGACGCTAAAGCTAGCAGGCGCACCGGTAGCGCCGCGCACCCGCGTGACATCACACCGTCGCACCCCGACGGGCGAGGCTAACAACGCGCTAAAAATACCTTTAACGTTCCGTTCTCACAATCGTTAAGGAGACACGAAACGCTTCAAGGCTTATTTTTTTTTTACCGTTGCAAGCTTAGAATAGTTCTTAACACCTCTCCGAAGAAAACTACCGGGTCTGTGATGTTATGTGCAGTGTGATAGGCAGGGTGTGCAGATGTGGGTCGTGACTTTTTTTCGTAGCCTCCGTTTTTAGTTGAGGGGCAAGTGCTGCCAGGTTTTATGAGGATTTTTAGATCTCTCCCAAACTTACTGGGTTGCAGTGGGACAGGTGTACATGCTGTGTACATGTAAGAGGTATACAAACTGAACTGCTAAAGCATGACTGTCCCACTGCTGACTCACACACACACACACACGCACGCACACACCTCCCTCTACTGTGTATGGGACACTGTCCTCTGCTTACTTTTAGCCACAGTATGGTTTCTCTGTGGGTACAATACACGCACTCACACACACACACACACACACACACACACAGTCTGGGAGCACTACCGCACACACACACACACGCACACACACACACAGTCTGGGAGCACTACCGCACACACACACACACGCACACACACACAGTCTGGGAGCACTACCGCACACGTTCTCCACGCTCAGCCAGTCCGCTGGTGGAGCGGTGGCAGTGTGTTCGGTGGGCTGGCGGAGCAGGTGGCCGGTTTGTTGTTGGGGAGCGTTTTGCTGACACAGCACCAGTTTGCCTTCTGGATGTTGCGGTCGGTAGACGGCTGGTCACGCCGGCGCACATCTGTAGTCACTGTGCGTTGGTACTGCTGTCAGACTCCCTCTGAGAACGAGCAGTTAAGGGGCAAATACGGAGCAGGTGACTCCGCCCCCCCACGCCACTGAGCATGCTCAGTGCCCTGTCTTCACCGGGGCAGGTGCAGCCATTTCCTCCATCGTCTTTTCTCTCTCTCTCTTTTTTTTCCCTCTCAATCCTCCTTTCAGTCCTCCCACATTGTTTTCACTCTATCTCAGAACCCCCCCCCCCCCCCCTCCTCCTCAGGTCAAGTTGTCCCGGCTTCCCCCTCGCAGCCCATTGGCCCCTGCACCTGAGCGAGGTCTGAGTGACAAGAGATGCTCGTTAGGCCCCGCCCACTAGCCCGAGGTCACCTCGGGCCCTCTCCTGAGCGCCTGAGCTAATTGGCCACAGGAGAAGGCCGGGGCTGGCCGGGCTGTTTTTGCAGCTGGCGTTCCGGATAGCCATCGGGGACGTTTTTATTATTATTATTATTTTTGTTGTATTTTTTTGGGGTGGATGTTTCCCTCAGGAAGGCGGGGGTGGGAGGGGTTTGAGGGGTTAGTTCGGGGGACGCTCGGGTCACCTGGGGAAGGCTGGGGGGGGAGGTGACTCACCGGCGAGACGCTGCTGATTACCTGCGCCGATGGAGAGAGACTTCCTGCACCACGGCACGCGGTGAGTGAGAGTTACAGGTCAACCCCGTTTCACGTCCTCTTATTGTTTTAAGGCAGCTTCGGCCAAAAGCACATGAATGTGTCCAGTCAGCAGCTGAGGGGAATGGGTTCGCTTTAGTGGGTTAGCAGAAATGACATATATTTTTTATCAATGCGGCACATCCTTTATATAAAATAAGGAGGTAAAAATAAAAGTCATAAAACACTATAAACCTCGATGCCTTTCCCAAAATGGACACTTTATCGTGTACATTTCGACCGAATCTTCCAATGGGACGGAGCTCCAGTGTCTTACCATCCTGATCCTAGGCGAGTGGCTTACGTCTGGAGCGGGTCCACCTATTACACAGTTAAAGGCGCCAGTGTACTCAAAACAAATCGAACCTTCTTTCGTGTGCTTGGAGTGGAGCACCTTGGGTTTGGGTTTGGGTTGTGCTCCTCAGCCATGCTAACGAGCACTGTGTGTTCCTCTGCAGCACTCCTTCGGTGACGTTATGTAACGTGTGAATGAACAGCGCTGTTCTCTCAGCTGCTCTTTAACTGTTTTGCAGGGGGGGGGGGGGGGGGGGAGTGGGGGGGGGCATAAGTTGTTCTCACACTAAGGGGATCAACTGAAACCCTCAATTACAACCCCCCCCCCCCCCCTCCGCTCCCTACCACGCCCACATCAGGAAGAGAAAGAGTGTTTGTGTTTTGGGATGTGAACCTGCCCCCCATGTGTGTGGGTTTTGGGAAAGCGTTGTGTAATCTCATTATCGCTGGAGCCCTCCCTTAAACAAGGGGGCGGGGCGTCCTGCCATCCGATTGGCTCTCGCCAAGCACTCCTACCGTGGAGCCCCTCAATTAAATTCGAGGGGGTACACAGACACACACAGACAAACACACACACACATACGCGCGCGCACACGCACTGGGTCTCCACGGCAACCGCGTACTCCACCGTGAGACCGCTCGCCGGCAGAATTCCGAGCGGAATTGCGCCTTTTTCCCACGGGCGGCCGAGGCGGGCTCCTGTCCGTCAAAGCCCGTTTCCGTGGCATCGGGCTCGGTGCCAGAGAGTCTGCTGTGAACGGGCCGCCGGTGGCATTCCCAGCCTGTCCTTTCATTCGCTCACGTCAGTGACATCACCGAAATGCCAGGATGTCACTCAGCACACAGAACTAATGTATCACGATGCTGCTTCAGCCAGTGTAGTATAATGGGTAAGGAGTTTGTCCTGTAACCTGAAGGTCACAGGTTCGATTCCCGGGTAGAACACTGCCACCGTGCCCTCCTATAAGTGGCTCTGGATGAGAGGAGAATGCCTGTAATGTAATGTAACCATTCTTCACAGAAAAGTGTTTGCTAACTTTGATAAATATTAGTCACCCAATCAAAAAAAAAAACATAAAAACACTTTACCCTTAGGAGCATATATTTAATTCCCCAGATATTTGCCAGTGTGGTCTCCGCACTGCTTTTCAGTAAGCCAGGCTGTGACATCACTGCTAATTGTGAAGAGTGATTTTCTGAGAAGTCTGAAGAGGGGAAGCAGCGCTCCAGTCCTTACGCAGGCCGGCCTCTCTGTGTGATGAGTCATGCCTCTTCATCACTATCGCTGTGAGGGCACGATCTCCCGCTCCTGGAAACGTGACACGACGCCGTCAGGTTCCGGTTACTGACAGCACGAGGCCACGCCCCCCCCCCCCCCCAGTCCCCCCCCCCCCCCCCCTGCGCCCGCCCCCTACTGGAAACATGACACTTTATTGTCAGGTTCCTCTTACCGACATGGCGGGGGCCTTACCCTCGATTGGAAACACGACGCTGTTTTGTCAGGCTCCTCCCACCGGCCTCATTGGGCCACGCCCCCAACTGGCTCACCCGCCACCCATGGCAACAGACGACTCGTGCCATCTCGGCTGTGGAAAAAAAAATAGTGCGTTTACCTTGCCTCATTAATTTACTGATTTTTTTGCTTTGGTTTTTTGCTTATGGCCTTTAGCAGTGATTTATATGACTTGCATTTTAAAAAATTGATTTTATATATACAGTGTATATATATATATAATTATAGTTTTTTAGTTTTAACAAATGTAACATTTGCAGACTGTATAAGTAAGTACAGCAGTGTAGGCACGTGGCTTTACTGGCTCACAACAGCAGTGGCGTGTCTGGAGACTGGGACTGGAACCTATAACCATCTGGCGCTTTGCCACGCTGCCGTCTCGATCACTTCTCTGACAGTTGCCCTTCTCGTCTGGTCGCTCAGTGTGGGGCGGATCTTGGACACTGCCCCCCCCCCCCCCCCCCCCCCCAGAAGGTTCGCTGCTTGGCCAGTGTTGTTTTTGTCATCCAAGGTGCTTGTATGATGTTTTTTTTCCCTGCTGGGTCTCAGGAGGGTAGTCATCAGAACGAATGGTAAAACAATCATGATGATAATTGCGGTAATCTTGGGGGCTGTTATGATGATAATGTCCCTGTGTGAAAGTCTGCCGTCGGTGTTTGTGGGAAACGAGGGGGGGGGGGGGTGGGGAGGGAGGAGGGGGGGCGAGGGTAATGGAGAGCGCTACTGTAGCAGCTCGCCCCGTTTCTCTGCGGGCCCGGGGCCGCGGCGGGGGCGTTTCCATGTGACCCGCGCGTCTCCGCAGGGCGGGCAAGGGGGGGGCGGTGTCGAAACTCCGACCGGTCCCGCTCGCTGCGGGCCCCCTGACCGCTGCTCGTAGGGCAAACGCCAGAACCGCCCCCCCCCCCCCCCCCCCCCCCCCCCCCCCCCCCCCCCCACCCCCCCCCCCCCCCACCCCCCCCCCCCCCAACCCCCCCCACCCCCCCCGCCCCCCCCCCCCCCCCCCCCCACCCCCCCCCCCCCCCCCCCCCCCCCCCCCCCCCCCAAAACACTGACGGCCCACGTGAGGGTTGCCACGGTAACCCTCGTGCAGAAAGTCAGGTCCCAAGGCCTCATGAGAAAATGTAGACACACAACACATAACTTTATGTTTACTTACACCCACATACACATTACCGTAGACTTAACATAAACACACATGCCCTAACATAGATGTGTTCTGCACACAGATAGTTACACAAATATAGACTCACAGACTCATGCACTAACATAAACTTACACACACACTCTTTTTTATTACTGTGTCTAGAACCAGGTTTTTTTTTCAGTCTCTAAGTTACCATAGGGGACTTTTTTGGGGCAGCTTTCATTCACGTACTCCCGTTCCCCAAAAAACCTAAAGTCAGCCGACACGCCCTGGGCGGCCTTGCGCTGACCCCTTTCAGCCGTGACCTCCGGTGTCATGTGACCGGCGAGGGGGCGCTCGCAGCCCCGTGTGTCCCGAGGTCACCTGATCGGCGCAGCGGCGGTGTGGCTGGGTGTCGCGTGACCGTCTTTGGCACGGGCGCTCCTTGCGTAACGCCCGCGGGGCCCTGGTCTATTTTCGGCTGTCCGTTGAGGGTCAAAGGTCAGCCACATGCACTTTATTTCACGCCCTTTGCCCTCTGGCCCAGTCCACTCCACTCCAGTGGGCAAATAATAATAATAATAATAATCTGTGACAGATCAGCGCGTATACTGTAGATAATGGATGGATAATAATAATAATAATAATAACAATAGTGGTGATTGTGTTGTGTGTTGTGTGTTGACGGGGAGATTGTAGTCATGGAGATGGTGGGGGGGTGTAGTGTAGTGCGTAGAGTAGATGGCACAGTCATGTGGAAGGATTTCAGTGCTGCTGTGGAGTGAAAGGTTTGGTTTCCCTCCCTGTATGGGCTCAATATGGACCCAGCCCTGCCCCCCCATCCCAAAACACGCACACACTGTTCCCATTTTAGGAACATTTGCTCCTGAAAAGTGATGTGTGCTAACTGGAAAAATATTTTGGAAGCACGTTTATTAATTGGTCTGAATTAGTGTTTTCCTCAGTTTGAAAGGTTTTCAACGTGGGAGCACATGTGCTCCTTGGCACAAATGTTGGTGGAGAGCTCTGACACTCGCACACACACACGCACACACACACACACACACACACGCACACACACACACACACACACACACACACACACACACACACACACCGAGCCAAGAGGCATTCCTGGAATTCCGCGCCGGTGTGCCCATCTGCGTGCTCACCGTAGCAGGAATGCGGTGTTGAGTGCTCGCAGGTGAACAAAAATGCTAATCGCGCAGAGCGGAACATCTGTGGCACGTCAACGTTTCGCTGGGGCGGACCCGGCCTGACTTCTGTCGCTTCGAACTAAGGTGGACGGTGGCGTTAGCCTTTAATTTAGCGTCCGCGAGTCTCTCGTGCTATCGGCTGCGTGAAGCAGCGCAGATGGGGGGCGAGCGGTTTCCAAAACGAAACGGAAGCCTGGGGGTGAGTGTCACGAGGAACACGCTGCGGCGTGCGACGTAGCGGTTATTTCCAACGCCGCTTCTCGGTTGCTGTTCTGCCGAGGCCGGCAACATGGACAGGAATGTTCCCTTGTGCCGTCAGCATCGTGCTATCGTGTTATTAGCCTGCTAACGTGCTACCGTTCTGATGAGGAAGCTTCCTGGGACTGTGGGAAAGAAGGCCGGGCGTGGTCAGGAGAGGGAAAACCATTTACGGGAGCCGCAGTCATGGAAACGCGCGTCCCTCGGCGATGAGAAGAGCCCGCAAATGTGATTGGGCCATTCCGTAATGGAGGGGCATAAAAAGCCGTAATGCCTCCGCTGGGCAGTTGAAAAGTTCATCTCAGGATCTCAGGCGCCCGTAGCCATTCCCGCCCCTCGCCACCCCCCACTGGCTATCAGGCACAAACGGACGTATAAACAGCCAGTCACTCAAAGCGAACGGGCCAATGGCGGCGCAGACTGACGCAGAGCCTCAGAGGCACTGATGGGATTATGGGATGGCGGTAGAGCAATCCCTCGTCCGTGGAGTTAAGGGATTCTGCAGCTTTATCCCGCTCTCGCTTACCGAAGCTGCAGATGGACCCCCTTTGTCTCAGGGTACGGATTGAGATGAGTAATCCCGTCCAATCAGTGGCCTTTTTAAAGACAATACGCATCTTCTTTTTGGCAGTTGGGCACGTGTGCTGTGGTGTATGGCAGTGTAGCATAACGGGTAAGAATTGGTCTTGTAACCTAAGGGTTGCAGGTTCGATTCCCCGCTAGGACACTGCTGTGGTACCCTTGAGCAAGGTTATAACACTGCATTGCTTCAGTATACATCCAGCTGTATAAAATGGATGCAATGTAAATGCTGTGTAAACAAAATAGTGTAAGTCGCTCTGGATAAGAGCGTCTGCTAAATGCCTGTAATGTACTGTAATGGGTAAACACAGGAGCTTTACCTCCCCCACAGCCAGTTCGCCCTTGGCTGAGACCGAACACGGCTAGTGCACCCCAAGGTGACCTCACCTTGGCTCGCCCCCAAATGCCAGAGCGAGCGTGATGATCAGGTGTCCCGATCAAAGAACACATGGTTTAAAAAAATGTTTAAAAACAAATCCTCGAAAATAGCTGAGGTGGAGCCCCGCCCTGGAGCTGGAGTTTGAACTCTCAAACCGGCTTTCTTACCCGGGACCGGTAGCTGCTTCACCCGGACTGACCTGAGTGGAGAACTCAATCCCCTCTGCGCATTCCTTTCCAAACCTGCAGCGGCGGGTTCAGCTCAGGTAGCGGAATCAGAGAGGGAGAGACAGGGGGGGGGGGGGGGGGGGTGGGAGAGAGAGAGAGAGGGGGGTGGGTGAGAGAGAGGGAGGGAGGAGGGAGGGAGAGAGAGAGAGAGAGAGAGAGAGAGAGAGGGGGGGAGAGGGAGGGAGAGAGGGAGAGGGAGAGAGAGAGAGAGAGAGAGAGAGAGAGAGAGCGCCCTGCATTAGCACCCTGTCTGCGGGAGGGCTCTGTGTTGTGCAGGCTCTGGCGTGCTGTACGGCTGGTTGCAGCGCGTCATGTGATGTCACACTGCTTCCTGTGCGCCGGTCTGACGTCCACTGCACACTGTGAACGCTAGTGATGACAGATGAGACGCTACAGGAAGACTGATCCTGGTATTCTAACACAACCAACCAGTCAGAGGCAGTTAGATATATCACTATAGCAATTGTTTGTTTCAGTTTATGTTTATGTTTTAATATATTTCTATATGTGCGGCTTGACAATGTTTACAAATGTATTTCATGCCAATAAAGCATGTTGAATTTGAATTTGGCAGTTTTGAGAGAGAGAGAGAGGGTTTATGTTGTGTATGCATACATGCATAAATTATGCATGCATGCATACATGCATCCATATATACATGCATGCATGCATGCATGCACACAGTTGGTATCTGGTTGCAGAGCAGGGCATTGTCACCTCCTGTTTCTTCTTCAAAGCCAGGAAAGCAGAGGCTGCGCAGCGTTTGGATTCCACGCAGATGCGTCTGGCCCAGAGACCGGCTCCTTCAGAACAATAACAGTAAATAACGTACCTGTGAGTGCTGTGGGCGCTGACTCACCAGTTCCCTCCGGTGTCTCTGGAGGCGCTGCACAGGAATACGCGCTCAGACGTTTTCCAGTTGTGCAGGAAACGCGAACGGCGCCGGCGCCGTTCAGCGGCAGCCGGTGCGAGCGCCATCTAGTGGCGGAACGTGGCGCGTCATCGCTCCGTTGGGCCTGGGGGGGGAGCACCCCTTCAGCCAGAGTATGTGATGTTGGGGGTTGGGGGGGGGGTTGGGGGCGGGGGGGGGGCTAGCATTTCTACGGCCGTGTCCCCCCCAGTGGTGGCCGGGGAGACAGGGTTCAGTGAGCTCGACTCGAACCCGAACACGGAGGGCGAGAAGCGCGCGGCTCGCCCTGGTTTCGCGGCCTGCTGAATGGACCGATAGAGCCGGGTCCTGACGGAGTCGCTGTGAGGTCGGCGTGGAGACAGGCTGTCTGTGGGGGGGGGTGTTTATATTTCTCAACAGACTCACTAGTCTGTTGAGAAATATAAACATGGAGAAAATTGCTCTCCACAGACAAGACTGCACTGTGGCTAAAGATTTCCAGCCCTGGTCCATCTCTCTCTCTCTCTCTCTCTCCCTCTCTCTCTCTCTCTCTGTCTCTTTCTCTCTTTCTCTCTCTCTCACTAACAAGGTGGCCTTTCTCTCCGATGATCCCTTTTTCAGACAAGGTTTTAGACATGACCTAAAATGGAAACCCGAACAGTGTAGGTCCCGCCGCTAAAAATACATGCATCGTTGAAGGAGCACTATTTGGAGTAGAGTGTGTATACTGTATGTGTGTACTCTGTGTGTGTGTGTGTGTGTGTGTGTGTGTGTGTGTGTGCGTATACTGTGTGTATACTGTGTGTGTGTGTGCGTCTGAGTGTGTGCGCGCGTCTGTGTGTGTGTGCGCGTGCATATACTGTATGTGTATACTGTGTGTGTGTGTGTGTGTGCGTCTGAGTGTGTATGCATTTGTGGGTATGTGTGTGTGTGTGTGTGTGTGTGTGTGTGTATATGTATATGTATATGTATGCATTTCACTGCACCCAGTAATAAAGCATCAGGCCCTAAGCGGAAATCCGTCAGGGAGAGTGGGGAAGTGGAGGCAGGAGGTGGAGGAGAGGAGTGCTATGCCTGACACAGAGAAGATACTGTAGGTGTGACTCTGCAGCGCAACAAGGTTCCTGTCGGCTTTAAGCATGAACTGCCATTTTGGCTTGTGAGGGAGTAACGCTCACTGTACAGACTGGAAGTGCCAGGTTTTCTTTTTTTGTCCAGAGATATTTTATTTTTAAAAAAAAGGTCATGACCTGACTGTTGGACTAAGTGCGCATGGGGTCTCCCAGGTGACTGATTGGAATGGTGGAATCCAGGTGTGTGTCTAATTGTGAGCCAAATTAAGATCAGCTGTGCTGACTGGTGGGGTGGAGTGGAGGTGATCTTTTTGTGACTGCGTTTGGCCAGTGTGTTAGCAAAGCACATCCAAGCTCTGATAAATTAGAAATGTTTTGTTTGTCTGAATGATCAGCCAGCTTTGTGACATGGCCCCTGCATTCAGCTGGGGAGGGGAGGGGAGGGGAGGGGAGGGGGGGTTTACCTCTTACCCGGTCACTTCAGTGGTGAATTTCCTAAATTAATAAGGAGGCCTGGAGCTTTAGGGTGGATTCAGATGGGTGGAATCAAAACAACAGGGTAGTCATCCCCTTAGGGGGCTGTGACATCACACTGAGTCACACAGGGCACGGGACGGATGTGGATGGTGGCAGCGTAATAATAATAATAATAATCATCATCATATAATTATTATTTTATTCTTATTATAATACTACTACTACTACTAATAATATTAATAATAATAATTATGTAATTAACAAAAATAATAGGTTTTATAATAGAATGTTTTTATACATTGGACTCACTGCATGCCAGATGAATAAGGGAATTAGACAAAAAGATGAGAGATAAACACAAAGAAAGATTCATATCTCACAGGATGTGTGCACGGTGGTTAGAGCGCTTCACTGCCGTTTGGCGTGTGTGTGTGTGTGGTCTGTGTGAGCATGCGTGTGTGCGTTATGT
>CM045901.1:11955024-12022524 GCA_025169545.1 Anguilla japonica | reverse complement strand
TAAGGGTTAGTGCATAAAATTAAGTGATTCTGCTTTTCTGATTTTTCATTTCACCACGAGGGGGCAGTGCAGACAAGCATCGAACAGTTGCTGTAATGAAACCGCTAAAATGTCATAGGTTACTTACTGGTTTTGCGGACTGGGGGTGCAGGCTCGATGCTTGCCAGGTATCTCACTCTTTCCTTGTCTGTTCAGGCTTCTGTCTAATGCACCTGCATGTATTAAAGCCAGGTGATGAGCCTTTTAACCTGCAGGCTGAGTTTCCCCACTTTTAATAACGCTGGAGTCCGTAGCCTCATTTGCCTGTGTTATACATGCAGGCACAGCGTGTGACTGGGCTGTTTTGACTGAAAGATGTTCGTTGGATAATTGATGTGTGATGTGTTCCTTACGTCTGTCTCTTTTAGGGTAGTCCTACAGGTATAGCCTGTACTTATCTGTCTAACGTTACCTTCTCTTGGTACAATGCCAGTTATTGTTTATTAGGTTAATATTACGCTTGATTAGGAATGGGCCTTTTGTGTGCCTGCTAGATGTTAATTTTTGTTTCCTGCTCCCGTACTTGGCCCTGGAAAAATGCACCAGCTAATAATGTAATCTAATGCCTACCAGTGTTGACATCATAGCAACAGGCAGGCACGATTAAAAAAAATCCAATAAAGAATTATTACTATCGTATAACTGCGCTGCAAAGCCCAGGAGTTAAGTTTCCTCAAATGGCTTTTTAAATTGAGTTATAATTATTATGTGGGTTATTATGAATTTTTAAAGTCGAGACCACTCAGCTCATTTAGAAACACTTGGCATTTAGGTTTTACAGCACGTAATAAAATACTTGCACAGCAGGGCTGTTATTGTGTTTTTTATAAAACACCTGCAAGTATCCGGAAGCATAACCTTAATTCCCCCCAAGTATCCTTCAGGGGAATATGAGCGTTTATCTGTTTTTGACTTGACTTCCTAATGACAAGCCCTTATGTTCTTCTGCTTTGTTACAGGAGATGGGACACCAAGGCAAAATGAGGAAAGATCGTTTGCACAAAGGGGCTGAATACTTAACTTACTTTTAATATGATCACGAAGATATCTAAACACTAATATAAGTTTTGAGATTATCGAGGTTCTTAAATTGGAGAATGCAGAATGGAGAAGATATGTTTTACTTGGACTTATTTGCAACACGACAGAGCTCTCTGAAGACACTGTATGACGCCTCCGTCATATGTATAGAGCATTTATCATTTCCTTATCTTTTCCAGATTATTTTTTTCTGCAGAACCCTGCCGCATGACGGAAATATGATTATTAGAGTTACCTTTGGCTCTGACAACGTCGCGCACAGGAAGTCTCTGTATATAAAAACTGCAGAGGGAAAACGGCACTGTTCCCCATCGTTGGCTGGTTGTCAATACGCACCAGCCTCACCGTTTAGTTCTGGGTTCCATTTTCACTTGTCATTCGTATGCCGAGTAAACTGTCATGTGATCTAGAGAGCGAACGCACTCATGTTAATATACTATACGCGTGAAGCACAGACATGACTGAGTTTGTTTCCATAAGCCCTGCATGAACAGTCCTGACTGAATCTATGGTTATGGCTTTCGGCACCTTGAATGACTTAATCAATGGGTTCATTATAATTAATTACTTTCCCACAATTATCTAGTTGTCTGTCTATATTATCTGAGTATGGCTTACAGAGAGTTGAAAGCTTTATTAATCTATTTGTCTTCCAGATAAGAACTAAAAATGAGAGTATGATTTAGAGAGGACAGAAAGCCTTATATATATATATATTTGTCTTCCAGATATGAACTGGAAGTCAGAGTGTGATTTAGAGATACTATAAGGCCTTACATATCTATTTGTCTTCCAGATAAGAACCAGAAAACGGAGTGTGATAAATAGAGGCTTTAAATCCTTATGCATTCTGCGTATGATGGTGTTGGTGTAGCACGCAGGCTAATCGGCTCAGTATGTTTTTCTCTCTCTCTCTCTCTCTCTCTCTCTCTCTCTCTCTCTCCCCCCCCCCCCTCTTCTACAGAGGAGAGGACTGGCACGGTTTTTTGCCTGGCACCACGTATTGCGATACCTTCACTGCACAGTAGATGGAGCCACATTAAAAATACTGCACAAAAAAAAAAAAAAGATTTCAGTGATTCAGTGATATGGAAACAACAGTCCATGCAGCTAGTGATGTGCAGCACATTGTAAACATTTAACCAGTTAAAGTGTTTCCAACTGTATATAAAGCAGTAGTGTGATAGTGTAATAATGTGACCACGTCACTCTGTGTGTACAGTTGCCACATGGATAAATATAGACATCGTGCTGCAAGTGGACGGTTTTATTGAGTTAAGATGAGATCTCCTCCGGGTGCCCTTCTCACAGGAAACAAAGATAAAAAGGCCTTGTCTTTCGTATTAGAGTCCGGAGAAGGATCCTTTCGCAATTACAGTGACCCCTCATCACTGTCCCACTCCCTCCAGTGAAACCGTAAATCACGTGTAAGTGAGTTGGTCAGAGAAACGCGTGCGGGGTTTTGCGTGATTGGAGCGGGAGGCTGTGATTGGCTGGCCACGCGCCCTATCCCTGTGAACACGCTGCAGGTATGTCATTAAAGAGGCCGGCAGGAGAAGGAGCGCTTCCCGTCGATTGGCTCGTTTGCCGAGGAGGGGGCGGAGTCCTGAACTGAGCTCTCTCATTAACTTACTGTAGTCTCAGAGGGGGCTGGGGGCTGGCTGGCGTCAGGTGTGCGCTAGGCTAACAGGCTGGGGAGCACAGCCTTATTGATCCAGGGCTCTGGGTACAGCAGCACATTAAGAGACTTATCCTATAAAAAAAAAAAAAAAAAAAAATTTCTGTCTTTTAAAAAGGCTCATTTATATTTCATGGACTGAGACATGGGCAGGACGGCTGCTAGGTCTGAAACATTTCTAACGCTTAATCCGTGTCTGGGAAACTGGCCTGTTGTTCATTTATTTTTATAGAACGGCCTTAGCATTGTAGGATCCAGCATAATATAATACGTATTTCTTAGGTAAGACCAGAGACTTATGTCCCCTACAGGGGGGCCGTGTCAGTAGAGGCTGAAAGCGCGTAACTCTTTCTTTTCCTGGTTCTGGCGGGCGGCAGGGTCTGCTGGTTTTATTTGTTACTCGGCACTTAATTGGGTCAGGATCGGGTGACCTCCCCCCGCCCTCTCTTTACTGGGGCAGACCGCTCTCTCAGGACCTCCCGCCGCTCGGCGGTGAGTCACTGGAAGCCGGCTGTCTCCGTCAGCGTTTTTTTTTTTTTTGGGATGCTCCGCTTGGCAACACTGGCACTCAGGGAGGAGTGCCCCCCCCCCCCCCACACACACACCTCCAGAAGTAGGTCAGGTCGGTGTGATCAGTCAGCATGCCCCCTCTGCAGCTCTGCTGGTGCTAAACTCTGCTCTCTCCCTGCAAACGGTGCCTGCATGCTGGGGTGTGCAGTGACATTTTGTCGGGTTGAGGTGCACGTACATCACTAAAATGAGAGGACCGTGTATAAAATAAGTGCTGTAATTCTTACACGGTTCACCCGATGTAGGTGTAAATACCCTCAAATTAAAACTGACAGTCTGCACTTTGACCGCATTGTTTCCCTTCAAATCCAACCTACTGGAGTACAGAGCCAAGAGAACAAAAATGGTGTCATCGCCCATTATACAGTATATGTAAAACCCTGGAGCAATTTGAAAATTGTGTGCATTATTGCAAAAAGATACTCATGGCATCTAAGTCTCACGCTTTTTCCAGATTGTTGGGGTGCTATGGGAGATGTGACCATGTAGCCACATCTGTGACTGTAACACATTGCATGACTGCCAGGCTAAGGCTGTATCCACAACAGACCATGTGACCGCTGCACTGTACCGCCGTTGATCCATAACAACAAACATCTTCCATAAAGTTGCTCTCGGGGCCATCCAGACAGGCTAATTAGCTATCGATCACGCTCGTACGGGCGGGGGCCCCTCCCTGTCGTTCATGTGACGTTGGCCTTTAACCGGGGGCTGCCATTGGCGGTAACGAGACGGCGCCGTGTCCAATTACGGCCGAGCGGAACTAGCCGTACGGGACGCTAACGCTAACGAGACAAACGCTCCGAGGCGTGGGAGCGGAGACGACCTTGATCTCTTACGGGCCTCTGAATGGTAATGGGGGAAAAGGATTCCGATCGGACCAGCAGACCACTGCTGGGGAACCTCTGGTATCACGAGGACCGGAGAATTCCACTCCCTGTTAAAAGTTCCTGTTTGTTCAGAAATCAAGCAAGGTGGGCTGTACAGAGGTCTCTCATTTAAAACTTACCTCTGTGTATGGAGCCACTGTAGTTCCTGGGGGCTTGAGGCTTATATCTGCCAGTGAAAATGCGTCCTTTAAACTTTGGACTTCAACTCCCAGCAGCCCCTTGTGAACTCGACTGGTGGTTTTGCAACATTTCCCCCTTTCCACACAGTCATCCTGATTAATAATTTGCTTTGTGCATTACCCATGTTCCCGCCATAACAACAGGAAAGCCTAGCGGCGATGTGAAATAAACAAACAGCAGGTAGTCACGGTTTCGAATGAGGTTCTGAGCGGATGCTTTTGGGAGCTGGGCTCCAAAGCCTGGGCTTGCCAAAGTTACCATTAGCCTACACCCCATATATCAGCCTGACAGCCTCATCTGTAGATAACGCGCTCGGAAGGCGTACACAGGCATATAATTACCTCCGCTGTCCCTGGACTTGGGCAAGATGCTCACTCTTCCTGGTTTAATGATGTTTTAATGAGGGCAGTTCCTTCAAAAGCCAAAAAAAATAAATAAATACAGAATCACCCTGTGAAATTGTATACATTACAACGGCTCGCTTGTGTTACTCTAAAAAATGGCTTCTCTACTGTGATATTCAGAGATTAGCTAGTTTTAACTCTGTATGACGAAATCCCCAGAGAGGGGGGGGCAGCAGGCAGGGTAGAATAAAAACGTTTTGGTTTTTAGGATTTCCAACCAATGCAGATCCTGCAAAGCTTTCAGTTTCATAGCCCTCCATAGAATGTGCTGGAAATTTGACCAGTTTTCTGCGTGGGCGATCGGTGCTGATAGCAGGTGGGATCTGACTGCATTTAAAGGAGCAGACGGCAAACCTGCCTCAGCTGTCTGATTGGCTCACAGATCATGCTCATAACTGCCAGGTGGGGTTCCCTGAGTGAGGATGGGGGACCCCCCCCCCCCCCCCCAAAAAAAAAAAAAAAAAAAAAACAAAAAAAACCGCTGGATGTGTCATACACCTGGGCTGTCTTGGAGCTACTGGGAGAACGGCAATAGTCCTCTTACCCAGAATGCTTTTGGTGACGGAATGCTTCCTACAGTAACTGGGTACACCCCCTGAAGCTAAGGGAGGGGGGTGGGGGGAAATCGAACCCCAAGATCAAAGGGGAGATGTACATATTTGGCATCGGTTCTTAAGAGCTAGAGTATCATTTCCAAGCCATCTTTGTGATTGGCCACATCCCTGGGAGAACCTTGACCTTCTGACTGACCTACACAACTAAGCCACACAATACCATGATGATAGTCAATTAAGATTTTTATTTTTCATGTTAGAGTAGATGTATTTTATGTGCTGCTGTGCCTCTGTTGGTCCCATCACAAAAACAAAATTATACTGAGCTGCAGGGAAAAAAATAATTATATCAGCATATCGGTGAGAATATGGTCTGATAAGAATGCGACAGTTACATGCTGTACGTTTAATTACAACCTGATCCACACACGTTCTGAAAGCTGTGTGTACGTCTGAAGGAATCTTTGCGTGTTTAACGGCAGACTACCCCTTTATTAATTATGCAGCAGTCCTCGCCCCCCCAGACGGGTCTCGTCAAGTAGCTGCGCGAGCTACTATAACCCAAGCCGCTGTGGCTGCTGCACGGGGGAGGCACCGTTTGGAAATAGAGCAGCAAAAAAAATACCGTAAATTCGTTCAATAGAAAGGGGTTCACAAACGCAGACTCTCGACCACGAAAGGAGAAACACGGATAGGAAAGAAAACATTAACAAATCGTATTTTAATGTGAACGTGGAAGGAAACTAATCCCACGGAAAG
Source organism: Anguilla japonica (assembly GCA_025169545.1). Classification (NCBI taxonomy): domain Eukaryota; kingdom Metazoa; phylum Chordata; class Actinopteri; order Anguilliformes; family Anguillidae; genus Anguilla; species Anguilla japonica. The sequence continues at coordinate 12,016,409 of CM045901.1, read as the reverse complement.
ATGCGAGGAAGAAGCATATTCTTGTTGGTTGTTTACGCCTTGTTCCAGCTTGAGATTGCAGGTAATGTTTCGTAATTGTTAACAGGTGCGGGGATAACCTTGCTCACATCCAGGTTTTTTTGTGTAACTAGTCTTTTGTTGACCAACGTGCATGTTTTATCTGAAGGTTTTGTATGAAATGAGGACAAGTTTGTAATTTTCGGTAATTGTGAAAAGAAACCGACGGCTGTCAATGTGACCGTTTGAGGCGGTTTCAATGAATTGTCGGGTCATAATTCTTGTTATGCAATATCCGAATTTCTGCAAGTTTACAAATGTGCTGATGGTTTGTGGAAAATACAGTTCATATGTGTGGTATGCCTGTAAAACAATATGTGATTAAATCCGACTAGGGCTGGATGCGAGAATTCCTACAGTAAGAATTAAGCATTTTTAATGTATACACTCCTTGCGGTATAGCTAAATGAATGGCAAGATGTCCAAGGCTAAGATTAACAGTAAAAAGCGAAGCGTTTGTGTGTGTGTGTGTGTGTATGTGTGTGTGTGTGCGCTAATATTTGTTCCCCATTAATGGGTGATCGCTGTTGCCAATCAAATCCCTGCCTCCAGTCCAATCGCATGCTTTTCTTCAGCACCAAGGAAGCAAACGTGTAGCCGGGGAAAAAACAGACTTTAACTGAACGGAAAAAAAAGATCACGTCCAATGATCAAATTTCGCATTTGGATTGAAAGAAACTTGATACAGATAGAGAAGGGAGCTTTTTGATAACATTATACTTCATAAAAACGTAGGCTATCGGATTCTAAAATGATTATCACAGGCATTAGTTTGTATGTGCTCGTCTGTTATTGTATTCGTGAATGCATTAAGTTAAATGAATATGAATGTTATTTTATCAATTAGATCCTGGTATAGCTACTGTGCCGGCGACTTTGCAACTGTTTAACGTTTGTTATGAATGGCTTGCCACTTATTATTATTATTATTATTATTATTATTATTATTATTATTATTATTATTATTATTATTATTAGTAGTAGTAGTAGTAGTCGTAGTAGTACAGTAGTCGCAGTAGTAGCAGTAATGATAATATCCCAACTACTATAAATAATTATTTCTACAAACTACTAATGTAGTATCAATGGTATTTTTAGCTGCACCATGACCATTATCATTGTCATCACTCAGAATGATTCATATTGGCTGTTATGTGTTGTGTATCACCCATTCAAGAATGCACAATCTTTGCACAGTCCCAGGGGCCCCATGATGCAACAGGGATTAGACACTTAACGGCTCGTATTGGAACGGGGCTACTGAGCGATTCATCCGCTGAATGGAGGTGAGAGGAACGATAGACCTCGGTGTTATCATTGCCGAGGGCTGTTTATTATGGGTTAGCGGACTCTCCTAGCCACCGTGAAGCACCTGTCAGAAGAGGGCGTGGCAGCCCGGTTTGACTGGCACATCTCTGTCTCCCAGCGACCAATCAGCTTCCAAGGTCAAAGATTTGATGGACGGCTGAAAACCCCCAGCCTCCAATCAACCCCCTGCATGTAGCGCTACGCTCACCTCGTGCTGTAGCGGGTCTGTCATATTTACATAGGGGCTGTGTAAAGGTCACGTCGCTGTCCCTTGTCGTCCTGGCTGCACGTGTCTTGGCCATTGAGTTTATATAGTGGAACGTGCCCAGGGGTCGCACAACCTGCCAAGCCTCTCTTGGGACTAATGCCTCGTGGCCATTGGCTGAGCGCGCCCATGTGACCGTCGTGCTTCCGGGCCGTGGCATTCTTTGGGCCGCACTGAACGCAGTGAAAGGAGGACAGGCTCCGTAGCTGCTAGCGCTAGAGCATGAGCGAGCAAGTTAATTAAATAGGGATATCACAATGTGCGCTTTCTTCCTCTCTGCCTGTCTCTCTTTCCCTATCCCTCTTTTTGTATTTCACCATAATTCTCTCTCTGTACAGACCTATTAAATTAAAATGAACTACATTTTATTTGAAGGACTTGTGGCCTTAATTTGTAAAAGCTCAATACTGTAATAACGGTTGAACATCTACATTTCTCTTGTGCAACTCAGAAAAATGTATCCAATGGGCGGCCATATTGTTTCACCTAATAATCAGAACATACCAGATCTTATGTATGAGAATCCATACATGATGCATGCAAGGCTCTGTGTGGTTTTCTATTGCCTGATATTATGCATGGTTCACATGGCTTAAGGCAATGGGCTTACATGTGCAAAGATTGAGGTCTCCATGCCCTATGATGGATTGATTAGAACAAATAGAACCCCTTTTTGTATTTGCCACCATATTTTATTTTCCTTGCCACAACGTGACCTTTGTGAGCCTGAATGCATGCTTGTTACAATATTCAAAGCGACAAAATCAGAATCAAATTTGAAGCGAAAGGTTTGATAATGTGTGTTAAAAGGCAAAAAAAAAAAACACACATTAGGTCTAGGTCCAGTTAAAAGTTACAACAATGCATATAAAACACACCAGTAGTGTTAAATCTAAACACTAAGACCAGTTTGGCGTAGGAGACTTGGCTGCAGTAAACACTGCTGCTCAGACTCAGCTCTGCTTGGCTGTGTGTGGGGCCGCTGCTGTCCAAGGTGCTGAAGGCCTCTCTGCCTGTGGGAGGGAACCGGAGCAGATGGCAGCAGCCCCTCTGTCCCTCCCTCCCTCCCTCCACCTCTCACTCTCCATCGCGGGGCGTTGCCGTGAAACCGGATCTGGGCTGGCTGTGACGGAGAGCCGCCTCGCGGTCCCCCCCCCCCCCCCCCCCGTGCACGCGACAACCGTCAACCGTGTTCGACCCGTCCCCTCTCACCTCTGCCGTGTCTCTCCCCCCCCCCCAGGGTGCTTCTCCGGGGACCATGGCGGCTTCCCCACCGCGCAGGAGCGCGAGCGGCGGCGGTGGCGGTCACAGTGGCACCTCCAGGAGAGGGGTTTGGGTTTGGACCTGAACGCCGGGGGGAGGCACGGGGGCCCCTTCCACTACCTGTCCCGCGCCAGGATCGGCAAGCTGCACCCCCCCGCTGCCGCCCCCCCCGCCGCCGACGCCGCGGCCCGGTCCCACTTCCTCCAGGCCCCCCGAGAGCAGGGCGTCAGCCTCCTGGCCCAAACCGGGCATGAGGTGGAGCTGGAGAACGCTCCGGTCTCAGCCCAGCACATCGTCACTGTGGTGAGTACACCGTGTGCGGAGGTATACCCATTATAGTGCAGTTATACCCACTACAGTAGAGTATACCCATTACAGTGCAGTTATACCCTTTACAGTAGAGTATACCCATTATAGTGCAGTTATACCCATTACAGTAGAGTATACCTAAAACAGTGCAGTTATACCCAATACAGTAGAGTATACCCATTATAGTGCAGTTATACCTATCATGCTATAATATACTCATGACAGTACACTGTGCCTATTAGAGTACAGTTATACCCTTTACAGTTCTGCTATGCCCATTACAGTACAGATGCACATATTACAGCACAGTGCTCCCATTACAGTTACAGTTTGCTGGTGGGTGGTTATTAGTATGCTGGTGGGCGGCTTGTCTCCTGTGATGTCTGCTGGCGCTGGACCTCTGATACTCCCACAGGGCCCGAGCCCGAGCTGTCCGTCTCGCTGTCTCTGGGCCATGTGACAGCCCCCCCCCCCCCCCCCACCCCCCCCCCACACGCTCCGCGGTGTCGGCCAGGTGCACAGCTGGCCTTGGGGGCTGACAGGCGGCGGGAGAAACAGTGTCTCGGGAGTCGGGGGGGGGGGGGGGGGGGGGGGGGGGGGGTGTGTCAATCATATTTCAGCAGAGAGTCGCAGTGCATTATGGGCCAGCGTGACAGCGGCAGTGTGTATCCCTCCGAAATCACTGGCCTGGATTCAGTCTGAAGTCGACCTGAATTTGGACTGTGTTTATTTATGTTTTTAATAATTCCAAAATGTGCCAAGTTTTATTCCTCGCAAACACAGCTTGGTGTTTTAATTTTGGTCGTATGAACTCTCCAACCTGTATTTGCCAAGATAAAATGAAGGGGTGGTTTTTGTTTTGGCCTTGAATGTACGACTGGGTTAAATGAGAAAGAACCCTCTCCTGGCAAGAGCGTTTGATTTAAATAAAGACGTAGAATCTGCCTCAGGCTTCATGAGACTTAGAGCACGTTTGCGGAAGATCGCTGGGGGTTTGGAGACGGTTAATGTTAGCGCCTTGGCCTTCGGTGGTTCTGCTGTAAATAAGGCTGTCAGTGCGCCGTGGGGCCTGTTGCTTTGTCATTTTCCCATGATGCCGTTTGGTTGGTGACAGCCCTCCCTGCCTGGCAGAGCTCCAGCTCGTCTGCGCCGCCTGTTTCTGATTGGCTGCGAGATATCTGGAGACTGTGTGTGTGTGTGTGTCGTGTGTGTGCCTGTGTGTGTGTGTGTGTGTGTGTGCGCGTGTGTGTGTGTGCACAAGCGAGTACAAGTGTGTGTGTGCTCATGCAAGTGCAAGTGCATGTGTATGTGTGTGTGTGTGTGTGTGTGTGTGTGTGTGATTTGTCACGTTGACGCAGGTCAAGCTCTTCAGGGCAGGGAGACGCCAGGCGATCAGACGAGGGTTTGTTTGTTTTGTTTGTTTTGTTTTGTTCTGCGCCCGGCTCGATCGAAAACAAACCAGTGCAGCCCGAGACCCAGTTTCGTTCGGAGCGGCGCTGACACAGTTTCCCACAAAGCGGAGATGTTTCAGTGCCGTTACGCAGCGCCAGACGCCGCGCACCGCTCCGGTTAGCAGGCCTGGCTCTGTCAATACCGGAGCTTAAAAAATACATGCCAGCTGAGCGGGCCTAATTGCAGCCCAGCGTTTGCGACGATGCACGCGGGAGGATAGCGGGATTTCGTTTTGGCTCGCGGGCGGAACAGACGGACGGGTATCAGCGTACCGCTTAGCGCCCGTTTGTTTAGCGTCCGCGGGCGCCTGATTGATGTCCCCCGCCGTGATTTATCGCCCGTCCGTCCGGCTCTCCTCGAGGCGAGGGGGGGGTCCGTCTTTCCCCCCGGTTCCCCCGTTTCACCGCCAGAGCCGGTGGCGGGATCGTTAGACCGCGTCTTTTTTTCCGCGGGTTGCATCGACGGGCCGCCATCGACGAAACGTCCGTCACCCCCCCCCCCCCCCGGACCCCCCGTAAGAGAGTTAGGAGCTAACGAGCCTCCGCGTTCCGGGAGCGCGTCCGGGGGGCCCCGCCTTTTTCCGATCGATTCGCCGAAACGCGCGCCCCCTGCGTGCCTGCGTGGTTCAACCCACCCGGCCCTGCGCGTGCTATCCGTCCAAGGTCAAGGAGGGGTGGAGGGGTGGAGGAGTTTGGGGGTGGGTGGGGGGGAGGGGGGGGTGATTAACGGTGACATAAATGGTGTTCTGGACCACGTCCAGAAAATCCCGGGCAGCCACAGTGGGCCGGCTGAAATATTAATGATGGTGGATCATGCAGTCGGGACGCTCCCGTTGAAACTAGAGACGCCGCAAACGTCCGACAGCTTCATCTTGTGCTGGGCTGTCTTTTAGACAGAGAGGCAAGTGCAAGATGTGGTTTTAATTGCAGTTACTCTACAACCAACGGAGGTCTCCTGTGGAGAGCCAAGGGAAGAGTCGCATTTTAAATTCCTCCTTTGTTATTTCAAAACTAGGAATGGACAAAGATGCAGCAGGAATTACCTGTTCTGCAGACCTGGATGAGCACGCCTGTATTGTGTTGCTGTTCATTGTTATTATAAAATATTGGGTTATGTTGGCTGTTGATCACTGCTTTTGTTATGACTATCTGATTGTAAAAGTTTCCCTGTGTGTGTACATGTCTGTGTATACAGTATGTACACAGGGTGTAGACATAGGGCCAAGGACAGAGTGGTTTGCAGACGTATCTGCAGGCTGCTTTTTTGTCTTTTATTTGTTTGATGGCTTATATCGTCCGCAGTGCGGTTTTTATAACCGTCTCCATTGGTGGGACTTCACCTGTGTGCTGTCAGCCCTGCCGATTCGTATCGCTCCCCGGGTTGTCGTTTCTAATCTGGGCGAAAAGCACTTTCATTACTGGAGCAGGAAATGAGCAGGGATTATCTCGCCCGGCTCCCTGTCCCTGCAGGAAGCCCAGGTGGGGGGTTCCGTGGGCAGGAAGCGCAGGCCTCTCTCTCTCCTGATTTGCCTTTTTGGTTAGGGAAGAGCTTCTGGTGCTGTGCTGGGACAAAGCATTGTGGGGGATGGAGTTTGTGGGTGACATTTCATGGTTCTGAATGACCTTTGCATCTGCTTCTTGTTTGGGCGCATGCACGCATGCACGCACGCACGCACGCACACGTACATACGCACATCCTTGAAAGGGTCCTGGTTTTAATTTCCTGGCCTGAGAGTGGTCAGAGATAAATGAGAGGTTGTTGACAGTTATATCTATGGACTTCCCCTTCCTTTTGCGGAAGAGTCCGGCAACGAGACGAGTTCAGTCCTGACCAATGAAATGCCCCCTTCTCCTCCCCGGGCAACCCATCGACCAATCACGTGCCGCCCTCCAGGGGTTGCCGGCCACAGTCAGCAGTGTCACAGTCAGAACTCGTCTTTGTGAGGATCTGATTCTGGCGCGGAATTTTAGTTGTGCCCAGTGGGTCATGCCCTACGAGCTCCGTTTCGGGTTTCAGGACCGTGGACAGCGCCCATCGCCCCGGCGGTTCCTCCGCAGCCCCCGGCCTGTCGCCCTTAGTTACTCAATAAATAAATCCTTCATGCCGCAGACATCCCCGTGCGCGGCCCCACGGCTCTGCCCCGTTCCCCATTCCCCCCCCCCCCCCCCCCCGTGCCCTTCGCCCCTGCCCTACCCCCCCATTCCCCTGCCCCCTGCCCCTGTACCCCAGCCCCACACCCCCATTCCCCTGCTATACCCTGCTCCCTGTTCCCCTGTACCAACACAGGAGCTGAGTTAAACTCAGGAGCTGAAGGTCACATGTTTCCAAATTCAGAGAACGCCAAGGGGGGGGGGGGGGGGGGGGGTTGCAGGTGGGGGCGATGGTTTTTTTGAGACGGGAGCGTGAGCTTGGTGCTGATGTTTGCACAAATTGCTCTCCACACAGGTGCACTGCTGTCACTGAATCCTGTGGGCAAACCCAGCTGTAATGGTGGCTTATGTGCTTTGTAAGGTCCTAAGTGAGCACTCCCTGCCCATGTAGCTTTCTGCCATGTATTACAGTAGCAGTGCTTCGGTGCCATTTATTCATTGTGTGGGCTTATCAATATGCTATTGTCTATTATATTTGGCTTCAGTATATTTTCACATTCAAAAGAGGACTTAAATTGGCATTCGAGAATAGCACATTGTGCCGGTTCACAGTATTGCCTCACAGAATTGTATATTGAGTTTACTTTTTGCTGATTGTATTTTCTGCTGTAAATGTCTCCCATTGCAGCAGTTCTATGCTAAACTGCGTGTGTTTGTGTGTGTGTGTGATTGTGTGTAATATGGCGCTGAGGAATAGCTCCTCCCCGTGGGGCGGGGCAAGGGACAGGCGCGCGACCCCATTGGCCGGGAGGGGCTCCCGTGCGCTGTGACACGCGGAGCTCCGCTCTCCGCGCCTGGTCCGGGCGGCGCGGTCACGTGACGCGTCCCCCGCAGGGCGCCCGTCGCCCCGGCGATCCACCGAACGGTTCATGAATCGAGAGTGAGACGGAGGCAGAGGCACGAGAGAGAGAGAGAGAGAGAGAGAGAGAGAGAGAGAGAGGAGAGAGAGAGAGAGAGAGAGAGAGAGACAGAGAGACAGAGAGAGAGAGAGAGAGAGAGAGAAACAGAGAGACAGAGAGAGAGAGAGAGAGAAAGAGAGGGGGGGAGAGAGAGAGAGAGAGAGAGAGAGAGGGGGGGTGAAGAGGGAGGGGGAGGTGGGGAGGAGAGGAAGGTCTGGTCACATGCTCGCCATCACGTTTCATGCCAGCTGTCTGTCGGGTGGGGGGTGTGAGTGGTGCTGCGGGAGGTGGAGCAGTATTCTGAGGATTGTCAGCATGTACGTTATATGGCAATGCAGTGGTAAACTATAAGGTTTGTCAGTATGTACATGCCTTGTCAATAAAGCGTTTGAAATTCTAACTGTAAAAAGACATAAAAAGGCAAAGACAGAGGAGGATCACGTTCCCAGCCATGTGCCCTTGGAGAGAATGTGAATGGGACTGATGAAGGGGGAGGAGCCATGTGTGATTGGCACCGGTAATGGGAGATGGGGACCTGTGTGATTGCCACGTGTAAAAGGGGGCAGGGCCAGGTGTAGTTGACAGTGGGGGGAAAGGGGGCGGGGCCATGCATGATTGGCAGCGGTGAGGGGAAAGGGGCGGAGCAGACGAGTCCTGGAAGAGAAGCTCATTAGTGAGAAAGGGAGGGGCTGGTGTGAGAGAGTATGGAACCTGTTTTGTGGGCGGAGCCTGTGACCCCCCTGGGGGCGGGTCTCTGGAGAGGGAAGAGAGGCACACACACGTGCCGGAGCCCCATGCAGGCGCTCACTCTCTCTCTCTCTCTCTCTCTCCCCTTTGTGACTCTCTCACTCTAATGGTGTACATTTCAGCTGTAAATCAATGATGCTGACCAGCATGCAGTTCTGTTTTGCAGCATGCAGACACTGACAGCAGACCAGTCGTACCTCTGTGTTGGTGGCCAGACGCCGTTCTGTACTAAACGTGCGCTGTGCTCAGCGAATGAGGGGCTGCGGACTCTGGCTTCGTTGTGGGAGAGCCTGGGCTGATCATAAAAAGCCCACTTCCTCTTGTGTGCGTTTGGCCTGCGGCTTCGATCGCATTACCACGGCACGGCTTTGTCCGTTTCTGTTTTGTGTGTCTCTTCAGCAAAGTACATTTGGGCCCATTTTTCCACCGTTTGGTCATTATTTCGTTTTCTGCAGTAATTAACCTCTTCTTTTTAATGTAGAAAAAAAACAGTTATTTATACAGAACTAAGTCCTGTTCCTGTGCCAGGCTTCTTGGTGTCTATAAATAGCCATTTTATTCTGCGCATTCAGGAAGAGGCAGATTAGCTTTATCCCCTCTGAATGGTGGGATTATGGAATCGAGCTGGAGAGTCTCAAGCGTGTATCAGTGATGAATGGAAAGAGGGGACAAAAAAAAAACCTCTGCAGTTTTTTGAGGCGTGTCCAGCAGGGCATTGTGACCTGTTTACGTGCTGTGCTGCCACCAGATGGCAGTATCCCCATGCGGTGGCAAAGGGGAGGTCCGTTCCTCCAGGGCACTTTGCTGCCCTGTGCATTTGTTTTTGGGGTTTTTTTTTTTCTTTCCTTTTTTGGAATCCTATCGGTTGATTTTGTTCTCCCCTTTCAGTTCACTGAAAAGTGAATGACATCAGGAGACATACCTATTAACCACAATTTCAATCCTGTGGTTATTTTTGATGAGTACCTTACCTGGATCATTAGTATTATTTACTCCGATTACAATTTAAAGGGGCAGTAGCCATTTGGGCTTCAAATGAAGCGTCATTTTAAGATTATCACCTCCGCCACCACCGTGAGTTCAGAGTCTGCATTTTCGCATCATCCATTTTGCCTGGCCATCATTCCCTAAACCTGTCCCCTGTCCTTTGCTTTCTCTCTGATTTCCCCTTAAAGAAGCCCACCCTCCCACACAGTGCTGTGTGCAGACCACCAGAGAGTGGCCCATTAAAGCAGGGGTGTAAGACCGCTGTCCCAGAGGGCCACAGCGTCCGCAGGGTGTTCCTGGTTTCCTTTATGATCAGCAGCCAATCAAGGCCTCGAGAACGAGGCATGTGGACTTCTCAGCCAATCGGTGACTTGAATGAATCGCTCGTCGTGCTGAAACGTTCCGAAAAGCAGCAGGGCACCGCGGGACTGGAGTTTGACACCCCTGTACTGAAGTGAGAGCTGTGTGTGAGAGGGGAACGCCCAGCTGTTTTGAGTCGGGTGCGCTGGGTAAGCAGGCCCTGAGCGCAGCGGCTCTGGTGTCCCACTGTGGAGGGGTAAACTCTCTCTCCCCTCCGCCACCCTCGCATTGTTTCCCCCGCCCCGCCCCCCCCCGGGCCCCGCCCTTTTTTTCGACGTGTCTGGAATTTCCGCCCATTCTCCGCGGCTATTTTCGGCGCGGCCCCTCGCGTCCTGTCCCAGGGCCTCGTTAAAAACACTCCCCGCCGGCCCGCAGACAACAATGGGGCGCGTTTCCCAGACGTCCCGCGGGGAGGGCCTTCGGGTCGCGTGTGGGCGCAGCGACCGCGCCGGGAGAAACATTCGCCTCCCGGCGCAGAGTTATTTGCATTTGCGAGTTATTTGCGATGCTAAAGCCAGTGCAGGTCTGTTCAGTCCCTGGGCTGCATTAACCACGGGGTACGTTTTAACTTCCTTAAAGTGGACGCGGCATATTTTAATTACAGTCTCATTGTTTCCTCCTCTGTCCTGTGCCGCTGCGTGGATTATAAAAACAGATTTGTCCGTTCTGAGGGCCCGATTTCTTTCTCTTCCTTCTGGAAGCTGAGGGGGCGGGAGCCGCAGCGAGGGCCGTTTATCCGCCGTGTTCCGCAGCGGCTGAGCCACGGTTCGTGGGTGCCACGGAAACGGCCGCCGGGACCAGCGCCGTCCGCCGGCAGGCTCGCCGGCCTCAATCTGTCAGACCTCCCTCAGACACCCCCCCCGCCATCCGCCATCACGGCCCCCCCCCCGCCCACCATCCGCCATCACGGCCCCCCCCCCCCGCCACGTCGCGGGAAACGTGGATAATTACACTCCGCTGGGACTGCCCCCCCCCCCCCCCCCCCCCCCCCCACTACACACCTCGCCCAATCAGTGACCTTCATTTTACAACCCCGGTCTTTAAACATTTAACCAGATTTGATGGCGGGTGCATTGCCAGACGAGGCGCTTTGTGGCAGAAAGAGCAGGGTCGGTGGGGTTGTTGTCGAGGACAGAGGCAATTTTAGGAGGGGCTTTTAAGCGGGGAGGGGGTCTGTGACAGAGGCAGAATCTCAATGCGCAACAGGGGCGGTGTGGCAGCATCATGCAGTCCTAATTCAGTCACACCGTTCCCTGCATATGAAACATTTAGCTCACAGGAGCAGGCTTATCTGGGGCATGCTGGGATCTGTAGTTCTTATTCACCCGTGTTGTAGCATTCAGCATCTACTAAGGCGGTGTGAGCGTCTTTAATGGTGGTCACCTGGTCGGAATGCAGACACGCTCATTTACGTGCTTTTGTTTTAACGCGTAAGTGATCGTGGGAGCTGAGACTGTAAAACATGCACAAGCCACTAGATGTGGTTTATCAGTGCTGGTGACTGATGGAGTGCATTGTGGGACAGAGCCGCGTTGTCCCTGTCGCTGAAACTCCCAAGATGCCGTGGGTCGTATCTGGCGAGGCGCCTGTTCCCGGGCGCTGTCCTCGGTCCTGAGAGCGTGGACAAATCAGGCTCCTCAAACTGTTGAACTGCAGAAATTTGGCTGAGCAATCGTTGGTTTCCTCTACCAAGGCCTCTCCCAGTCTGTGAGGATGTGATTTTTTTTTTTGTTGCATCCTGATGCTCATTAGCACGATCCGTAGCAGGTATTTCCTGTTAACTTTGAATGACTCTGTGAGCTCTAGTAGCCTACCTTCATTGCTTGTTTTTTTTTTTTCTTCTTTATCCCACAAATTTTTTTTTTAATGTCCCCTTTCTGATTCTCTTACAGTTGGATTTGTAGCCTTCAGTCCCCACGGGTCAGAACCATGGCACCCACCTGAAGAAGATCCATCAGGCATTTCCTTGTGCTTCCCTACCTTCAGAAGTTTTCTCATTGGTCGCTTCTGCTGATATTGTTCCTGTTCTGCCCCGCCCCCTTTGCCTCTACTCCTCCCCTTTTTAACCTCCCTGCAGCTGCATTGTCTGTGGCTTGCTTTATCCCGTTATGTCATTCCCTGGAAGAGCAAATGATCTTAATTGGATTCCCTGTGATGTTAGCCTAGCTGGCAGCGGGGTGGCTGCCCAGTGTCATCCAATTAGCCTTCATTTCCTGTTGTGAAACGGTCTTACAAGCTAATTGAGGCCCAGTGTAACAGGCAGGGGCTATTTTTGGGGGGGCTGATTCGAGCTAATCGTCAGAGAGGAGTGGTCAGTCCTCCTCCTTTTAATCAGCGGTAAGATGCTGTGAGAACGCAGGGCTGCAGTGGTGAAGGGGGGAAGCTATCTAAAACAACCCCCCCCCCTCCAAAAAATAAAAATATAAACGGCACAAACGTCTGCCCAGAAGTAACTGTATTCACTGTGGCTGCCCTTTAAACCTGCGCGAGTATGAAATAATATTCTATCATCTGAAACCTTCTGTAGATAACTGATGAGGTTGTTCATGTCAGGAGTAATCACATATCGTATGATGAGATATTGTATCAGTGAGGTATGATGTGATTCTCAGCAGATGACTGCAGCACTCCTGGCTGTAGAAAGAGGTGGTGATCTTTAAGGCTCTGTGCGCTGGGTAACGGGTAATGTGTAATGATGTCTTTCAGCCCTGTAGCCTGTTTGCGTTCCCTTAGGATAGCGAGCCCGTTCGGTGAGACCCCCTGCATAAATACGCGATATGATCTCTTAAAATAATCGCGCTGGACCCGCGACAGAGAGGGAGAAAAGGGAAAGGGAGAGAGAGAGAGAGAGAGAGAGAGGGAGAGAAAGAGAGGGAGGAGAGAGAGAGAGCAGCAGCCCGCAGGTTCTTGGGTGTCGTTGTGTTGCGTGGGCGGGGAGAGGAATGGGAGAGTGCCAGTACGGAGACCCCCCCCCCCCCCCACACACACACGGAAAGCGATAAGTGCTTTGAAGTGGCTTGTGTAGAGTAGCCCTGGAGCTTATTATCAGTCGATGTTCGGCGTGCGTGTGTGAGCGCTCGGCGGGTCCGGGGGGGGGGGGGGGTGCGCTGACAGGAAGGAGGAGGCGGGGTAAAGATGGAGGACGGGGGCGCGGCGTCCTGTCTCTGTCTCCCCCGCCGTGTTTGCCAGGTGAGCGCCGGCGGTCGCTCCATTAGGCTGAGCATGTGTGCACAGCTGCCGCGCGCCGCTGGGCGCCGTGGCGACGGAGGCAGGGTTTGCGCCTCTGTTTTGGAAACTCGCCCCGGTGGTGCACCGGGGGAGTGCAGGGACACGTAACGATTGAGTCACCTTAACGCGGCTGCCTTAACCTCTGCCCAGCGCATAGAGAGTCAGCAAACTTACCCTCTGCCTGGAAATGTGTGGTGTGTGTGTGTGTGGTGTGTGTGTGTGTGTGTGTGAGTATGTGGTATGGGTCTGAGAGTATGTGTGTGTATGGATGTGTGGCTGTGTGTGTGTGTGTGTGAGTGTGTGGGGGGTGTGTGTGTATAAATGGTGTGGGTGTGTGTGCATGTACATGTGCGTGCAGTTTATAATTGAGATGTCAGATCGATTTTACTGATGGTTCTGTGATTGTATTTCAGAGGAAATGTAATGGTGTCATAAGGTCAAATAGAACTGAATGGGTTTAATGCTGAGATGTGAACTCTGAGCAGGCTTGCCGTGGTGTCGCTCTCCGAGGCCGTTTGCCTCTCTTGTCCATTGCATTGTGGGAAGGCTGAACAGAACGTGATTCTGAAAAGATGTCGCTGGGATTTTGGCGGTGAACGGCTGTCAGTCTCCCCGTTTTGGCGGCATCCTTAGATTCCTCTGTCGTGCTGCTGTGGGCTGGGGTGACTCACTGGCACCTGCGCACAGGTGTGCCATGTGTTGCCAGGAAGGGGGGCAGCGGGCGGCGGGGCGGGGGGGGGGGGGGCCTCCTAAGGGTTCTAATTACTTTAACTGGGCCTGTCCCCGTGTGAGCTGCCCCGCGGCTACATCCTGTTTTTGCTCCCGTCCCAAACCACCCCCCCCCCCCCCCGCCCTGCCGCCGTCCCGTGGTGATTGGCAGGTCTGCAGGGGTGGGGGATGGGGGAGAGGGGGGTGTCAGGAATCCTGGCTGATCCTGACATGGAGGCCTAAGAGAATTTCAGCCGTTGTCGTTCAGTGAGAGTGAGTGAGTCAGAGACGGCGGGGGCGTTTTCTCCCGTTTCCTTCGAAAGTCGATGTCAGGTGCGTCCATAAAAAAAATCAAAAAGAAAAACACAGAAACTGCTTTTGCCAGCGCTGGCGATGGGGTGGGGGGGTGGGGTGTGGGGTGGGGGGGGGGGGCAGGGGCGATGACCGGAACCAGGCGGAACCCGCGCTGTGTTTTCCAGTCCGCTGGCCAGCGTAATGCGGGGTTTGTTTGCTCCTGTTACACAGCCGGGGGGGGGGGGGGGAGGAGCGCGAGAGAGAGAGAAGTCGTGAGAGAGAGGAGACAGAGAGAGAGAGAGAGAGAGAGAGAGAGAGAGAGAGAGAGAGAGAGAGAGGGAGAGATCGAGAGGAGAGAGAGAGGAGAGAGAGAAGGAGGAGGAGAGACCAGAGAGAGAGAGGGGAGAGAGATGAGACTAGGAGAGAAGAGTCGACACTTGCAATTGAAAAAATTGAAAAAGGCAGACACCGGAATACATGGTTACCAAAAAAGAACAACGTATATGTGGTCACTGTAAGACAGGAGAGGGTGGAAACAGAGATGAGACATTGTGAGAAATTAGGACACATTATTTCAACAAATTTTCTCTAATTATAAAGGACTTCCTTTCCCCAACAAATGAGACAAAAATGCAAATCCTGAGGAGAAAGGCCAACAGCTCCACTAGCAGCAAAGTACATCTCGGCCAGCCATATTTCTGAGGGACACTGGTTGACCACCACAAAAATATTTATTTTAATTATTAATTCTTTCTTAACTTTTTTCCCCCCCCCATTTTCTTTTTTCTAGATTATTATTATTATTATTATTATTACTGAGTTATTGTATAGCCTAGCTGTGGTTAATTGCATTGTTGTTTGTATTTCACTGTTGTGAATTGTATTCCACTGTTTGTATTCCTATTCCTGTTTGTGTGTGTGTAGAGAATAAGTACAAATGTACTTCATGAATAAAGAGAATTTTTGAGAGAGAGACAGAGGATGTATGTGTGCGTGCATAGTGTAGGTATATGCATATATGTGTACATGTATATGTACAGTGTATAGTGTGTAGAGTATATATGAGAGAGTATGCGTGTGTAGATGTATATGTATGTCTAGAGAGAGATATGTATGAGTATATATGGGGTACTCTGATGAGAAAATATTTTTTTTTTTTTTTTTTTTTTTTTTTTCAATTAATTTAATTCAGTTAACTTAGTAATAAGTATTATGTTCCAGAGCTGTTGGGTCTTTTTTTTTTTTTTTCTCTTTTTGCGTAGTTGATTGCTGTGTCAGCGAGGCGGGGCCGCTCTGTTTGAATTTGAAATTCCTCTCAAAAAGAGCGAGAGAGAGAGAGAGAGAGAGAAGCTGCCCCCCCCCCCCCCTCCCCTTCCCCCCCCCTCGCTCCTGTGTGCGGTTCCCCCCCCCCCCCCCCCAACCCACACCCCCCACACCGCGTTTGCTGTGTCTTATTGCTCTGTACTGTCAGGCTCTGTCCCTCTGGCTTCACGCAAACCCGATTATGTGGGTCTAATGGGGAATCATTCAGAGGCAATCAGATTGCAGACCTCCCGGAACAGGGGGAGAGCCCTCCTCGCTCGGGCCTGTCTGTGTCGGGACGGGTGGACGGATGGATGGTGGGATAGGGGGGACAGGAGGTGGGGAATTTTCAGGGAAAAAAAAAAATGTTCAGCCACAGATTCTCTATGGTAACCAGATGATCAGGTCATTCACTTTGTCTTATGCACACTGAGATTTAAAACCGATTTAGACACCTTTATTGTTTTTATAATATGTCTGTGTTTTTAAGTGATCAAAATTTTAAAAAGTGGCTAACACATATGTTAATCTGCACAAATGCTGAGAGAGAGAGAGAGAGAGAGAGAGAGGGGATCTGTTTGGTATCTCCCAGGCAGTGTGCTTTGAAAGCTTGGGTGTTTTTAAAATGTCCTACTGGATGTGCGTGTGGGAGTTGGGGTCACAGCTGCCCCCTGAAACAACGCTCCGTCCCTTCCCCATCTGAAGCGTAAGCCCCGCCCCCCTTCGCTTTCATCACAGACATCAACCGAGCAGGCAGACTGGCCCCGGCCGCCCACGTGCGCCAGCTTTGATCTGCAGAGTGGGCGGGGCCGAGCGGAAACCGTGACTCCGCCTCCCAGTGAACTCAGTGGCCTTTCATGTGAACAGAACAGGGCTCCCCGGCACTCCTGGAAATCTGAACTCAAGCCATTTTCGCATTAGGCTTGGAAGGTGGCTGATGATGTCAAACTTTTAACGTTAATAGAGTAATTTTAAAGTTGTTACCAGTTTCCTAACCACCTCTGGTTTTCAGTTGTGGACAGGGTTATAAATAAATACACTGCTCATGCACGCTGCTTCGGTGCACTGTCCATCGAACCGTTTTAAAATGTGCCAGAAATAAAAAATAAAAAGAGTATTTTTGCTTTGTACTTTTCATTTCTGGGAAGAAACCATTTTAGGTTCCTGGTAATTGACAGTTCAGAATGTTTCTGTGAAGTATCCTCATTCTTTGCCCCCTTAATGGCTGATTGACAGCTATGTTGTGATGTCATTCACTGACTTGTTCTAACCACAGCAAGACACAATGATTGGTTCACAAGTCGCATCAGCGTACCACTGATAGCATTTGGTATCTCCGCGCACTTTTGGTTTGAGGAAGTCTCCTACTCCTGTCTCTGGGTGGAAGTACCAGCTTAAGTCGCTAATTGCTTAGCTTATTTGCTTAAGGTTTGTTAGCATAACCCTCAGAATTATATTTCTGGGAATAGAAGGTCCTGTTTGCAGTGTTAATATGTGAACAGGAAAAGGTGATAAGTGCAGCTGTTTTAATCTCATTATTGATTTAATATCTTGCTGCGGTATTATGACATTATCATCGCCAAGGGGCCGGCGTGGTGGGGAGACTGCGCTGGTTTCCGCGGCGATTCTGGCGAGAGTTGTGGCGGCGGTTTCTGCGGCGATTCTGGCGAGAGTTGCGGCGACGGCGGTTTCCACGGCGATTCTGGCGAGAGTTGCGGCGGCGGCGGTTTCCACGGTGACTCTGTTGGCGTCTCGTCCCCAGGCTCTGCAGGTGGACGTCCGCAAGCTGAACCTGACCCTGCTCCGCGCGTTCCGGGACGGCGTGGCGGCCGCCCTGGACCTCCCGCCCCGCCTGGTGCACATCAACCGCCTCAGCGTAAGAGCGCCCGTCACTACACACCATTTATTAATGTGTTACGATGCGTTTATAAGCGGGTAGAATGCGCTTATTAATACTTTATTACACATTTGTTAACAGCACCGTATTTGTAGTGTTGTAAAACCATGTTCTTTTCAGGAGAGGCGTTTGAAACTAAGTAGAATAAACAAATAAACCTTCTGTGGGCTTTAAACTTGCAGATAAACTCAGGCACGGAAAAGCCCAGGACTAGCGCTACCAGTGTGCTGACTCGCTGTGCGTTACACAGTTAATTTATTTCACTTAGTGGAGGGACGGGGTGACTTGCGGAGTTTGCGTTGGGCCTCGTCTGCAGTTTCGCCGCTGACCAGGCGCCAGGGCGGGTACTGTTTAGCACCTTGCTCACAGGCTCTATCTCATAGTCCCGTGGGAATCGGCTGCAGTCTTGCAGCTGTGAGCTGCGTTTCATATGCGGCGCTGCGCTGCAGGGCGTCAGAGTGGGGCCCCGCCCCCACTGCACTTCTGCTCACTCAACCTTTAGAAGAGCAGGTTTTTTGGAATGCTTTTTTTTCTCCTTCAAAAGTCTAAGTCAGTGTTCTAGAATTCCACTGCTGTCAGGTTACCAGCAGTGATTGTGACATCAGCAGTTCAGTTCAGAACATTCTAATCGCATATTTGTGATGACCTTAAATGGTCGGACGGGATCTTTTGAGTTAGATTAACTATTAAGGGACGTATTACATCATGTGCATGCCTGCCCTGTGCTCTGTACTAGGCGTATATGTCCGCTCTGTGGTCTGTTCCTAGCTGCCAGCGCACATTCTTGTTTCCCTGGCAGTCAGAGGTTAATCATTGACCCTGGCAGTGTTGAATGTTCACTCCTGATGCTGTGCCTCTTTATTCGTTGCTCTGGATAAGAATGTGAATTTGCACGTGTGTGGGGGCCGGTTAGAGGTGTGTCCGCGCTGTTGACGTGGCGACTGGCTCCTCCCACTCCCCCCCCCGCAGGAGAGGAAGAACGGCATCGAGCTGTACGTGTCATCGGACCGGCCCGGAGCGACAGAGCCCGTCCCGTCCGAGGAGGTGATCCGCTCCCTGAACATCAACGTCCTGCACCGGAGCCTGGAGCCGTTTGGGGTGACCGAGGTCACACCTGAGGTACGTCCCCCCCCCCCCCCCCCCCCCCCGTGCCTTTGATCTCTCTCTCTCTCTCTCCCTCTCTCTCTCTCTCTCCCTCTCTCTCACCCTCTCTCTCTCCTCTCTCTCTCTCTCTCTCTCTCTCTCTCTCTCTCTCTCTATTTCTGTCCTGTTGCGTAGTGTGTGTTGTTTCGGCTTGTGTGGCGCTTGTTTTGCTGGCCTCTCTGTGGCGTTATGGTGAAACGTTGGGCTGTAGTTGAGTCAGCTCTGAAGCCCTGCTCTCCTCAGTCACACGAAACTGTTTTGTAATATGTTTTCGGAGACGAGGGCACAATGAACCATGAGCATACACGCACACACATGCACACACACACACACACACACACACAGACACACATGCACACACACAGGCACACGCGTGCCCACACACATACACAGGCTTACGGTCCTACACACACAGAAGGTAACACACAGTGACACTCAAACGTCATTTCACAATGGTTACTGTGCGAGTTGGGTGTCCTTAAGCATGGCACTGAAAATGTTATTATGTAATGGCAGAGGTCAGTGATGGTGAAGGTTGCGCGTGTATATCTGTGCGTGTGTGCGTGTGCATGCGTGTGTGTGTCTGCGCTTGGTGTGTGTGTGTGTGTTCATGTGCGCTGTGTGTTTGAGTCTCTGTGTCAGCAGTGTAATCACGCTGTGCGTTTTGGCCCCGCCCTCTGTTCCCCCTGCACACGCAGTAAAGGCTGAAGGTGAATCGGAGACTGAATAACGCGTCAGAGCAGCAGACATTTCGGGGTCCTGAGTTAGCCCGAGCGTTAGACGCCAGCGTCCCCCCCCCGGCAGAGCAGGCAGCGAGCTCCTTACAGTCACGCCGCTTCCTGCGAGACGCTCAGAGGCTGCCGCGCTGCTCGCTGCTCCGCCAGCCGCGACATCACGCCGAGCAGGGAATTCTGGGAACCGCCTGCCGCGGCTCCGGGCTCCTGTCAGGTGTGACTGAGGGATCTCGCTGCATTCGCTCCAAAACGAGAGGAGCACTTCCTTCTCTCTCTTCTCTCCTTATCAAATTCAAATTCAAATGCTTTATTGGCATGACAAAACAGCAGTAACTTACTGTGACTCACACTATCTCTCTCATTCAGTTTTCTTGCTCAGTCTCTTATAATGATTCAAATGATTTTTTCAAATGATTTTCTTTTTTTTTTTTTTTTTTGCCGTGTCCAAGAAATTGTAGTGTTCCTAAGCCATTAGGAATAGCCGTCTAACTGAAAGTAGGATGTTAGCAGTGAAGCACGTTTAAACTCTCTCTTGACAAATGGTTTCTCTCCGTGTTGCGTGAAATTAATAAGAGCTGAGAAATGGAGGGACGTTAAACGACATTTCGGTCTCGAGCGCCGGCTGGATTTCTCTAATTACTGCTTCATTTATTACTTCGGCCCTGTTTAATATCTTTTCTCTGAGACCTGCTATTTCATCACTGTGATGAGAGAGAGGGGTGAGAGAGAAGGAGAGTGGGAGGAGAGAGAGAGAGGGGGAGGGAAGCGAGAGAGAGGAAGAGAGAGATAAGAGAGAGTGGGGAAGAGACAGAGATAGAGAGAGGGGGGAGAGAGAGAGAGAGAGAGAGAGAGAGAGAGAGAGAGAGAGAGAGAGAGGAGAGAGGGGGGAGTGAGAGAGTAATTCTGGCGTGTGGAATGGAGACTCACTCCGTAGTGCTGCTGTTGCACTGTGAGTTTCCGCCTGGCCCTTGATCACTCAGCTGTGTCGTGTGCATGTCAGTGTGCGGGAGATGAGGTATATCAGCCTGGCTGTGTCGTGTGGCTGCTGTTGTGCGGGAGATGAGGTATATCAGCCTGGCTGTGTCGTGTGGCTGCTGGTGTGCGGGAGATGATGTATATCAGCCTGGCTGTGTCGTGTGGTGACAGTGTGGCGCTCACCCATAATGCATTGGGCTCATTACAGTGTAAAGCGCTGCGTTTGCTCCTGCTCCCCTGGGCGCTAATGGGGATTTATGGTCCGGGGAGCGTTTCCCAGAGGGCAGTGGGCTCCAACCGACCGCCGCGCACCCCAATCTGCGCTCCAAACTGACAGGGGCTGCAGCTGCTCACCGTGCTCCCGCTGCTCCCGCTGCTCCGGCTGCTCCCGCTGCACCGGCTGTACCTCTGTCCTCCCGAAAACCTCCCCTGACCTTCAGTCTCAACCCCCCCCCCACTCCTGTTCACTCTCACATGTGAGTGTGTGAGTGTGTGTGTGTGTGTGTGTGTGTGGGCAGAGACAGTGTGTGTGAGTGTGTATGTGTGTATGTATGTGAGAGAGACAGTGTGTGTACATGTGTGTGTGTGTGTGTGTGCATGTGTGAGTATAAGTGCATGTATGTAAGAGAGAGTCTGTGTGTCCATGTGTATATATGTGTGTGTGTGAGAGAATGTGTGTGTGCATTGTGTGAGTATAAGTGCGTGTATGTATGTGAGAGAGACAGTGTGTGTGAGTGTGTGAGTGTGTGTGTGTACATGTGTGTGTGTGCATGTGTGAGTATAAGTGCATGTATGTAAGAGAGAGTCTGTGTGTCCATGTGTATATATGTGTGTGTGTGTGTGAGAGAGAGTGTGTGGGAGGGGCTGTGGGCGGGGCCGTGAGCTCTGACTCCGCCTCCTGCTCCTGACTGCGCCGCGGCTCCCTGCTCACCTGTCAGATCTCCCACAGCGACAGAGCGGCTCGCTGCAGCCCGGGAGTCCCTGCCACGCTCGCTCCCGATTGGCTGCTGGAGCCGCTGCAGGTGGGCGGGGCGGGGGGTGGAGGGGGAGGGGGGCAGTCCCCTGAGGGCAGAGCTGGGACAGTCCAGGGTGCTTTGGGAGGAGGGGAAAGGGGTGGGGGATGTCCAGGTTGTGACTCCCAGTCTCTCCTCTCCACAGAAGAATGTTCTACAGGGGCAGTACGAGAGGGACAACGTGTGGACCAAAGAGGGATTTTACGCCGTGGTCATTTTTCTCACCATCTTCATAATCATCGTCACTTGTTTGATGGTAAGTCCCCCCCCCCCCCGCTCCTCCTCTCCCTCCCCCCTCCCTTCCTCTCTCCTCCCTCTCTCCCCCCTCCCTCCTCTCCTCTCCCGCTGCTTTCCTTTAATGGCTGCTGACGGCAGGCAGTGAGTCAGTCAGTCTCCCAGGCCTGCCTGTGCTTTTTTCACTCTTTAATGGCGTGTGAATCACCAGAGCCCTCTCACGGGTGTCACTGAAGAGCCTTCCTCCTGGAGGGCTCTGCAGAGGAAGCGCTGTCGGAGAGAGGGGGAAGCGGGGATTTAAATCCCCCCCCCCCCCCTCCCTCGTACCTGCCGCGGGAGTGCACATGGCTGTGGAGCTTTACCCCCCCCCCCCCCCCTCAAGGCAGAGTCGGTGTGGCAGGGTTGTCTTAGCTGTGCTGCTGCCCCTGCTGCCTGCTCCTGCTGCTCCTGCTGCCCCTGCTGCTGCTCCTGCTGCTCCTGATGTGAGGAGCGTGGCAGTTTTGGGCTCTGCTCCCAGCAGAAGCCTGTCTCTCTGAATCTGTACCCACCCCCTACCCCCCCTCCCCTCCGGTCAGCCTGTGAGCGAGGTGTGTGGAGTGAGCGGGGTGTGTGGAGTGAGCGGGGTGTGTGGAGTGAGCGAGTGAGCGAGTGAGCGGGGTGTGTGGAGTGAGCGGGGTGTGTGGAGTGAGCGAGCGAGCGAGCTCGTGCTGACAGGTGCGCTGGTTAGTTCCTCTTTGTCTCCCGGGACACGTCTGGAGCGGCGCTCACGAGCCCTCCGGCGTCTCGGTCCGCTCAGCCCACGTCCATCGCTCAGCTGTCCAGGCTACACTATTTCTGTTACTGCTGAAACAATACCGTATGAAAACTACACTGAGAAAGGGATGGAGGACACGGAGCAGTAGACTCCTGCTGGTCAGTGTTATACTTGCAGATAGAAAAGAAGCTTGTTTAGTTGGTTGGTTAATGTCTGAATCGGTTGAGTGTAGATGGTTATTGGTGGGGCGATGGTAGTTTGGTGGTTTAGATCTGTGATGTGAGCTGGTATAGCCTGTGCTAGTGAGAGGGGACCAGTTGTGTCTGCATGTGTTTGTGAATGTGAGGGTTATTTTCACACGTGGACTATTGAGCTCTCTCTCTCTCTCTCTGTCTCTCTCTCTCTGCATCTCATTAGTCAGGAGCAAAGGCTGTTAGTCTGTCTTAATTAACGCAATCCCTGTGACATCATCACAGGGATTGCGGGGGGGGGGGGGGGTGGACACCACTGCGGCTTCATATTAATGAAGACCAAAGAGGAAAAGTGGTTGAGTCCGGAATCCCTTTACCAGGAGCTCCAGTGATCTGTGCTTATAATAGCTGCCTCTTCCTGGGAAAATAATCTAAGTTGAGTAGCCAGAGCCTCCTGTCCTCTAATGCAGCTGGAGCCGTTACAGGGTGGAGCTGTGGGCCATGCTGTGCGCTATACCACCGAAGAGAAAAAGCACACGCCTGTCAGTCTGCGTCCCCTGTGTCACCCTCAGCGTGCTACGTTTGCTACGGTGTAACACGGTTATGTCGTGACAGACTGCCCATGTATCGTGACATAACGCACTTACGTCATGACGGAACACCAACACATTAAGGTTATCGCACCCTTGCGGGGTGATCTAACGCGCTCGTCGAGCTGAGAGCGTTCCGAGACAAAGGAAACGCCCTCTTCCTTTGGAATTCCCGGTCCGGCTCGGGAAGCTGCAGGTCTCCGGGAGGCTGTAAATCGTGCTCATTGGACGTGCTCTAAGTGGATGAAATCATCTTTTTTTTTTTTACGTGCCATCCTAATGATGTCATACTTACTACAGCATGTTCTCATACCCTCAGTACCCAGAACTGCAGGGCAACATGCTTCTGGACAATCTGGGCCCAATAGAGTGTGTTTCTTGTTCCACCGCCGAGACAGTAATCCATGGAGAGGTGTCCGTTACCCAGAATGCCTTGCTTTATTGTCTGTTCCCAGCATGCACCACTCACATATTTTGATTGGACAGAACCAGAGACTGTACGGTTCTGGGCACCACATGACTAGAAAAATACGGAAAAAAAAAACTAAAAAAGAACAAAGAAGGGAAACTAAATTGCTTGCCGTGTGAAATATGTAGAAGTTATGAGGAAATAATTTCAAGGAGAGACTTCAGGCGCTTAATTAATTCAGGCTTAGCAACAGAAGGAAACAGGGGGATTTGTTTGAGGTTTTCTCCATTCATAAAAGGGATTAACAGAGGGGGTTCTGTCACAAAAACAGGTAGGGATTACCAAAAGGTACATTCTGATCTGTTTTTTTTTTAATTATTTGTTTAATTTTTTGTATTCTTCCTTCCTTTCTGGAGCTGTCAGTGCATGTAAGACAGAGGCACACACACTTAATACGACTGTCTGTTCTGGCTTGTACATACTGGTTATTATAACATATTGGAGGACTCTGTATTGTGGAGAACAGGGCAGGGGGTGTGGGAGCCTGTATTGGTGATCACACACGCGCTCGGTTGCCGTGGCAGCCTCATTAGGTAAAAATGAACTCATGTAATGAGCTCATGTGCTCTCAGTGACCCGCATGGGTTCCACATGTAGGTCAAAGGTCAGAATGCTTGTCATTTAAGTGGATCTTAATCAGTGCCTGACTGACAGGTCTGCAGGGACCAGCTACAATGAAAGAGAGAGCTTCTGTGACTCCGCCCCACCGCTCCCCTACGGTTAAACAGGCACTGTGATTGGCCAGCTAATACGCTAACTATGCTAGGCTAACCGCAGTTCAGCTAACCATGTCTGGGCCCCTGATGCAGTGCACCCCGTGCTGTACAGGGTAGAGCAGGTTCATTTTGACTTCCGCCCCCCTCTCCCCCCATCCCGCAGGTCCTGTACCGGCTGAAGGAGAAGGTCGAGTACCCCGATCGGCAGCTCAAGGAGGCCCCCAGCCGGGACGTGCACCTGGCCCCCGTGCCGGTGTGGACCGCGCCCCCCCCGCCGGCCCCGCCGCGGACCGGCCCCAGCATGGTGCGGGCCGCCCCGGCCCCCAAACCCGCCAGCGTCTGCGCCGCCGCCCCCGCCAAGCCCTGCCCCTCTGCCGGCCCCTCCCCCTTCAGGATGAAGCCTGCCGCAGGCTGCAGGAGAGGTAAGGCCGGGACCCCCCCCCCCCCCCCGCCCCGCCCCGCCCCGCTGCGGGACCCCTCTCCCCCCCCTTGCGTTTGGGACGGGTCTGTAGGGTTCCCTTTACCCCCCCCCCTCCTCCAGGCCCAGCGTTTAGAAGAGGACACAGGGAAGCTCTTGTGTGGATCGGCTG
This sequence comes from Anguilla japonica, assembly GCA_025169545.1. NCBI lineage: Eukaryota > Metazoa > Chordata > Actinopteri > Anguilliformes > Anguillidae > Anguilla > Anguilla japonica. The sequence goes on along the minus strand of CM045901.1, from coordinate 11,991,774 downwards.
GTCTGTTCAATAAAACATGCTCCCTGGTTACCATGACAGCACCAATCATCTCTGTGGCTGAAAATGCCATAATTATCAGTGTGATATGAGCGCCAGTCTGGCTCTGTCTCTGCTGGTCTGTGGCTCAGGTCTGTGATGTTGGTCAGTGATAGACACCCCAGTGTCAGTGGCTCAGGTCAGTAATGTCAGTCAGTGACAGGCGCTCCCACGGTGTGTGTGGCTCAGCACTACAGGCCAGTGGCAGAGACGTGTCTTGCTCTATGGGGTTTTCACACAGTCTTGTAATTAAAAGCGCGTGAGTGAAGTGCAGCCTCATTCCCCATTCAGATTAATTCATAACAGAATTGAATTCTGTTGCCTCTGCAAAATAGATGACCTAATTATGACTGAAGAGGGAGTGAATGGCCCTGGACCAGTTTGTGATGAAGGAGGCCTCTGTGAGTTCTGTTTTTTTAATACCGGAAAAAAAAGATGTCTGATGTGCTAATAGTATTTGTGTACATTCATATTAAAGTTGGAGTTCAGCAGCAGAGTTATGATTTCTGTGTGTGTGTGTGTGTGTGCATGCGTGTGTGTGTACACTGTGCTGGGTGTTTGTGTGTGTGTGTGTGTGTGTGTGTGTGTGTGTGCACTGTCCTGGGTGTGTGAGTGTGCGTGTGTGTGTGTGTGTGTGTACACTGTGCTGGGTGTTTGTGTGTGTGTGTGTGTGTGTGTGTGTACACTGTGCTGGGTGTGTGTGTGTGTGTGTACACTGTGCTGGGTGTTTGTGTGTGTGTGTGCACTGTCCTGGGTGTGTGAGTGTGTGTGTGTGTGTGTGTGTGTGTGCGCACCGTGCTGGGTGTGGTGGAGGTGGTGGAGGAGATGAAAGCGCAGGCTGATTATGGCCCCCCTGTGAGTAATCCCAGGGAGGGGGGTGTGGGGGGGGGGGGGGGGGGGCAGGATCTTCAGGAAGTGCAGAGGCTTCCTGCTCAGCACTGAATCCTTTAATGGAGTTGGAGACTCAGGAGAGCCCTGATCTTTTAATCCCCCATCCCTCCTCACACACACACACACACACTCACAGCCTCACACACACACACACACACACACACACACTCAGAGCCTCACACATTCACGCACACACACACACACACACACACACACTCACAGCCTCACACACACACACACACACACACTCTCTCTCTCTCTCTCAGACACACACACACACACAGACCTGGCAGCCCTGTTTCCATGACACTTCCTGCCCTGCAGGACACGCTGCTGCCATCAGGGAGAGGAGTGAGCTTCCTGCAGCTCTCCTCTGGACGTGTGTGCGGAGGGGGGAAATTTTCCATTTGCTCTTCGGTTTCTTCAGCCGCCGCATTTCATTCATTAAGGAGACGCCCTGACCCCCGGGTCACATCGCTGCGCACACACGCGTTCGGCTGAGGGAAAAGCTGCAGAAGATCCCAGCTAATAGCTCCTAAACGAGCGATCGCTCGTGTGTTTTTTTACCGTGTGCAGACCTTCAGTACTGACGATTAATCTCTCTGCTCTTTACGTGCGGCTCCCTCTCACGGGGGGCTACGCGCAGCGGCTAATGTTCCAGAGAGACCCTTTTTTCTCTCCTAGCGAGTGGCGGGCCTGCCTCGCGGCGGGCCGGCTTTGTCTTTCGCCCGTTTGCCAATATTGCTCCGGTTCCCTTTTCATCTTCCGGCCCGCTGACGGTCGCCCCGGAGAGCCGCCTTTTGAAACGGCGTCTGAATTATTTACCTCCTCTGAAAACAGAGAACAGACGAGCGCATTTTGTTTCTGCGTAGACGTTAGAAGCTGGGAGAGATAAAAGCGTCCAGCGGTGGACGGCTGCCGTCGAGGCCTACTCTGGTGCTGCAGTGACCTCTAGTGGTGCACTAGAGGAATTGCATAACCTTCTGAGGCTGATGGATGAATGTACATTAACTCCAGCAGTGTTGCTCAGATTTCTGTCGTTCAAGCCACGCATGGTTCTGTCACACTGTGCCCTGCAACCCAAAACAGGAAAACATTTTTAAAAAAGCAAACTGCCGGTATATTGCTTTGATAGCCTGTTATTTGCTTGATATTGATTAAAAAAACATCAGGCAGGTCATGATGCACCAGTCACTGCTAATATTTGCCTTGAAGCCAATATCCTGCCAATAATGGCATATAAATCCTTACCTGATGGCTGATAAGTACTCAGCATTAGAGACATGGCCGTTCACAGGAAGTGAAGCAGGGGTTTTAACCAATCGCATAGCCTCCGGACACTCAGTCACAGTATCAACAGGCTGCATTCAAGACAAACACGGGGCGGGGAGTTGGCGGTTTCTCCTGTTTGCACAGATGCCGTATCGGGGCGCGCTGCGGGTAAGTGGCCCCCGCCCCTCCTGTGTGCTCACGGGCAGGTTAGTCACCGTTTCCCCTCTCTCTCCTGAACGCACCGCAGGCTGCTGCATAGTTAGAGCCAGTCAGCCCCGGGGCCCGTGCCTCTCACCGGCTATAACTGCTGACCGGCGGGCCCCTGGCCCTCGCGTAGGGAGACCCCGCGGCGCTCTGCCCACCTGCCCGAAATAGCTGTCGCCCCTGCGGAGGTGTATCAGCAGTTCCGTGGAAACTTTCAGAGAGAGATGAACCACATTGGGCCTCGTTCACAAAACGTTTCTTAAATTATTCGTACTTTTGTTCCTCAAAAACATTCCTACGGAAAACCAATATGGGATTCATTACACACGTGCAGGACCTTTGTTTTTGTGCGTATCCCAGATGGATGAGATGATGAATGTGGGCTTGTTTGTAAATTTTATGCGCAGTCCTGATTATGTGATTACCATTAGGAATCAGCCATGTACAAACACAGGTTAGAAACGTTCTTGGAAACGTTCTTACGCGCGGTTTACGATCGAATGCGATCGTACGCACGTTTCGTGATTGAGGCCCGTTGTGCGTGCGGCGCGGGTTTCGCAACGTTAGCATCGAAGGTCTTTAGTTTTAAGCGAGCAGGGGTGTCCAGTGGCCCCTCCCAGACTGTTTAAATTCCCGAGCCCATTGTTGTGTCACGGCGAGCGCGTGATGGATGATGCGCGCGGGACACTCCCGGCGCACACGCCAGATTGATCGCGCGCTCTCTCTCTCTGCTCGCCGGCTCTTCGTTAACGTTTTTCCAAATTGATTTCCCCGTCTCCGGGGCAACCCTCGCGCTCCCGCTTCCTGGAGAAGACGCGCTCTTCCCGAAACCATAAATCTGCTCCTCCCCCCTCCCCTCGCCCATGGATGTGCAGCATCTCCCCTCATTATGACTGATTGACCCCTGACCCCTCGCTCCGCCTGACGAGCGGGTCAGAGGGGCGGGGCTACCTGGCCGATGAGGTCGGCTGCTCTGGCGCACGCAAACGCAGAGGAGAGAGAGGAGAGCTTTAACAACCAGCTGCAGAGATGAGAGAGGAGGAGCAGCATTCACATAGTATACACAGTCAATAAATATCCCTCTTTTTAGGGCTGTTCTGCAACATTTCTGCATGTGAGTGCACCATGTAGACATTGTGGTGCGGTACAATATCTGACAAACAGCATAGAAAATTCATTAGGAAAAGAATCATCGCTGCAAAGTAATCGAGGAGAGATGCTAACGGTGATTAGCACTGGGTAGCAATTAGGAGCACTGGAAGTGCTGTTGTTATTAAAAAATAATCTGTCATTTACTGCATTGAGATTGGGATCTGATCAGGTCTTATGAATTTTTATATATTAAAAAAAAGAGAGCAGCAGAATCTGACTCCAATGGGATAGAGCCCTCTCTCTCTCTCTCTCTCTCTCTCTCTCTCCCGCTCTTGCTCTCTCTCTCTGTCTCTCCCCCTCTCTCTCTCTCTCTCTCCCTCTCCCCCTCTTGCCCCCCCCCCCCCCCCCGTGAGGAAGCAGGTGTGAGGTGGCGTACGTGTGGGCTGAGGAGTGCGGGAGGTGAGGTGAAAGCTCGCTCCCGTAATCACCGCGCTGCTGATGAGGGTCAGGAGAAAGGGCCCGTTAGAGAGCCCCCCCCCCCCCCCCCCCCCCCCGATAAAGGAAGGTGATCCGGTCCGCCGGGGTCTTTCATAACTTCATTAAAATCTATTTCGGGACATTTATGTAACCCCGGGCCCGGCAAAGAAATGTTGTTTATCAGAAATCATTCTCCTAGAACAGCGTGTGTATATCCTGTGAGGGGTTCAACAGAAGCTTAAAGGACTCAAGGACTGACTTTGAAAGATTAAACCGCCAAAAAAAAAAGAATCTTATCACTTGTTGTCATCTAAACGAGTGCCTTGATTAGATAAAGTGTGAAGCTGTAAATTTTGTCAGCGCTGTTCAGCCAGCAGACCTCAGTCAGGCGTGCAGATTATTAATGTTATTAATTTGTTTTTTTTAAAAATCGCTTTGGTGGATGACTTGGCTGTTTTCAGACTGCGGGGGATAGTCAGTTCTGTGCCTTGGGGTGCTGCAGCAGTCTAGCACATGATTTGAACCTGCAACCTCCTGGTAACTGTCTGGGTCTCCCGGAGGAGAGTCAAACAGCAAACATTTTTATGGAATATGTGCCATTACTGTTGGTTGTTGGAAGAGTGGTGTGTGTGTGTGTGTGTCTGCGTGTGTGTGTGTGTTTGTGCGTGTGTGTGCATGTGTCTGCATGTGTGCGTGCCTGTGTGCATCTGTGCATCCTTGCATGTCTGCGTGTGTCCGCACGTGTGCATATGTGTTGTGTGTGTGCGTGTGTGCGTGTTTGTGTGGCTCTAGAGTGTGGGAGCGTAGTTAAATCATTGTGTGTGTCACCGGCTCTGCGGCTGTGTGCTTTGTTCTGGCCGCTCGGCCTGCTGGGAGCTCGCTGAATACTGTCCACAGGGCGTCCAGCGCTGCGTCAGGCCTGGGAAGGGGCTCCTCACTGACGCTCGTCTCAGGGCCTCTCTGCTGGAGAGCACGGCCGGTCGGCTTCCTGGATTCCTGTGGCCTTAGCACCACAAGCCTGTCCCTGCCACACACTGCCTTATAGGGCAGCGGTACGATGTACCCCCCCCCCCCCCCCCCCCCCCCCCCACGCGGCCCCTCAGCCGGGCGGGCCTGACAGTCACAGTGTGAGTCAAGGCTGAGACAGACACTTGTCACATCCTGGCTACACTACCCCGTTCCCCCACAAGGGGCGCCGCACGCGAACCGGCTGACGGACGGCGTCAGGGCTTTTTGTACAGGCGGTGTATCTCTGCCCTGAGTGGGTGAGAAGCTGCGGAGTGGAGCTTTCGTTTAATCAAAATGGCGTCCGACCGCACGTGTGCAGAGCCAAGCTGTAAACCTACAGACCCAACATACCAGCCCCCGCCCCGTCCCTCCCCCAGCGCCTAAATGAACCGCCAGAACCCCCCTCACCTTACAGAACACTGCCGGGGTGACAGTCCCGGTGAGCTGGGAGGATTAGGGTTAGAAGAGGTTCCCAAAGTAAGAATAGAGAGACTTCACTGGCTGCAGGGGAATGTTTGTAAGCTGTTATGGATCTGCCAAAGCAGGTGTCACTGAACGTCACTAAGTACAGTAATGCCTGACTGGATGCCCAAGCCTCTGCATGTGCCATGTGCACTTTAGTTTATCATTCTGAAACTCTGAAACTGCAATGCATGCAAAATGTGTGTGTGTGTGTGTGTGTGCATGTTTACGTGTGTGTGTGTGAGTGTGTGTGTGTGTGCATGCATGCATGTTTACGTGTGTGTGTGTGTGTGTGTGCGTGCATGTTTACATGTGTGTGTGTGTGTGTGTGTGCGTGCATGTTTACGTGTGTGTGTGTGTGTGTGTGTGCATGTTTACGTGTGTGTGTGTGTGTGTGTGCGTGCATGTTTACGTGTGTGTGTGTGTGTGTGTGTGTGTGTTGTGTGTGCGTGCATGTTTATGTGTGTGTGTGTGTGCGTGCATGTTTACGTGTGTGTGTGTGTGTGTGTGTGCGTGCATGTTTACGTGTGTGTGTGTGTGTGTGCGTGTGTGTGTGCGCGTGCATGTTTACGTGTGTGTGTGTGTGTATGTGTGTGTGTGTGTGTGTGTGTGTGTGTGTGTGTGTGTGTGTGTGCGTGCATGTTTACGTGTGTGTGTGTGTGTGTTTTGTATATTGATATTTAGTTCAGTGGTAGTGGGTGGCAGTGGGACGGGACAGGGCTGTGGGCTGGTTTGTGTGATGATGGTGATGAAGAGTCCCCCCTCATCCTCACACACGAGCGGCTGGTCAGAGCAGGACCCCCCAGGTCCCCCCCCCTGGTGGCCCCCCGGCAGCGGGGTCCCTGAGAGGGGCAGCGCTGGCCCCGGGGCGACCCGTGTGTGGCCCCCGGCCCGTGTGTGGAGGGAGGGGCGGGCCTGGGCTGCGTGTCTGCTCCCTTCCTGCACAGGATGCTGGTACTTCCTGCCCGCAGCGCACTGATTGCTGCAGGGCTCTGCTCCAGCTCCGTGTCCCAGGGTCACTTCCCCCCCAACACCCTCACACCCCCACAACCCCCCCCCCCCACACACACACACCCCCACCCACACTGCACAAGACTGCTCAAGCCTAGAAACAAAGAAACTCAAGTGCATGTGTTTACTGCTGGTCCTCGTCTGGTGTTGTCATGTAAAGCTCCATGTTAAGTGTGCATTGTAAATAGTGATTATGCTTTTTGCATGTTACTGGGTTCATCAGGGCTGCTGTACTTGTACTGTATGGCTGCGTTTGCCCTGGGGAAATTTGTTTTTTGTTTTTTGGGGGGGGGGGAGAGGCATCAGCTTCCCTCCCGCAAGGTGAACCTCAGCCCCCTGTCCTGGAGTCCAGCGCTTCGCTGTTTTGGGGGGGGGGGGGGGGTGGTTGGGGGGGCACAGGCATTCTGTGAAAGGAAAGATGAATTAGCCTGTGAGCTTTTGAGGGATGACCTTTGCGAGGCAGTTTTATTCCAGAGATTGGAACGAATTGAATCTGTTGAATTTTGCATAATCTCCACTTATGAATCATTTTTCACTTTGCATGCTGTAATACCCCCCGGCCCTTGAGCTCTTAGACTGGCTATGAATGAACTTGTCTCTTAACTGCTATGCCTTGTGGGGACAAAAAGGCTCTTCTTCGTCAGAATACATCTACTGTATATGAAATGTGAATATATGCATTATGGCATATGGTGAATAAGTGGACCTGTGACCCGGTTACGTTTCCGGTGAATTCTTTAGCCTGTGCGTTCACAGCCCAATAGCTTGTATTGCCCAGGGTGGGTTTGCGAAATCGTTATAGATACTGCGGTTAAACACATGTAAATAAATGCCCGTAAAAGAGGTAGGAAACAGTAGTGGTTCAGTGGTGGAATGGTATAGCAGGTTTGTGAACGTCCAGATCTGAAACGCGCTGTTTGGATTTGGTTAGGGTTCAAACCAATCTGGAGAGAGGATGTTATTTGGAGGCTGTTAAGGTCAGGCTGCCCTTTCAGGGTGACATTGAAAACAGCGCAAAAATAAAAATAACTGAGCAAACACTTTTTTATCTTCCTGCAGAAATTAAAAATTGGAACACATTCTGACCTGAGATAGAGAAAGAGAGAGAGTGAGTGAGTGAGTGAGTGAGTGAGATAGATGAGGGATTGATTAATGGACAGGGAATTGGGTAGAGAGAGAGAGAGAGAGAGAGAGAGAGAGAGACTGGGGCTCGGAGTCTCTCTTTGTGTTCCAGTCCCACACTCGCAGCCAACACACTGTTCTCTTCCAGCTAATTAATGTCTTCCTTCCCCCCCGTGATAGACTGAGAGACCTGGCAGCCGAGAGTGCCGTAGCTCCGCCCCCTCCATGGAGCTGGCCCTTAGGGATCACTGGGGGGGGGGGGGGGGGGGGGGGGGGGGTCAAAGGTCAACAGATCTGGGAGAGAGGCAAAAGCAAGGGGCCAAACAGGGCGTGTCTCTGAGCAGACGGGTTGCCTGTTCTGAGCCCTGATTGGGCAGCTCGTCATGTTGAACGTGCAGGTTTTCAGAAAGGCTTGGTTGTTTTATTTGTTTGTATTTCTTAAGCCCTGCGGATTGGGAACAGGGGTCGGCTTGTTATTGGGTTTTTAGAGTCTGGCGGTGACGGTGCTGTTTGCTGTGCCCCTGCAGGCGGGGGTCCAACGTGTCCCTGGTTTTGGACATGAGCGCGCTGGGCGCGGTGGAGCCCCTGAGCTGCGCCCCGGCCACGCCCCGCGAACGGGTCGCCCTGGAGTACCTGCACACGGCCGGCCGCGCCCTGTCCCGCCAGCAGCTCCGCGAAATCGCCCTCAACACGCAGCGGCTGCACGCCGAGTTCGTGGTGAGGAGGGGCGGCGGCGCGCAACGTTCTCCCAATGTTCTCTCAATGTTCTCCCAGCGTTCTCCCAGTGTTCTATCAACGTTCTCCCAATGTTCTCCCAGTGTTCTCCCAACGTTCTCCCAATGTTCTCCCAGTGTTCTCCCAGCGTTCTCCCAATGTTCTCCCAATGTTCTCCCAATGTTCTCCCAGCGTTCTCCCAGCGTTCTCCCAGCGTTCTCCCAATGTTCTCCCAGTGTTCTCCCAATGTTCTCCCAATGTTCTCCCAATGTTCTCCCAGCGTTCTCCCAGCGTTCTCCCAGCGTTCTCCCAGCGTTCTCCCAATGTTCTCCCAATGTTCTCCCAACGTTGCGGCCATGTTACTGGCGCTCTCCCTGCGCCTGCATTCATACGCTGGGCGTTTCTTCTGATACACTCCCTGTTCTGTAGAAATCATTTGTGTGATGCATCGTGGGAATTTTCCCATCCATGCCCTAACAGAGTTCCCTCTAATTCTGTCCAAAAAAAAAAACAGTCAAAAATAATATACATTACATTACGTTACATTTATTTAGCAGATACTTTTATCCAAAGCGACGTACAAAAGCGCACATCATGGTCATTGGAACAACTACAAAAACACAGGTTCGATAAGATACAATATTCATTTTGCACATTCAATGTCTTTGTGTGCTTTGCAGGAAATTCCGATGAATTTCGTGGATCCCAAAGAACTGGACATTTCCAGTCACGGAACTAAGAACAGATACAAGACCATTTTGCCAAGTGAGTATTTCAACCCGTAAGAATTTTTCCTTTTCAGCATTGATAGTAACGCGTGACTCTGTGTGAGAGGGTGCAGAGGTACCAATGTCACTGCCCTCTATGGGGCTCTCTGGGGCTTTCTCCTCAGGCAGAGAGATGGCCACCCTGCTGGTCCTCCACCAGGGAACATTCTGTTCCTCAAATATAACCCCCCTTGTTCCTCCTTAACCCACCTTTCCTGGGGATCTGGGGGGGGTCACATCTTGTGCGCACCTTTGATGCTGACAGGCCCTGATTGGCTGGGGGGAGGGGTGGAGGTTCTTGAGGGGGAAGGGTTGGGGGGGAGGGGGAGCGTACTAATTGTGAAGGAACAGGGTGGAAGGGGCGAGGGTTTCCGGTCCCGAAACATTGGCAGCCAACCGCCAGCCTCGCAGCTGCTGACAGGCCAGGGAGGAAGAGCTTCATTACTCCCATCAGCGGGGGGGGGCGGGGTCAGGGTCAGCGCGTGTGAACCTATAGTTTCCATTGGCACGGGGGGGGGGGGGGGACGTGGATGGGGGCGGGGCCTGCGAGAACAATGCGGCGGGGAGCAGGACAGGCTGTTCTCACCGCGGGTCCCGATCGAAAGAACGCCTGCTTCGTTACGTAACGAGCCAGACGCCGTGCCCGATCGCTATCTGCGTTCCCCCACTGTCCCGCACGGAGGAAGGGGAGGCCCCTTATCAATATTGGGACAGAGCTGCTCCTTCCAGAACCCCCCCCCCAAACAAAAACAGATATTCTGCAAGAAGGAACAGAACGTTAACCAGGCGTTCAGACTGGAACTTCGGGAACTGGCTCACGGTCACATCCAAGGACGCTCAGTCTCCAAAACCGTGCTCGTCCAAACTCCTTCAGAGCAGAGGACTCTGCCCCTGAATGAGATTGCACAGTCTTTGTGGGTGACACCTCCCTCCCCCTGAAATTCAGGGTGTGTGGGCCATCACTTAGGCCCTGAATGTTTGGGTCCTCCCTGTAGTGTATTGATGGGTAGGTTAATTTGGGGGGGATGGGTAGTGTTTTGGGGGGGGTGGATGGCTGGGCTCCACGTCCTTGTTGCCTGGGGGTTAAGTGCCATGTCTTCCTGCAGTGGGTGTAGCTTCCTTCTTTCAGGTCTGCTGAAGAACATTTGAAGGTGGTTTAAAAATGAGTCGGGCCCGGGCCAGGTTAACCGAAAGACGAAACCGTTTTTTGGGTGTCGTGGGTACACCATAAGCCACCCTTTGACCCCCCCACACGTTCTCACCCCTCGGTGGAGCGCCGTTCCCCGTCCCGCCATGTTTAAAACACCGTCGTACGGGGGCGAATCGGTGGCCCTAAACGGCGCCGCTGTGTGGTTGCCACGATAACCGGCGAATGCTCGTTTTTTTGTCGTTCGCAGACCCCCATTCCAGGGTGATCCTGAAGACCAGGAACACTTACGACCCCCTCGGCAGCTACATCAACGCCAACTACATCAGAGTGAGTCGTCGCCACATCGTCCCCCGCATTAAAACTACCGTACTTCAGTTCCGCACGCTCACACACCACATGTCCCAATATTTAAAAGAGAGCGGTGATGTTATGTATTTTCTCAAGAGTGTAAGGTGTGACACAAAGTGGTATTGCATAAATTAATTGTTTATTTCGATGCAGATGATTTGAGGCAGAGCCAGTAGGACCTGCAAGCACTCTGATTACATTTTTGCGGTTATGTTGTAAAATCAGTTTAAGCACTGACTTGCATCGTCCTACTCAATTGTCTGCTGTGTCGGACGTTAAGACGTTTTTTTGTTTTTTTGTTTCTTTGGTGAAAGGAGCATTTCGTGCCAGGAGCCCTGTCCCAAAGCGTAGCTGAAGTCTTTGCTTGTTCCCCTAAACATACAATAGGTTTGTTTCCTGATGCAGGAAGTTTAAGGCCCTTTTCTCTTCCTCCCCATTGGCTAAGGGGTGTGACACAGAGCGCCTTCCCTTCACACCTCCAACAGAACCCTACCTGCCTGTCAGCAAGAGGTTGTTGTTATGGTAACAGACACGGTAACAAAAACACAAGGCGCAGTCCACATGTTTTTTCCTCTGATTGTTAATCGCCCATTTTTTTCTGATTGCCTGATTTACTTTCCAGGAGAATATGTGGAATGGAATGTTCTTTTCGATGAATGCGAAACAGGAACTGAACAAACCTGTTCTGACAGCAATCAGAAAATATATCCGTTCATGGCTTCGGTTTCAAATCAAACGCGAAATAAAACTTCCGGAACATCAAGCACGGCCATTTTCAGGCGTACGAATACGCGATCGTGTCCAAACATCACGAAGCCCCATTGAAACGACCGCTCGATTTCAAACTCAAACTCAAATGCAGACGGGGGATTGGTCGGTTTGTGCGGTGATTGATGTGCCGTGAGGAAGCTGAGCCAGCTCGGGACAGTTGGAAACCTCATTAACCCCGTTTGTTTGGGGAGGACTCGGCTCGCCCCCGTGAAGCCCGGGCCACTGTTTAGACAGCCGGTATCCCCAAAGGACCACCTGACCCCCCTGTGTGCTACAGCCTGCATGTTTAAGTCTCTGTTAATCTCCAGGAGTTGTAATTATGGCTCTGTTCCACATAACATCGGTTTATAAAAGCCCTTCTTTTAAATTCTTGCTCCTATATTTGTCCCGGAAATTTCCATTGTGAAGCAGCCATTTTAAAGGTGCCATCCAAAATAAAGATTGATTTGGCCGATTGATTGCTTATCAAACAGTAAATAAAGCTGAACGTTTTGTCGTTCTAAATGACCTCCGGAGTGATGTAGAGCGTTACACGCTTGTTTCCACGGACCCCCCCGTTACGTCTGATGTTGTCGTAACCTCTGGGGTTCCGCCACCCCGGCGGCCATTTTGCAAGTGGCAGAGGTTAGGAAAGCAACGCCAGCCTTATGTAAAACCCTCCTAATGGCTCCTGATCTGCTGACCTGCGAGAGGAGCGGGGGTGAATGTTCTCGCTCTTGGAGAGGTTTGTTATGGTATGGGGAGGGGGGGGCGGGAGCGGAGAGCAGGGGGGGGGGGGCAGGTCACGCAGCCTAAGGAAGCCGAGGCCCTGCCCCCTTATTGTCCCGCGGCGCGCACGAAAACACAATCAGCGCACCTTTCCCCAGGCCCGGGGGGAACAGAGGATGTTTTCGTAAGGATGAGGAGGAACCCCCCTCGCCCTCGGGCCGGGAGACGTCCCTGACCGCTCGGAGCGCTGGCGCGGTTTTCGGAACGCCGCGGCTTTTTAATTAAGAGGGGACGTCCGCCCGGAGGGGGCGAGGGTGCTCAGCGAGAGAGCCAGATTATCCCCACTTGAAAATCCAAAGTGGTGACTGGCTAGCTAATATTAGCATTTAGTCCTTTGGGCCCAAGTGCATTAGGCCACTTAGTGACTGCAGGAGTGTTTTCAGGAAGAGCTAACGTGTGTTAATTGTGCGTTGATGTAAGCAGGGACAAGAGCCGCAGTCTGTGCGTGGGAAAGGTAATACAGTACACTCTTAATGTCTCAATGAAAGAGATACTGCTCCTCTGGCTACAGGTGAACTAGCGCACTGTGATGTCATTGCATAAGGTGTTCTTCTCATCTGCTGGCAATATGCCCATTACCACGGGAGAAATGCCAGTATCTGTTGTGACTGCGTGTCAGTATGAGCACCTCGAGATTCCATGTGAAGTTGAAAACATATCCAAAGGCTGGCCCTTATATGTGTGTCTCGGATTACACGGCTTTAGTTTGGGTGAAGTAGGCGTACAGGGCAGAGAGTGAACTGGGTGTGAAAGCACCTGTTCATAAACAAGTCCAGTTCATTGTATTCCGTTCTGTATATTCAAATAGTAAAATCGCCGGATGGATTGTTCGTTTGACGCTCGAAGGACACCCGTGTTTGGGGACGGGAGGAAGCAGCGTTTTGGCGGTGGGGAGATGAAGGGAAGCGGCAGGCTTCAGATCTCAGTTTCTCACAGTCTCTGTGTGCCTGCGCAGGGTTACCTGGGAGACGAGAGGTCCTACATCGCCACCCAGGGCCCCATGATCAACACGGTGAACGACTTCTGGCAGATGGCCTGGCAGGAGGACTGCCCCGTCATCGTCATGATCACGAAGCTGAAGGAGAAGAACGAGGTGAGGCGCCCCCTGCTGCCTGGAGGGGGAAACGCAGGACTGAGCATGCACCTGTGCACCAACACACACACACACACGTACACATGCACACGCACATTCTCTGTCTCTCTCTCTCTCTCTCTCTCTCTCACACACACACGCACACACACACACACACACGCCCTGTGCCCCCGTGTCCTCGATGAGCAGTTTTAATCCAGTCATTTCAGGCATGTCCTGTTGGTAATGTAGATGCGTTGTAATACAATATTGATTTTGGCAGATTTTCCTGCTATCTCTCATATCAGCATATCTGTATGTATTCAGAATGGAAGCGTGTGCCTGTGGTCACCCCTCGTCCTATCACAGCATGGGCGGGGCGGGACAGGCAGCATTAGAAACACAGCGGGGAGGACACCGGTGCGCAGCGGGGGGTCGTTGCCATGGAGATGAGTGGTCGAGGGCACGTGGGCGAGCCCCACGCCGCCAGCGGGGCAGAGATACGGGGTGGGGGGGGGGGGAGTGCTGAAAATAACTCACAATGGCTAGGCCCACAATGGGACAGGCTCTCCCTGGGCCAGCACCAACATCGGTACCCATTCCTGGGCGGACGGGTCAGGGCTGGGGGGGGGGGGGGCGGCCCGGGGTGCGGGCCCGCCGGCTGGCGCCTCGGGGAGGGGAACAATGGGGCCCGACAGGGAGGGGCCCCACAGGGAGGGGCCCGCCGAGCAGGCCGGAGGCTTTGATGAGGGCCTCTGATAACGGCTGACCCATCGCACAATAGCAGCCCTCTCGCCTCGTCCAAAGATGTTTCAGACAGAAAAGAGGGGGGCGTTTGCGTTACCCTGCCTCCTGAAACAAGCTCAGTGTAGGAGACCACTGCTCAGATCCCAGAGAGACAGAGAGAGAGAGAGAGAGAGAGAGAGAGACGCTCACTGCTCCAAATCCGTCACACATCGTAGCACCTGAAGCAGAAGCTGAGGGAGAGGCAGAGCTGTGTCTGGGATGCTGGGAGTCCTAATGAAGGAGCGTGGCAGACAGGCAATTCATGGGACGCCCTCACGCCGCGTGACGGGTCCGCTCTCGCACGCCGAGACTCCTGGGATAGCGGAGACTCCGTCGGAGGCCGAGAGGCGTCTCGCTCGGCAGGAAGTCGTCTCAAACGCGCCGTCCTTCGAGAGGACGAAGCTCCGCCGTGAAATTAGCACCGTGTTTTTTTAAAAAAAAAATTTTTAATTAAAAATTTTTTTTTTTTTTCGTTTTGGCAGAAGTGCGTTCTGTACTGGCCGGAGAAGCGGGGGATCTACGGCAAGGTGGAGGTGCTGGTGAACGGCACGCGGGAGTGCGAGCACTACACCGTCCGCAACCTGACCGTCAAGGTAAGGCCGCGCGCGCGCCCGCCCGCCCGTCGCCATGACGACAGCCGGCGCCCGAGAGCGGGTCAGCCAGTGACGAGCCGGCGGCAGTTTGTGGACGTCAGTGCTGCTAATGCTCTGACCAGCAGTGTGGCTGGACCTGTGCTGACCAAACACAGTACCTGGCTGTATATTTTGGTTTAAGTGAAGTTTAAATGTAACAGGTGCTGCTGTAGTTCATGCACTGAACTCACAAGGGGAAACGGGAGATGGGAATAGGCTTTGTATTTACAGGGGCTGGCAGATCACCAGTGCGATTGTTCAGGACAGAGATGTTAGACGAACGAGCCTGCGTGTAAAATTGGGGGGGGGTTTCGGGGAGGGGGAGAGACATGCTGGGTTGTGAAGCTTATGAGCTAAGTGCCTGGAAAAAAAAAACTCCAAGCTGTCCTGCATCAAAACCAGCTGCCAATCACCAGCCTCGACAAAGAGAGACATTGACCCTGGAATGGCGGTTCTTGTAAAGTTCCATTCCGGTACGGAATGGCTGTCAGCATCTCCGGATTTAATTTAATTCTTGCGCTGACGCAGACGTGTCATAATTAAACTCTGAAGCGCATTGGCTGAAAGGGAGCAAGCGCTGGAGATTAGGAGAGCTGCAGTGGCGCTGAAGGAGAGATAGGGGGCAGTGTGCGTCATTCTGCGTGGGCGTCGCCGATTGCCGACATTGTTTATCGCGCTGCGAGACTGATGGTAAACAGGGAAGGGCAGCGTGCGAGTGAGGAAATGGAAGAGCATCGCTCATTTTAATTATACAACGCAGGACAATATGAAGATCATAATGCTGTGTGAATTTCCATGCCATGACTGCACCATGATTATTTGCTCTATTAGGGGAGAGACCCGTGCTCCCTAAAGAGCAGTAGATTTGTGGGTGGGGTGATGAGGACTGTTGTGTGCTCAGGTGTAATTTGGGGAGACCTTTCTGTAGTCTCAGAATGAGTGTTTGGAACCAAGAGATTAAGAAACCCCCCACTTGTGTGTGTAGTATGAGTCTAGGTGTGCTCTGGGTGTTTTAGGGTGGACAGCATGGGCAGTAGTCACAGCAGCCCTTGGTCGAGTCTGTAGTGTAACTGCTGAGTATTTGAATTTTTTTTCCAGTTACTGTAGGTTCATTATTCCTGTATTTTGTATATTTATATGAATCTTAGACTCATTATGTGTGTGTGTGTGTGTGTGTGTGTGTGTGTGTGTATGTGTATGGGTATGTATGTGTGCGTGTGTGTGTGTGTGTGTGTGTGTGTGTGGCATTGAGTAGCTATGACGCATCTCTGACATCACCCCTTCTCTGTGTGTGTGTGTGCCTGCGCTCCGCAGCAGGGGGGCCAGAGCCGCAGCGTTAAGCACTACTGGTACACCTCCTGGCCCGACCACAAGACCCCCGGCAGCGCCCAGCCGCTGCTGCAGCTCATGGCGGAGGTGGAGGAGGACCGCCTGGCCTCGGGCCCCCGGGGGCCTGTCATCGTGCACTGCAGGTGCCGCTCCGGGGCCCCCCCCCCGCGGCGTGGGCGGGATGGGGGGGGTTACACGGGTGCAGACCCGCAGCCACAGCGTTTCGGGTTATAGTGCGTCCTCTCTGGCTGCTGTGGGTTAAAGAACGTAGGAGGGTCCGTTAGATAGTGGCAGTCCTAGTCCAGACTTGTGTTCCCATAACTGCTTAATTTCCAGAAGTGTGTAAATGACCACATTACTTAGGTCAGCATGCAAGATCAATCCACCTGCCACTCATGAGACAAAATAAACAAATAAAATGCACAGATAATGCGATTTCTGTTCTAAATACCTAGTACCTAGGTTCTTATTTACTCGATGTCCTTGATTGACCTTGGACCTCTTCATCGCTGTGGTGCAAGCTGTCCTTGTAACCAGTCCCCGCCCACATCCTCTTTTTGCGCAGTGCTGGGATTGGCCGGACCGGCTGCTTCATCGCCACGACGATAGGGTGCCGTCAGCTGCAGCAGGAGGGGGCCGTGGACGTGCTGGGCATCGTGTGCCAGCTCCGAGTGGACAGGTGCGTGGGCTCCGCCCTAAGGTGCTTCAGACACGGTTTTTAAAAAAGAATAAAAACAGCGCTTCTTAATGTTTAGGCCAGTCAGGATTGAGAATACACCTGGTCTCAAAGCAAGGTATGAAGAAGGTAAACTGCAGTGTGCTATACTGCAGATAAACAGGCTAGCATAGCTGCAGGCTAGCCCAGGCTGAAGGACGTGCAGGGTGTGGAGATGTCCTGCTCAGAGAGAACCCCCCCCCCCCCCCCCCCGAGGGGGCCCTGGTGAGGACAGGATGCCGGGGGGGTTAGGGGGGGGAAGGGGGGGTGCGAGACGAGGGTGTTTTCACCTTCCATCGCCTTGCAGGGCTCGTTCCCAGAGATAAGGACAGGAAGGCACTGAATCGCTGAGGTTGGAGAGATTCAGCAACACCCTCAGGGTAAACACACAGCTCCTTTTCCCATGATGCACCAGCGAGGGAAAGGAACTCCAAGTGGGAGACGGCTGCCTTCAGGAATCTGTTAGCAGTGCTTCCAGTCTGCCATACAGCCAGCTAGCCATGTAATAATAGCATATATATTATCTAAATATGAAAATGGTCTTCTCCAGCATGATAACGTGCACCTTAATTCTTATATAATTGCTAACCTTAATTCTTTTTCTGTGTTCCTTTATTCCTGCTTAATTATGTGTAAAAGGCACAGTTAGGCCCTGGTACCGGTGGAATATGCAGTATGTGCTGGCCTGTGTAGCAGCATATTAATATAATAGCTATATACAATATAATAATAATGAGAGGCACATACTGTAAGGTTGGGTTCATTCTCGTCACTCATGGATTTGTGTGTAATTTTTGATCACCATGGGCCGCTAGGTTATGGACAAACTCAGCCATAGTTGCATTATCTGACCATGCATGTCTGTTTGTGTCTTTGTTTGTTTGTGTGCACGTTTGTGTGTATGTGCATGTGTGCGTGCGTGTGTGTGTGTGTATGTGTGTATGTGCGTGCGTGTGTGCCTGTGTGTGTGTATGTGCGTGCGTGTGTGTGTGTGTGTGTGTGTGTGTGTGTATGTGCGTATGTGCGTGTGTGTGTGTGTGTGTGTGTGTGTGTGTGTGTATGTGCGTATGTGCGTGTGTGTGTGTGTGTGTGTGTGTGTGTGTGTGTGTGTATGTGCATATGTGTGTATGTGCATGTGCATGCCTGTGTGTGTGTATGTGCGTGCGTGTGTGTGTGTGCGTATGTGTGTGTGTGTGTGTGTGTGTGCGTGTGTGTGTATGTGTGTGTGTGCGTGTGCATGCCTGTGTGTGTGTGTGTCCCCCGTGCGCAGGGGAGGGATGATTCAGACAGGGGAGCAGTACGAGTTTGTGCACCACGCTCTGAGCCTGTACGAGAGTCGTCTGTCGGCTGAAGCAGGCCAGTGAGGCTGGAGGAAGAATCATAAGGTAATCTCGTTACCCTGGTAACCGTCAATCAAACCTAGGAGCCATCCTATGGGGCAACTGTGGAATGAACTGACCTGGCGTCAAAAAAGAAGGGAACAGATCACACCAGAAAAAGAAGGACAATAGTCCGTTAACGAATGTACTGTGTCCTGTCCCCTTCTCCTCCTCCTCCTCCTCTTCGTCCTGTCTGTCTCGTAAGTGGCTTCTTAACGCCCTGTAACAAGCTCTGCCTCGTTGTCACGGCAACGACGCAGGCTCCGCCCACTCTGCCAGCTGTACCAACAGTACACCTACGTCTTGGACCTCTATCGGCTATTACGTGTTCTTGTAGAATTTACTAATGGCTGTTTTTTATGTATTTATTTATTTGAATACGTTTTTTCCTGTATCGAGTTAATATTACTAATCAAAGTTGATAATCAAATTTTATTTTGATTGTTCAATGTTCAATCATTTTAAAAAAAAAAAGATCTTAGAATGTCACCTTTGCTTTGAAGAGGGTGCAATAACGAAGACTGTTATAATCACGGTGTGTTGCGGGTGACTCGAGGCTTTTGCTCTTGAGGCCACAGTGAGTAAATGGATTGTTTTTTTTGGGGAGACATGATGCAGCAGCTTGCTTTAGGAAGAGAGTATTGGCGTTTTATCCGGCAACAAGGGGACCTCATTCCTACCAAATACCGACTCATCTTTATCTAACCGCAGGCATATTCTTTTCCTTGGAATACCATGAGCGTCAGTACTGGGTCAGTACTGCGTCAGTACTGTACTGTTCCCCTGTCAGTCCAGGCACCACGCAGTACAGTGAATCTGCAAGTGCAGTTCATGCCAAAGCGTGCTACTTTGTTCAAAGGGGCCTGTATGTCTCGTTTTAATCATCATTAAGCATATTATCACTTACTCTACCCTAAAAAGTGTGAGGCTAAGCCTTGCTTTGTATGAAAATAAGCTTTAGATTTTAGGCATGAGCATAGAGTCGGTTTTCAAATTCATACCTTTACTGTATTGACTGTTATAGGAAGCCTTTTGACTGCACGGGGCAGTTTGTCCCTGAATTACACTTTACCTTGTAAAATACCAAAAAAACAGACACAGTACTTAATGAAGGTTAAAATCACAGTCCAAATATTTGAGGGTGTAGTCAGGTGAAGTATAAAGCTTTCGGAAACTGAAAACGTAATCGTATTTTTGTAAAATGACATTTTCAAAAAACGTTTCACAATTTTAAACTCGTAATCTTGTCAGTATGAGATTATGAGCCGTGATTTTGCATGTACTTCATAGGAGTGCATTTATTGCATTTGTACTGTAGTTATCAAACACATGTACATTAAACCCATCTATACCCTCTGCTCCTTCTAATGAGCCAACTCTGTTTTGTAGGAGAAATGCTCTATTTAAACTTTAGAGTTGGGCAACAAATGATATTGTTCCAAGTTGGTCGCTGTTCAGCTTGTTGATATTAAGTAAGATCTTGGAATGCCACGATGAGCTGTTTTCGGTGCTAAAAAATGATCCCATTGGACGGTTGCGTTCCGAGAGCTGCCATTCGCTGTGGGAAGCCAAAGTGTGATGCGCTTGTTTTCACGACCAATTGAATCGACCTCCGAGTCTTTTTAACCGACTGCGAATCCCATTCACAAGTACAACAAGAACAAGGCCCAAAGGGGTGCTTCTCAGATCCCGATCAGGTGCGAACGCTAAAAGAGAGACCTCAAGTCTGTTCCCAAAAGTCCTGTTGTAGTATCATGTTTACTTTACTAGATGGCAGCACACTATATTGACCTAAGTTTATAATATAGGTGTTGTTTCCATGCCATAGGCATCTCAAACTTTAAAACATTGCAGGAATGTGCGAAGGAGGCTTTCCCCTTATAAGCGACACTAAGGAGCATGACCTCCCCTAACATTCAACTTCATCATTATTTTTTCTAAACTGCCATCATAACTACATGCAGTATACAGACAGAGAGAGGTCGTGTTACGGCATATTTGTGCCATTATTTTTAGCGTGCGCGACCAATGGTGTATATCAACTTTTTTTTGAGGTGCTGGTCTCCCCAACTGCCTCGAAATTCCGGTAGCAACTCACAGTTAAGCTTCGTGCTTCTCGGACGAACCGGGCGTGAACGGACGCGCACGCGCACACGCACCCGCATACCCACCGTACGCGTCAGGTCCTCGCGTAACCAGGCCTTTACCCGCTGGGAGATCGTGCTCCGAGAGGAAGGCGATCTGCTCGTGAATGCTGGTCTTTATTTACGGTACGGTGCGTTTGTTGTGGAGGAGTGTGTACGGTACACGCAAAAAGTGCTATTAACAAGTTATGTGGCTGGCGCACCATTTTACCACATAAGGATCTTGCTGCTACGACTGCAAGTGTTTTATCTTTAAAATCTTACAAAATAGGAGGGGAGAAAGATTGTTGTCTGACAATGAGAATTTTATGGAAACATTTTTGTATGTATTGTTTTTTTTAATTTGTTATTATTATTATTAATATTATTATTACTATTATTATTATTATTATTAGTGATAAAGGTTTCAAATGATAATATTAATCTGTTTATATTACGATCATGTAGCAGGTACAATGCACAATGCCCATTTACTCGTGTTTATAAATCAGAAATGTTGATGTATACTGTTTACTGTTTGTAGCGATTATCCACTGTGTGGGCCTCTGGTTGCGTGAGCCAATCCCAGTCCTGTGTTCCTATAAACTATTAATCCAGATGAATGTTGTGATACTTTCACCGTCTAATATGGCTATAATTGTAAACTATTTATAATCGGTATCAATATGCTGTACATACGTATGCCTCAAATGACACACAAGGAGGGGGGAAATCGAATGGCTGTTTATGGGCATGACCCCTGATTGGAAGGAATGTGAGCCTGGATTTAGCACACCTGGGGTTTTATCTGTGGTTAATATTGACTTTTGTTTCTTTGACAGAAAAAGAAACTTCAAAATAGAAGAGCAGATTGGTGGAAGGGCAACAGTCGGTTAAAGAAAGCTTTGGCAGCTCAGATATTGTAGCTGTGTTTCTGAGTTGATGCTAATTTTTCTTATCTCCACAGAGTAAGGCCATTTGTGGGTATTTAGGCCTTCACACGGTGTATTCAGTGCCGTTCAGGAGGAGCCTAGGTGTGCTAAACCAAGCCATACCATGAAGCTTTCAAAAGGATTGTTCCGTGTATTTGTATACTGATTTTTAATCAAGTGTCATTATAATGTCTTTGTGGGAAAAAAATGTTATTTCCTTGGATAGACTGAGCAGTGTACTTCTACGCAGACTACTCTGTGTTGTTTACTAAGCGGCTGACTTTATATTCTGTACTGCCAATAAACTGATACAATTTTAAATGTTGTGAATATGTTTTTTCCCCCCCATTGTATTGGGTTTTCTTTTTCAGGTACTATCCTCAGTAAATAAAAATGGAGGTCTCTGCCTTGATTCTGAAGGTATTCTAATCCTTTTTTTTAAACACTGTATGAACGTTTGGA
The DNA here is from genome assembly GCA_025169545.1 of Anguilla japonica. Classification (NCBI taxonomy): domain Eukaryota; kingdom Metazoa; phylum Chordata; class Actinopteri; order Anguilliformes; family Anguillidae; genus Anguilla; species Anguilla japonica. The sequence goes on along the minus strand of CM045901.1, from coordinate 11,970,251 downwards.
ACTGTGATACTCAGCACATTTTAAATGACCTGCTTTCGGGATTGTGGGGCTAAAACACATTATTAAACCGAATTACACGCGCGGCAGTTAACGCCCTGCAACCCAGGAGAGCGGCTGTGGGCACAATTATAGTGTTAGTGGTACCACAGCTGCATGTACATTTGCACATCTGCAATGCACCGTGGCATTTCCGAAAAGAGAAGACTTCCAGGTTGATGAGTTTCAAATGGCGCTCTACTACGAAACTCCAAAAAACAGTTGAATAGAAGGAAGCGCTCGTCACTGACTTTCTTCCCCTGAAGGCGCATTTCCTCTTGACGCCTCAACTTGGCTCATCTGAAACCAGCGGACGCGAGGAACTTGTTGCGCGTAAAATGGATACTTTATTTGTGGCCGTATTATTAATAATATTTTTGAGTTTTGCCGAGACAGGTGAGTAAAACGCGTTGTCTTACTGACCATTATTTGTTGTCGACGTTATTAAACATTCAGGAGGTATCAATAGGTCTCTCAGAAGGTTGGGGCTGGTTCGGCCGAAATAACGGAAACATGTCCAGATTTTCATCTTTGCCTTCTCGAGTAACAATAACTCACTGGAAAAAGCGATTATACACTTCATTTGTATGCCTCCTTAAGCAAACATGAATTAATTGTCAGATTAGACTAATGGTGCATTTGCTCCAATGATAAAAATGCTGTTAAAGTTGTGTTATTAAAATAACAAAATATTTGTTGCACTGAGTTCACGAAATACAGACTAGGTGATGCATTATAATAGAAAAACGTATTTTATTAACTCAAGATACAAGTGATAAAACTGCATCTGAATCGATTTTTTGTGTGTGTACAGTGCTGAGCAGATTACTTCAGTTAAAAATGGTTTGGCTCAGTGTGTCCTCACTTTGAGCCAAAATGTCCAGCAATAGCCATAACTTTTATTATTCTTACAATTGCATAATCACAGCAACTGTATGATGTCTAGTCTGCTTCACCACAGCAAATTGTGCGCAAGAGTGAATATGAGATAGCTGGCACGTGCGGAACGTGTTTATTTTTGTTCATTGTCGTTTATATGTTTAACGCTCTTGTGCTAATCATGACATGCCATTATTATTTGTTTTCCTTGTTGGTTTCTTCAGTTAATTGTCAATAGTTCTTCATGATTTTGACCATTGACACGCTTTTCGTCTTTATTCATAATTTGTTAAACTAATTGAAAAGTGGTATTAAGCAATTCATTTGCTGATTATCTGTTAATATTGTCTTCAGTTAAGACATACATTTCTGTTTTGCTTATAGAGGATTTCCTTATTGCCCACACGCGGTCGGTGTTATGCCTACTAACACACAACACGGCAGTCCGTCTTGGCAGATGTAATAAGGAAGAGTCCCAATCAGCATTGGAGATGGACAAATGACATGAAGCTGCAGCATGTTCTGTCCTCCAAGTGTCTATGGGCCAACACGAGCCCGTCTATACCGAGCCACGCGCGTTTGACCTCAGTCAACGACTGCCGCGTCGCACCTGCGTGGAGGTGCTACGACAAGAAAGGGACGTTTGGGCTGGCAGACTGGACAATGTACCTGAGAAAGCAAGGTCCACGCGTGGGCCTCCGAACAGACCAGAAGCATTCAAACTGGACCAAGTACTCTATGGACCCTGGGGGGAGACCGACGCTGACCACTTTATGCCCAAGTGAAGGTGAGTTTTCGGGATTTTTAAAATTTTTTTTTTTCACTTTTAATCAGACCTACCCACGCCATTGACTTACCGTGAAGATTGCAAACACCTTTTCACGGCATGCACTCTGTGGGGAAACACCAAAAATGGTTTGGCTGTGCGAACACCTGAGAAAATAACGGTTATATTTATTGTCGCGTGCTTGGGAAAATAACGGGAAAGGGAATACAGTTTCGTTGGGTACCAGCAGTTAACGCGAAGATAAATCGTGTCGAGCCTGTCTGAGCTTTGGCCCTTCAGGCATGTGTGCTAATGAAAGCAGAGGATATCACTTTTGATACCAACTTCCCCGCACATTGTGCTCAGGGACATTCCCAGCCGAGACACCGGCACAGGAATGTCGTCAGCAGCGCTTCTTCTTCCTGAGAAAATTTGGCTTCGCTGAAACAGCGACTGACAACCCCACACTGTCTCGTTTAGGCCCAGCATGGACGCATCGCATGTGTCGTAATACAAACTTGCGTCCCCGTTTATTTATTTATTTTTATTTATTTATTTATTTATTTATTTATTTATTTATTTATTTATTTATTTATTATGTATTTATTTTACAAAAATTTCGTCTTTTTGTCATGTTAGCCCTCTTACACTTTTTAAAGTTCTCATTCAGGTTCATGCATGGTTTCTTGTTGCAAATGTCTCATAACTCAACTTAAAGAGCTGGTTCATTATGTCGCGTTTTTAAAGTATAATGCTGTCTTGGTTCAGTAAATAAATAAACTAATCGTTTTGTATATAAAATACACTTTTTGGAGATTTTTGCATGACACATTGTCATTTCTATTTTTTTTTCTGTTTGAGCACATACTGTATGCACCTGATTTCATACAGTATGTTCATACAGTTTAATATGCCCCATTTGAGTATGAGTATCCTTGCTTAGATTAAATAGCTTTGTCAGATAAATATTTGGAGAGTACTGTTAATATTTGATGAGCTGGAATCTCAATTACAGCTCTAAAGAATCCCCAGTACACCACAGCTTTTAATAGGCGAGTGGTTGAATGTTTTACAATACTTAATAGTTGGCATAGGCATGGTATCATTAAATAAACATTATGATTTTAACACTCCAAATTCAGCTTTATTATTATTATGCATTGTAAGTTATGGATCACTTTCTGTGTTAAAAGTGGTTTTTAATGGGGTTTTAAGGTGATGAATACATTGGTGCGAACAATTTATTTGCAACAGTATACACAGTATAAAAGTTGCTTCTTGAAAACAGTTTAACTTTTTAAACTCATGTTGGGATTATTTATTTATTTTATTTTTTTCTTTCATCTTCAACAACCTTTATTGCACCCAAATGCACATATTGTGTAGCCATAGAGAGGGAGAGAAAGAGATTGCACAGCTATTTTGTTTGTATAATGTAACAATCAATCAATTTATCAATAGTCCAGGCACAGATCATTTGGAAGTGCAGTCGTGGCCCTTGGCATACTTCCCCCTTGTGTCTGTTAATGGAAGTGCAACTTGTTGTCTTCTCAAGTGGCACATTCTTACAGTGCAATGAATCTGATCCTGATCTCATCAGTGTCAGCATTGGCCGAGGGCCCCAGAGGCTTTGACTGGCTGTGCACCAGTTGGGCTATATGCCACCCAGGGAGGGAGGAGTAACGTCCATGACGCCTCAGTGCCCCATAGCGCCCCCTCTGGTCTCTTGGGGTTCTTCAGGGGTACCTGTATCATCTGCTTTTGCTGTTCTGTGGGCTCGGTTACTGGCCTGCCGGGTGTAAAGTAGCAGGGTGTGTTTTTGGCTAAATGTAGTCTGTAGGGTGGCTGGGTTTTAATCCATGTATAGGCTCAATCCCTGCCGTAGTACCTTCTGGTCTCTGGTCCCTTTTTAAAATCCTTACCCCGTCTGTTTTCTCCCTGAATAGAGAAAAATAATATGAAAGGAAGGGAACCTGTTCACTCTCTTTAAAAAAAGTTGGATTAGCCTTTTCAAATGTCTACAGGGTGAACACTGAATCTTTATTTTCTACATTGTGTACCAACATTGGGTCCGTTTGAATTATGGTGTCAAGGGGGTATGATGGAAGTATGGAAAATGTTCTTGTGAAAGTCTCTGCCTTGTTCATGAGCCTCCGGAGGTGGCCCGGGGCCGTTTGTAACTGTTGTTTTCAGAAACATTTGTCACAAAATCCACCGATTCTGCTGGAAATTGGATACCTGTCCATGAGATACAAGTAGGAATGTGGCTTATGGATCTAGCTTAATGAGGAACCCTCTATATGGGCAAGTTTAGAACAGCTCCTGCCACGTTTTGTCAGAGTTTTAGTGTCATACCATGGAAGCTTCGGCCATGATGCTCATCGCCAAGGCCGATGGGGGACTTCCTGATTGGACGCCGCCCGTGGGCGTACCCTGTCTGTGTCGAAGGCCTGCACACTGGCCTTCTGACCCCCCACCAGTGAGATTTCTCCAGGGGCGGCCACTCATCTCCACCCATCCCACCAGTGGGAAAGCCCCTTGGTTGTGCACGTAGCACCCCCTGCTGGTCGGGAGGTTAAAAGGCATTGCAGTAGGGCTGATGTGTTGTATTTGAGCCGGGGTTGCACAGAGTTCACCCTGGCTGCGGAACCGCCCCGCCCTGGCACTTTCTGTTAGGCCCCTCCCCTGATGTTCCACTCCAGCCAATCCAGGCTTGTCCCTCGAGATCACCCCATGTCCTGCTTCGTATCAGCAGTCACGCAGATGGGGCGTGGCTATTTTGGGGTCAAAGGGCAGTGAGGAGACATCGTGCCGTACATTTGCTGCTTTTATTTTGTCATTTTAATGTGAATTTGTGTTCAGTTCAGAATTCCATGTCTGACAAATATGCAGGAAGCCAAAATCTTACCTTTGGGCACCACAATGCAGCAGCATTAACTCATTGCCAGAAGACAGGGCTTCTCTGTGAGGTGGAATATTTCTTTTTTATTTTCCAGGAGAGAGATACAGTCTGCCTTTCATTCCCTGTGCTATGTTCAGACAGGTAGAAAGCAGAGAGGGTGATAAGTAACAAAAAAGTACTGAAAGAAACACGACTGAAGAAGCACTATGACAGAAATTGAACCTCTGCCCGTTTTTGGGGGTGGGGGAGGAGGAGGAGGGGGGTGTTGGACTGCACCACTCATCTTGCTGTAGACAGAGTATTTCTATTCTCTTCTGACTCCTGGGATAAATCTGTCAGTGCTTTGCGTCTAATTCGTAACAGGAAGCCAATAAATACTGCGTAGCTGTCATAGCGCTACAAGGATTCGGTGACAGTGGGCACAATGGAAGGTCTCTTCACTACCAGTCTCTACAGAGCATGCTCGCAGGGGGTCAGTCGGGCTCAATATCACTGTTGCCCTCAGGCTGTTAAAAGCGTACGCTCCTGAAATGGTGTTGTGCCTTATGCATCTGGATTTAACGAAAGCTTGTCCAGTCTTACCAGGTTCAAGCATAGTATTGGCCAAAACAATTTGCCTGAAAAAGATGCAAACCTTTTCTTGTAGTTTAAAAAAAAAAAAAAAAAAAAAAATCAGTTTGAAGCCATGGTAAGAAATTTTATTTTTGAAAACACTTCGGAATAAACACTAGCATATGTTCATACACATGATGCAATTCACAGCAAGAAAATGAAGACTTGAAACTTTTGTACAATTGCACATTTGCTGACATTAGTAGCAAGGCTAGTAAGTTGACGTTGTTGCCAGTGAGCTGCTCACAGTGTGTGGTGCAGGTAGTGATTCGGAGGGAAGGAGGGCGGGAACCCTAAAGATACGACTTTGTTTGCGTGGGCTCTTTTCTTCGTTCTCTGAGGTGCACTTGGCTAAATGGGAAGTTTGGATTTCTTCTGATACGCCCCTCAATTGTGTTCCTGTTTCTAATTTAGTCCAGTTCAGAAAAGTTGTGACATTTTTGCAGTGAGTCAAAGTGAAAACATATAAAACGCCTGTGACATTTTCTTTTGAACTGAATGCACAATGCAAGGTCGGGGCCATGACCGGTTAAAGATTGTGAGCGGTTTAAAAAAAGTTTAGTTTTTTTTTTTTTCAGCAGAAGGTCAAAGGATGAACCCCCGCAGTGCAGAAATATGGGTGGCTGTGTGTGGATATCGCGCTGTCTGGAGCACATTGGCTTTCGTGGCAACCGAATGACTTTTTTTCGTGACTTTGTTATTTTTATCTCCAGATTCCACTACGCTCCCCGCTTCCACTGCGGCTCCGTCCACGCCCAGCGCGGCCGCGGCCGGTCCCAGGACGGCCTCCCCTCCCTTTTCCGGAAGCTTCCCTCTCGGTTTGACCACCGCGGGTCCGTCCGGGAGCCGGAGGGTCGGCGGGATTCGGCTACCCCGGGCACCACGGTAATCCGCACCGGCGATGTCATCAAGGCCCGGACCAGGAGGACCGGTACCACTGGCCTCTGGACCGGTACCGGCGCCGCGCTCACTGAGAGCTCGGGCCTCAGTGCCGGTTCAGCCGCGCGCGCTGCCGTCGGCACCGAGAGACAGGCCCGCGCGCGGACCGCTACTGTCAGTGACGCCCTCTACCTGAGCACTGATGAGGAACAGGCACTTCCAAGGACCTCTGCAGCTCCTGTCACCCCTGTTACAACTTCTCTTACTCATATTACTGCTTCTATTGCCCCAGCTGCAACTTCTGTTACCCCCACTGCAACTTCTATCACCCTTACTACAGTCCCTGTCACCAGTACAACAGCCCCTATCATTCTTACTCCAACCGCTTTAGATCATGCCCTGACTGTTGCACCTCCTATCTCTTCTACAAATACTGCCAGTTTTCCTGCAGGCAGTAATTTTGATATCTCTACTGCTAATCCCACCACTTTACTCAATGCTGATATCTCTACTGTATCTGATATTGCTACTGCTAATCCCACCACTGATGACATCTCTACTGCTAATCCCACCAATTTGCTAACTGCTGATATCTCTACTGTATCTGATATTGCTACTGTTAATCTCACCACTGCTGATATCTCTACTGTATCTGATATTGCTACTGTTAATCTCACCACTGCTGATATCTCTACTGTAGCTGATATTGCTACTGTTAATCCCACCACTTTACTCAATGCTGATATCTCTACTGCAGCTGATATTGCTACTGCTAATCCCACCACATTGCTAACTGCTGATATCTCTACTGTATCTGATATTGCTACTGTTAATCTTGCCACTGCTGATATTTCTACTGTATCTGATATTGCTACTGTTAATCTCGCCACTGCTGATATCTCTACTGTAGCTGATATTGCTACTGCTAATCCCACCACTGTTGATATGTCTACTGTAGCTGATACTGCTACTGATAATCCCACCACTGATGATATCTCTACTGCTAATCCCACCAATTTGCTAACTGCTGATATCTCTACTGTATCTGATATTGCTACTGTTAATCTCACTACTGCTGATATCTCTACTGTATCTGATATTGCTACTGTTAATCTCACCACTGCTGATATCTCTACTTTATCTGATATTGCTACTGCTAATTCCACCATTTTACTGACTGCTGATATCTCTACTGCTAACCCCACCACTTTACCCTCTGTTGATTTCTCTACTTCAGCTGATATCTCTGCTACTCTTTCCACCACCCCTCTAAGACCTGATATCTCTACTGCAACTGCTATCTCTACCACACCTTCCACTACATCTACTGCAATGCTGCCCACTTCATCTACTACAACTACTATCTCTACCACACATTCCACTACATCTACTGCAACTCCTGAACCTCCATCCACAACCACTGCAGCTCCTGCTACGACCTCAGCTTCTGCCGTGACCTCTGCGGCTCCTGCTACCACTGCAGCAGCGACCAGCACCGCCACCACAGAGCTCACACGGACCAGGAGGCACCCCACCACTACTGCCACAACCCAGCGGGTGAGTGGGGGGGTCTCACACTGCCCCTTTTGGCTCTTCTCTCTGACGTGACCAGCGCTTCACCTCACAAAGCCCTCACAAGAGGGATTCAGTCGAATCGGAGAGTCGTTCTGGGAAACGTTGGCAGTTTCATAAACATGAACCACATGTTTCTGAAATTTTGAGATTTCCCCCAGAACCAATCTGTTTAATTTGGCAGGAAAATTGGTATGAACATGTACCGCGGGGACCGTGGGATTTCCCCACAACCGATCTTAACTGATCACAACTGTTAATTTGGCGGTAAAATTTGGCAAAGGTCACCGAGGCTTTCCTGGTCTTTTTTTTTTTTCAAAGTTTCTTAGGTATACCCCTTTCAGCCCTAACCTGTATACTCATAACGCTGCTGACGCAATGCCCACAAATAGATTTTTAAGTGTAAGGGAATCTAAAAGGTCAGTAAAAAAACAAAGATTATAAAAGAGGATATTGGTGTCTCGCCGATAGCCATGTGATTAAGATTGATGTGTGAATTATGCATCATGAGGGATGGGTGTTGGGGGGGGGGGGGGGGTTTGGCCTCTCCCTCTAGCTCCATGACACAATGGGAGGTCTTTCCATTTAACCCCCATGGCGCAAATATACTGCCAAAATGTGTTTACACGCTTGGGAAATCTCTAAGCTGAGAAATCACAGGTATCGCTCACTCAGTGTGATTTTTAAAAAACAAAATATATAAATAGCTGTGCTTCTTTTGATGAGTTTCAGTTCTCATTTATTATTTAACCTTTTTTTTTTTTAAATCTTATTTTTCAGCAGTCTCGCTCTCTTTGTGCTCACATGGTCTTTAACAATAGTCTGGACCTGTACCCTGGTGCAATTAATACTTTATTTTCTTATTCTGTTATTTTACACATACTTTACCAATACCGTGGGCATAAATAAATAATTATTCAGGGGAAATAACTAAGGCTGCGAAACTAATGTAGAAATGACCCTGTTGTGTCTTGCGCATTGGGAATACATCATAAGGGCTGTATGGGGTATGCCTGTATTAATGTCAACATTTCTTCTGCTACTAATATCCATGCCTGTCCATTATGCAACCTTCCAATGCATTTTCACTGCAGGTGACCACAGATGTTGTCCACCACCTCAAACGCGTTTGCTATCCTGGCGAATGTACAGATTCTCTGCACATCCAATTCCCTAAATTACAAATGACTGGATATTATTTTGTACAATGGTGTTCCAGTCATTTTCAGTCAGTGGAGGTGTACCTAATCCAGTCTCCAGGCTACCTGGCTGGCTACAGTGATTTATGTTCCATTTTGTGACTGGTCAATTTTTCACCATTGCCTGTTGAACCTGGAAGAACTCTCATCCACAGTAGATCTGAAGAAAGCCAGAGTGGCTAGCTTAATCTTTTATCGACTGTTTACGCATTTTTATTTGAAATCGAGTGGGTCGCAATGTGTCTGTCAGCTGGCTAAAAGCGAGCCACGTCTATTTAAGGAAAATGAGGTTTTCGATTGGACGGCGCTCCCATAACTCCAACGAATGGAAAGTCAGCGTCCAGTGTCCAGGGTACACAGACCGGCGTAACCGTGGAAAGGAAAACACTCGCCAGGGCGATGTGCCGCGGTCTCATCGCATTTTAATTTTATCGCAGTCTGGGATGGCCGTCCCTTCAACGGCGTGTGTTTCTTGGCACGGCCGGGTGTTATCTTTGCTCGGCCCCCTTCCATTGTGGAGGTCGCGGTTCGTGATCTCTGCGCGGCCGGGTCTGTGAGCGGGCCGTGTGCGAGGCCCCTCTTCCTCGCGATAAAAGCCGCTAAGCCTGTACGATTCCCCCCTCCCACTCTCCCACTCGCCCCCAACACCCCCCTCCCCCCCCCCCTCCCCCCTGAAGGTCAGGAAGCGATGGAAAGGGTTTCTGGGAGTGGCGACGGTCGGCTATTTAAGCACATCCGGGCCTCTCCTAGCACCACTTCCCCTCTCCTCTGTGTTTATGGAGAGAGCACCTTTGAAGAGCTGTGCGCTCAGTCTCACTGCCCGCTCAATCTCACCATGCGCTCAGTCTCACCGTGCGCTCAGTCTCACCGTCCGCTCAGTCTCACCATGCGCTCAGTCTCACCGTGCGCTCAGTCTCACCGCCCGCTCAGTCTCACCGTGCGCTCAGTCTCACTGCCCGCTCAGTCTCACCGTGTGCTCAGTCTCACCATGCGCTCAGTCTCACCATGCGCTCAGTCTCACCGTGTGCTCAGTCTCACCGTGTGCTCAGTCTCACTGCCCGCTCAGTCTCACTGTCCGCTCAGTCTCACCGTGCGCTCAGTCTCACTGCCCGCTCAGTCTCACCGTGCGCTCAGTCTCACTGCCCGCTCAGTCTCCCCGTGCGCTCAGTCTCACTGCCCGCTCAGTCTCACCGTGTGCTCAGTCTCACTGCCCGCTCAGTCTCACCGTGTGCTCAGTCTCACCGTGCGCTCAGTCTCACTGCCCGCTCAGTCTCCCCGTGCGCTCAGTCTCACTGCCCGCTCAGTCTCACTGTCCGCTCAGTCTCACCGTGTGCTCAGTCTCACCGTGCGCTCAGTCTCACTGCCCGCTCAGTCTCCCCGTGCGCTCAGTCTCACTGCCCGCTCAGTCTCACTGTCCGCTCAGTCTCACCGTGCGCTCAGTCTCACTGCCCGCTCAGTCTCCCCGTGCGCTCAGTCTCACTGCCCGCTCAGTCTCACCGTGTGCTCAGTCTCACTGCCCGCTCAGTCTCACTGTCCGCTCAGTCTCACCGTGTGCTCAGTCTCACCGTGCGCTCAGTCTCACTGCCCGCTCAGTCTCCCCGTGCGCTCAGTCTCACCGTGTGCTCAGTCTCACCGTGTGCTCAGTCTCACCGTGCGCTCAGTCTCACCGTGCGCTCAGTCTCACTGCCCGCTCAGTCTCACTGCCCGCTCAGTCTCACCGTGCGCTCAGTCTCACCGTGCGCTCAGTCTCACCGTGCGCTCAGTCTCACCGTGTGCTCAGTCTCACCGTGCGCTCAGTCTCACCGTGTGCTCAGTCTCACCGCCCGCTCAGTCTCACCGTGCGCTCAGTCTCACCGTGCGCTCAGTCTCACCGTGCCCGCTCAGTCTCACCATGCGCTCAGTCTCACCATGCGCTCAGTCTCACCGTGCGCTCAGTCTCACCATGCGCTCAGTCTCACTGCCCGCTCAGTCTCACCATGCGCTCAGTCTCACCGTGCGCTCAGTCTCACCATGCGCTCAGTCTCACTGCCCGCTCAGTCTCACCGTGCGCTCAGTCTCACTGTGCGCTCAGTCTCACCGTGTGCTCAATCTCACGTGCCCTCAGTCTCACCGTCCGCTCAGTCTCACCATGCGCTCAGTCTCACCATGCGCTCAATCTCACCGTGCGCTCAGTCTCACTGTGCGCTCAGTCTCACCGCCCGCTCAGTCTCACCGTGCGCTCAGTCTCACCATGCGCTCAGTCTCACTGCCCGCTCAATCTCACCGTGCGCTCAGTCTCACTGTGCGCTCAGTCTCACCGTGTGCTCAATCTCACCGTGCCCTCAGTCTCACCGTCCGCTCAGTCTCACCATGCGCTCAGTCTCACCGTGCGCTCAGTCTCACCGCCCGCTCAGTCTCACTGTGCGCTCAGTCTCACCATGCGCTCAATCTCACCGTGCGCTCAGTCTCACTGTGCGCTCAGTCTCACCGCCCGCTCAGTCTCACCGTGCGCTCAGTCTCACCGCCCGCTCAGTCTCACCGTGCGCTCAGTCTCACCATGCGCTCAGTCTCACCGCCCGCTCAGTCTCACCGTGCGCTCAGTCTCACCATGCGCTCAGTCTCACTGCCCGCTCAATCTCACCGTGCGCTCAGTCTCACTGTGCGCTCAGTCTCACCGTGCGCTCAGTCTCACCATGTGCTCAGTCTCACTGCCCGCTCAATCTCACCGTGCGCTCAGTCTCACTGTGCGCTCAATCTCACCGTGCGCTCAGTCTCACTGTGCGCTCAGTCTCACCGTGTGCTCAATCTCACCGTGCCCTCAGTCTCACCGTCCGCTCAGTCTCACCGTGCGCTCAGTCTCACCATGCGCTCAGTCTCACCGCCCGCTCTCAGAAGAAAGGGTTCCAAAAGGGCTCCCCTGTGTCTCTGCAGAGGAACCCCGTCTAGTTCAAGGGTTCTTTTGTCAGGCAAAATGCTTCAATCTGGGAGGTTTCACACTTTTCACACCTACCATAGAGGGTTCCATAAAAAAAACTAGGAAGGGTTCCCCTTTGTAGACAAGCCAAAGGAACCCTTTTTTTTGAGTGGAGCTGATAGCTTAAATTATCATTCACATTTCTTAATACATTTAAAAAATATTCAAATATGCTGGAACCCGATTGCATTGTGTTTTTACTTTTATTACTGTTTTTTATACTACTTTTTTCAACTTCCACCATTTTTTCATTATAATCATTGTCACTGCTCAGCTAAAATATACTTCGTTTTTTATTTTCAAAGATATGATTTTAAAATATTAATGCTTAATTGTTTTGTCAGTATAAACTTTTATAGTCTTAAAGCGGTGGGAGTCCTTGAACGATTTTCCCTGATTATGACTGGTCTAATAATAATACATATGGACTCACTGCTGGCCAGTGATATAGCTGACATTTGATTCAGTTGGGTATTTAATTAAGATAATTTTATTTATTTATTATTTTGATTAGGCAAGGCGTATTTAACATATAAATTGGTACATAAATTGGTACAGCATCACATAAAGAGTGTTATAATGATTACATGATTAGTCTTAATTATGATTAAGCCTAACAGGTGTTTGTAGTTCTGTTGATTACCAGACAAAACTGAGCGAAGCACAGTTTCAAGTATTCAGTTTTGTATTTCGTTCTCTAAAGTTACATGCAATCATTTTCCCTACCAATTGTTGTAAAAGTATGTTTTTTTTATGTTTTATTGGATAGGAGTTCTGAAAGCACAACAGACATCCCCCTAGCAAAATTTACGCACATATATTAGTAAACCGTTACATTTTAAAACGTAGCCCGTGTAAAGGGGGAGACCTACAAAATGCGTTCAGAATGTAGCAGGTAATGAAAATACCGCAGTATGTCCTGACAGAATCTGACCTAAAGAAAACAAAGAATCGGGTCTCGAGAGAAAGTTCAAGCAGGAAGGAAAGCCGGGTGGGGCGCGTGAAGGAATCAGAGGACTGTTTAAGGTAGAAGCGTCTTCCAGTCAAGTGAAAGTCTAAGACTACACCTCTGTGATTTGGACGTTTTTAGATACTGGTTCAATCGAATCTCGAGTTCTCGAAATTAATAGATTAGATACAGAGGTTGGTAAAACCTACTAGAAATATTTCCAGAGGAAAAAAAAACAGAAATTAATTATAGCGAGAAAGAAATGCATTTATTCTAATCTATTGGATATTTTGACCTATTTTATCATTCCGAAATCTGGATTAATACTTTGGACAAAGACAAGGCCATTTTGTCTTGATTGAGGAAGTGCATGAAAGCGGCTGCAGCAAGTCACCGTGTGTCAGAACTACAGTGTGGGAATGTCGAGAGACTGCGAGCTCAGATACTTCATCAACTTTTCCATAGATTGCACTCTAAATGCAACCTTCGGATTTCGCGTTTCTGGAGCGACCATGTTTTTGCCGTAATCTGCAACTAGAAGCAATTTTGGAAAAACGTAAACGGAAGAAAATAACACGGGAAAGTTTTTATATTCAGAAAATATTTTGTTTATTAGTTGATTTATTTTAACTTCAACTATTTTTGGATTCATTTTTTTTTGTATTTTGATTCTATTTATTGAAGTGGATTATTTAAAACAACAATCGCAATGCTGGGATGTAGAACTGTTTGTTTTATACTTTGTGTAGCATTAATGTCTCTCCAGGTGAGTCATTGCTGAAGTTGACATCAAAATCTTCTTCTGTCGCTTATGTTATATAGCGCCTTGAACCTGTGGAAAATATTGAAATTAATTAAAGATATTCGTTAATGCTTTGCATTTCTTCCTTTTTATAGAGTGAGACGACCGAAGCTGTGAAGTGTAGCGTGAACCTGACCGAATCCAGCGTTAAAACAAACTTTGTCCTGCTAAAATGGACTACTCCGGGAGAAGCGTGCAATTTCAATGTGGTTTCCGTGAACAGCAGTTCTGCCACGAATTGTCCACGAGATGAAACCGACAGTCAGACGTTTCAGTGCGAGATAGGGGATTTGGAACCCGGCACCTCGTACCACCTGGAAATTATATCAGAGAGTGACGGAGGGCGAACCAATGTGTCAGTGCAAACAGGTGAGTTGGCTGGATACCGTTATCTTCAGTCCTGTAATATGCACATGTAGGCAATATTTCTATATTTGTTTGCAATTAAATATTGAAGATCACGGGTTATCTTTTTTAAATTTAATTCACTAATGCTGTTTTATTATGATTATGATTGTTCTCTAAAATGACTTTAATAATATGTAATGTTGCACATTATTATTTTGGTCATGCTACTGCTGAGTATTATTATTATTATTATTATTATTATTATTATTTATTATTATTATTATTATTAGTAGTAGTAGTAGTATAGTATTAGTATTCTTATTATTATTATTTGATGATGAGAGGGCATTAAACAACCAGTGTGGTGTACACATCTTGTTCTTCATATATTTTCATTTCACTTTGGAATCCATATGTTCATGACATGTTACATATAAGTATGTTGAAGTAAGATAAAATAAAAAATAAAAAATAAAAAAATAAAAAATAAGAATAGTCACCGTCATCAGCATCAGCATCATAACAAGTCTGTTGCCATCAAAAATGTATAGAAATTAATTTTTTTTATTATAAAACCAATCTAATGCTTCAAAATACTTCTGGAAGTGTCTGGGTGAAGGGCAGTTATTGATTTCCTCCCACCACAAGCCTGTTAAGTTCATGAATCCATTTCTCTTCTCAGAACTCTCAGCCGCCACCCGAAATATCCAGTGGTGTGTGCTGTACATCATGAGGCATGGGGTACTGCTGGTGCGGGGAAAACCAGGCAGTATAGAAGCCCTATGGAGCGTTATGGCAACCCAGACAGTATAGAGGCCCTTGGTGGTGTTATGGCAACCCAGACAGTATAGAAGGCTTTGGTGGTGTTGTGGCAACCCAGACAGTATAGAAGGCTTTGGTGGTGTTGTGGCAACCCAGACAGTATAGAAGGCTTTGGTGGTGTAATGGCAACCCAGACAGTATAGAAGCCCTGTGTTGCAGTATGGCAACCCAGACAGTATAGAGGCCCTTGGTGGTGTTGTGGCAACCCAGACAGTATAGAAGGCTTTGGTGGTGTAATGGCAACCCAGACAGTATAGAAGCCCTGTGTTGCAGTATGGCAACCCAGACAGTATAAAAGTTGTATTTAGCGTTATGGCAACGCAGAGAGTATAGAAGCCTTATGGAGCGTTATGGCAATCCAGACAGGATAGAAGCCTTTGGTGGTGTTATGGCCGCCTGTGATGGAAATGGCCCCTGCACAGGCAATGAGTGGGGCTGCAGCTCAGACTGCGGGTCTCGGTTTGAGCGGTGCGGGTCTCTTGGTTTGAGGGGTGCGGGTGTCTCGGTT
>CM045901.1:11912524-11950024 GCA_025169545.1 Anguilla japonica | reverse complement strand
GGCTGTCCGCCCGCGATTTGGTGAAGGCGTCTCAGGACCCCCCCCCCCCCCACCCCCCTCCCCCCCCCCCATCCCCTCCCCCCCCCCCCCCCACCACCTCCGTCCCGTCCAAAATCTTCCCATGCTGTTCCCTGTTCTGCCTCGTTATCGTTTGCCCCCCCCCCCCCCCCCCCGCCCTCTCCAACCCAAACCAACTCCTTTGTGTCTTCTGTTCAAACCCCTTTGTTTGGGACACACACACACACACACACACACACACACACACAGACACACACACAGTTTACGCTTCTCAAACTGTGTGTCTTTCTGTGTGTGCTTTGCAGTCTGAGTAATATTGCTCTCCTGTCAACGTATCCCAGTGTTTTGCCCTGTAACATGAATCCCATGGCCTGCCGGTCTTCTTCTACGGTTATTATACCCAATATGGAATTCAAGGCAAAACTGCAAGATGCATTCTCTCTATCATTTTGATGAGAAGTGAATTAATGCAAGAAAACTCTTTGCGTTGTCCCTCTGCTACAGCGTGCAAAAAGTTTAAATCCTGAAAGTATTTGTGCTCATTTTTAAATTGAATGTATTTCAGCGTACCACGTATATATGTGTGGTACAGTATTTGAATACCCAGTCTATTCGCTGTACTGTCCACACATCCCTGAGGTCTTTTACAGTAGTAAGGGATGCAGTCAGTACTGCACATCCGTCTGTCGCTTGCTGACCTTGTTGACCTGCTGTGTCGTAAGGAGTCTGGTTGGTGGCACTTGGATGTGTCCGTTGCCATGAAAAACGGCACAGCGGAAAATTCTGGGTTTGATTGTTGCCATGGTGATCTGAGGTGATCTGAGGTGATTCCCCCCCCTCCCCCCCAGCCCCCGCCGTGGTGCGGGACCTGAAGTTGCTGAGCAACGGCAGCCGGGACTCCCTGACCGCCGTCTGGGCTCCGCCCCCCGGCGACGCGGACGGCTTCCTGGTGACCCTCTCCGCCGCGGGCGCGGCCCCCCAGGAGCGGCCCCTCCCCGCCGGGGCCTCGCGGGCCCTGTTCGCCGGCCTGGCGCCCGGCCGCGAGCACCGCGTCTCCGTCCGCACCCGGAGCGGCGGGCTGTCCGCCGAGGCGCGGGCCACGGGCCGGACAGGTGAGCCCCCCCCCGCGCTCTGGACCCCGGCCTGAACTTCAGCCAGACTTAAGACTTCAGAGCTTATCTTCATTTACTCTCTCAAGTAGAAAATATTCACTTGCTTTCAGTTACTTTTTGCTTGACAATTAGATTGTCTTGAAATTAGTGAAATTGTCATCACTTCATTGGCTCTTTTCTTTTTGCCTTATTTAGCAATATAAGATTATATATAGTAAATAAAAATTTTTAGTCTTAAGTTTGACTTATTGTTGGTTTTTGCAGTCTAGCACACGTCCAGGTGCTTCTCCAGCTTGCTACTGAACGGTTAGCTTGTCCCAGCTGAGAGAAAGGGGAAGGGTCATTACAGGTGTTGACACACCTCCATATAAGCACCTGGAATCACTCTCTTAAATACAGGGTCTTTCACCTCTCAGCTCTGTGAATGTTCAGAATTTCTCCTGAAGTGCTTCGCTGCTGTCTATATACTCCCACTGCAATTAGCCTGACTAGGTTCATTATTTTGCCTGCTATCTAGAACGGGGATCTCAGGCACTGACGGGCTGCAGGAGTCTGCTGGTTTGTGGTGCGTTTCAGCCCTTAAGTGCTTAGTTGAAGTGGAATGGCTGACTGGTCCGCACACCTTGTTTCCAAGCCGTAAAATGGCTGCCGTTTGAAAGGAAACCACAAAAAAACCTGCAGACGCTGCAGCCCTCTAAGGCTTTTGGAGTTTGGACATTCCTTTAAACAATAAGGAAAAATTTACGTGTCTCCCTGAGCGAATGGAAGTGACGGCGTGTGATGGGTGTGGCAGTGTGTGATTGGCGTTGCGGGATGTGCCGGGTAATTTTGGTGTCGACGGGGCGCTGATGTCACTGTGCTGTTTGGGTCGGCTGCCGTCATCCCGTCCCCCCTGTCTGTACTCCAGTTCCAGACTCGGTCAGCCAGTTGGCCATGGTGGGCCTCGGTGAGCAGGGCGCCCTGAAGATGACGTGGGCTCCCCCTAGAGGCGACTGGGAGAACTACCGCGTCCTGCTGTTCAACAACACCGTGGCGCTGGTGAACAGCACCGTGGGAAGGGCGAGCGGGAGTTCACCTTCTCAGGCCTGACCCTGGTCCCTGGGAGGCTCTACACGGCCGCCGTCGCCGTGGAGATCGGAGGCCTGAGCACCACCGCACACTGCCGGGGCAGACTAGGTACGGCGTTCCATTTCATAAAAAATGAAACACCATTAATATCTATAACTCTCAGATTGACTTCAGAGTAAATCTCTTTCGAGTCTACTGTATCTATAACTGGACTTGGTTCATATAGGTTGTGAAATGAAAAAGGAATCATGATTTATGAAGCCACTTTCATTGAGTGTTGGGCCCCCCTGTGTGGGGAGTGTGGCCTGAGTATGCCCTGTTGCCATGGATATTAGCACTTGATGGATATGAAAAATGCTGTTCCAGGGGTCCTTTCAGAATAACTGACAGTGGCTCATTTGGGTTCTGCTTTGCGGTGTTTGAAGGCCATGACATGTGGATGATGTCAGCATGCAGCTGCTCCCAATCAGTGGATGACTGCTCATAATATGGTGACAGGGGGTTCTGTCTGCTCTGCTGATACTTAGTGATGTGTCACCTCCTCCTCTTCCCCCTCTTCCTCCTCCTCCTCCTCCTCCTCCTCCTCTCTCCTCCTCCTCCTCCTCCTCTCTCCCTCAGCCCCCCGGCCGGTCCAGCAGCTGCACATCCGCCACGCAGACGAGACGTCGCTGAGCGCCATGTGGAGCCACGCCCGGTCCGAGCGGGACAACCAGACGGTGCTGCTGCAGCAGGGCGGGGCCACCGTGGCCGAGCGCCGCCTGTCCCGGGACATGAGGGAGTGCACCTTCAACGTGCTCGTGCCCGGACGCCAGTACTCCATCCTGGTCGCCACCAACAGCGGGGGCCTCAGCAGCTCCGCCTCCGTGACGGGCAGGACAGGTGAGCCGTCCGCCGCGTTCGCCTGTCGGATTATACCTTCACAGCAAAACAAAATCGAATCAAATTTAAATTGAGGGTCGCATGGCAATTCTAAATCACATTACAATTCTTAGGCTTATTTAAAATGCTTGAATTTTGAAAAGTCCATATTTTGCGTGCCGTTGGAAACTGATCCTAGATCAGATTCCGCTTTCTGCCAAACGTGGTTACGATGGGGATTGGGGGCTGAAACAACTGACCCAGGGACAGCATCCATATCCAGGGATACTGATTTAAGTCATTTTACAGAGATTTATCACGTCCAAACACCAACTTTTCTTTGGTGTGGTCTTTCAGGTGCTTTTCTGTCTTTGAAAGCACAGATTGGTTAAGTGTGTGTGTGTGTGTGTGTGTGTGTGTGTGTGTGTGTGTGCGCGCGCCTGCAGTTCCCGCCGAGGTGAAGAACCTGCGCGTGAGTAACCAGGGCCGCACGGACAGCCTGCAGACCAGCTGGGAGCGCGCCGCGGGCGACGTCGACTCCTACCGCCTCCTGCTGGTGCACGACAGCATCGTCATCAAGAACGAGAGCGCCCCAACGTCACCGCCGCCTACCACTTCCCCTCGCTCCAGCCCGGCGCCCTCTACAGGGTGGTGGTGACCACCGTCAGCGGCGGCCTCGCCTCCCGGCAGACCGTCGCCGAGGGACGCACAGGTACGACGCACCTGCGCCGTCGTCATGGCGACGCTGACACGG
Source organism: Anguilla japonica (assembly GCA_025169545.1). Classification (NCBI taxonomy): domain Eukaryota; kingdom Metazoa; phylum Chordata; class Actinopteri; order Anguilliformes; family Anguillidae; genus Anguilla; species Anguilla japonica. The sequence goes on along the minus strand of CM045901.1, from coordinate 11,946,214 downwards.
GTCCCGTGGCAAGCTTGTCAGAGCGTAGGGTTCAAACTGCGTTTTGTGTTGGACAAAATCTTGTGAAATGTCTTTGTACTTTAAGGTATCTTTGTGTCCCTGTTGCCATGAATTGATTATTGTTATTGGTGGAGCCAATTTGATTGATCTCCTTCTTAGTGGTAGACCCATAGTGATCAAACTGCAATTGCTGGTATTTGAATAGCAGAGCTTTCAATGCTCAAATATAAAAATTTTATTGTAATTATAAAAAATGAAATACCTCAGTCGTACATCACATCTTGTATAAGATCTGTTGCGTAATGCTGCATGTGAACAGGTACATTTCCATATATGAGAAAAACTAACAAGTCTGGAGCCATTGTCCTGGGAGTTGAGGGCAAGATCGCTACAGCGATAAATATTGTTTTCCAATTTGGCAGGAATTTCAGGAATGTTCAGGAAGCTCTGTACGCACAACAAAAAAAAGTCAAGGTCTTTCTTCAAAGACTTCCTGATAGGGTTGTTATTTTCCTGCAGGACTCTTGGCTATTTTGAGCAACAGCGCCCTCCGTAATGTTTGGGACAAAGACATATTTTTCTGTATTGCTAAGGCTCCTGGGTCCTTTTTTTTCCTCATTTTGGAATTATGGAAAATTAGATATACTGCCCTCCAGCATATTGATAACTACCCTCCAGTATATTGATAACTGCCCACCAGCGTACTGATAACTACCCTCCAGTATACTGATAACTGCTCACCAGCGTACTGACAACTTCTCTAATTCTGTGTCAACAGAACATTATTATTTGTTGTCATGTTTTATTAATCATAGAACAGATTTTAACCAGATTAAGTTGTTCATCACTGAGGAACTCATTGAGGTACACTGTGGGTTGTGCCTTCTTGTGTACTGTGTACGATTGCAGGAGCAAGAGTGTGAATAGGGTTTTGCTGCCCCTTAAACCCCCCCCAATCTCATTTTGTGTTGCCCGTGTCACCCCCTTCCCCCCCCCCCCCAGTGCCCGCGGCCGTAGGCGAGGTGACGGTCAGCAACAACGGGCGCACGGACTTCCTGAGCGTGTCCTGGCGCCCAGCGGCGGGCGACGTGGACAGCTACGTGGTGACCCTGCGGTTCCGGGAGCGGACGGTGCACACGCTGGCCGTGTCCAAGGCCAGCCCCGAGTGCGTCTTCAGCTCGCTGGTGTCCGGCCGCCTCTACGACATCTCCATCGCCTCGCGCAGCGGCAGCTACGAGAACCACACCGTGGTGCAGGAGCGCACCCGTAGGTCCCCCCCGTCTCCCTTGCTCCCAGTAACACAGCAGCTGATTGGTCAAAACGCAACACTTTACCTTATGAGTAAATATTGTTTGCCCCTTCCAATTGCCAGTAACGTAGAAGCCTATTGGCTGCCACTGGTATACTCCCATGCTTACTATTGCTTCAAATACTCAATGAATTAGTTAGCAGTCCTTTTTTTGTTTCTAACAATATTCATTCTACAATGTTACTTTTAGCTCACAATTATTTAGCTGAATATTTTTCAAACTTGTTATAGTATAATTTGTTCTTACATACCAACCGCACAAGCATTATGACAGTACGTCCCATATAACATGGTGTGTGACTGGTTGAAAAAGGACTTCTTGGAAAAGAGGGAGGGAATAACTTCTGGCTCCTCCCCCCCGCCTCCATTTCCCAGAACCCTCCAGCGTGCAGAACCCCACGGCGATCCACTCCGCCCGGGACGACTACCTGAAGGTGTACTGGCGCCACGCGGCCGGAGACTTCGACTTCTACCAGGTGGCCATCAAGCACAACAACGTCTTCCAGCAGAACAAGACGGTGCCCAAGTCCCAGAGCGAGTGCGTCTTCAACGCCCTGGTGCCCGGCCGGCTCTACTCCGTCATCATCAGCACCTGGAGCGGGAAGTACGAGTCCAGCGTGTCCACCGACGGGCGGACCTGTGAGTGAAAAACTTTATTTAAATTGTTCGTTTTTGAACTTGTGAACTTTAAACGAGGCAAAAAGATGTTTTAGAAGGCCTGAATGTGTTAGTGTGGCGTCTCTGTCGTGTGGTTTAATGATTAGGTGATTTGGTGACTGGGCTTGTAAACAATAGTTTGCAGGTTTGGCCTTCAGGTAAAACACTGTTGTTGTACTTTTGAGCAAGGTATTCAACCTGAATTGCCTCAGTATGTAATGGGTACTACATAAAAGAAAATACGTTTAAAAAAAATTCAAAAGCTGTGTAAGTCACTCTGGATAAAAGTGTTTTTTAGTGTCAGTAATGTGATGCCACGTAATGCCTCTGTGTGATGTCATGTAATGTCTCTGTGTAATGCCATGTATAATGTCTCTGTGTAATGCAATGTAATCTTATGTATAATGTCATGTAATGCGCTGTAATGCCTCTGTATAATGTAATGTGTATATAATGTCATGTAATGCACTGTAATGCCTCTGTGTGATGTAGTAATGTGTAATGTGCGTGTCCCGCAGTCCCTGCCTCCGTGAGGAACCTGTCGCTGGCCGAGAGCGGGACGGAGGTCCTGCGGGTGACGTGGGCGGCGGCCCCGGGCGATGTGGACCACTACGAGGTGCAGCTGCTCTTCAGCGACATGAAGGTGTTCCCGCCCGTCACCCTGAGCCACGCGGCCGGGGACTGCAGCCTGGCCAACCTCACGCCCGGCCGCCTCTACAAGGTGGTGGTGTCCACCTTCAGCGGGCCCAACCAGAGGGCCCAGTTCATCGAGGGCCGGACCGGTCAGTGGGGCCCCGGGGGCAGGGGTGGGATGGTTACATTTCGGGTGCTTTTTTGGGTTCAATGCTTCGGTGCAGTCGTGCCACCTTGAGGTGGTGTCCTATAGGTGCAGTACATACAATTGTATCCCTAGCCTGCAATGCATACTGTAATTAATTTGCACCTTTTTTTTCTCGTAAAAAGGTATTTATTAGTTCCTGTTCCATAATTGTACTTTTAGGGTACAGTTAGGAACTTTGGTCCTTAAAGAACTAAAAAATGCGCCTTTGTTTCTGAGCGAGTGGCAAAGCAGGAATTACAGCAGTGCACAATGTGTAACATTAGCTCTGTGAGTCATTTTAAATTCATATGCCATTCCTTTTTTATTGCTAGCCAGGAATAAGTGCTGTACATTTATACCTCTATATATAGTTTCCTTATTGAATAGGAGTATTGATTCCAAATTGCCAGTGTTACAGTAGTGACGCTAATGGCATTTGTGGAAGTGCACAGTACACATCCCTTTGATAATGATGGATTTTGCTGAATAAAGTTAAAGATTTATCAGAGTGCACTGAGTCAGCGAAACTCCCAACTGCTTTCTTCAAAGACAGAATGTGCATAACCCCCTGGTGTAGAAACTAGGCTGTATCTACGATCCAAGGCAATTAATCAAAGAAGCCATTTTACTTCACATACCTTCCTCTGCATCTAATGTTGGCTTCTGTCTCCCTCTAGTGCCCAGTAAGGTGAAAAACATCCACGTGAGCAACAACGGGCAGGGCACCAGCCTGAAGATCAACTGGGCCCCGGGCCAGGGGGACGTGGACAGCTACTCGGTCTCTCTGTCCCTGGGGGCCCGCGTCCTGGACACCCGCCCCGTCCCCAAACACGTCCACGAGCAGGGCTTCCAGAACCTTCAGCCGGGCCAGCAGTATGACGTCACGGTGCAGTCCATCAGCGGGGGCCTGGTCAACAACAACACGGCCAGCGGGAGGACTGGTGAGGGCAGGGAGAGCATGTGTGTGTGTGTGTGTGAGTGAGTGAGTAGGGGTGTGTGTGTGTGTGTGTGTGTGTGAGTGAGTGAGTGAGTGAGTAGGGGTGTGTGTGAGTGAGTGAGTGAGTGAGTGAGTAGGGGTGTGTGTGTGTGTGTGTGTGTGTGAGTGAGTGTGTGTGTGAGTGAGTGAGTAGGGGTGTGTGTGTGTGTGTGTGTGTGTGTGTTCATGTTCATGCAAACAAGAGAATAAGAAACACATACTGCTGGGGTACCAACAGGGATTTGGGGCCCCATGGAAAGATATATGACGTATTGTATACAGCAGCATTTGTAGGAGGATATCAACCATATAAGAGGAGCACAGCTCCAATGACAACAGAGCACAGAGCGCTTTGCATTATGGGATTGAAACGTGTCGGTGTGTGTGTGAACCGGTCCAAACTGGCGGTCGCTCCTCTCTCTCCCCAGTGCCCTCCTCCGTCACAGGGCTGCAGGTGGACAACAAGCACACCACCTGCAGCCTGCTGGCCACCTGGCGGGCCGGCGCCGGCGTCGCCGACGGCTACAGCCTCCGCCTCCTGGACGAGCGGGGCGCCCTGGTGGCCAACGGGTCCCAGCCCGCGGGCGCCGCCCAGCACCGCTTCGACCGCCTGACCGCCGGGAAGAAGTACCGGCTGCAGGTGCACACTGTCAGCGGCGGGATACAGAGCGAGGCGGCCGTCGCCGAAGGAAGAACACGTAATACGCCCTTTATATGAGCTTTACACACTGCACAGAACACGCAATACGCCCTTTATATGAGCTTTACACACTGCACAGAACACGTAATACGCCCTTTATATGAGCTTTACACACTGCACAGAACACGTAATACGCCCTTTATATGAGCTTTACACACTGCACAGAACACGCAATACGCCCTTTATATGAGCTTTACACACTGCACAGAACACGTAATACGCCCTTTATATGAGCTTTACACACTGCACAGAACACGTAATACACCCTTTATATGGACGTTACACACTGCACAGAACACCCTACAAGATGCGTACTACACACTTTATGTGTACACACAACACAGAACACATTGTACACACTTTATTTGATCTTTTCACTTTTCACAGAAGAGCATATGATCATATGATCCACACAATGGATGCTACACAGCTACCATTTTGATTTATCTGTAAATTCTCTCTGTCCTGCCTCTGAAGAATAAGCTTAATCTAGCAGAATAGCAGCAGTTAAACACAGAATTACATGAGATTGTATGATGTTGAGTGTGTGTTGAAGATTAATCACTTTTCTTTGTGTGTGTGTGTGTGTGTGTGTGTGTGTTTACCCCCAGGTCCAGCAGCGGTCAGTGGCCTGTCCATCAAAGCCAACGGCACCAGGAGCCTGTCGTTCGGCTGGGCCGCCCCGGAGGGGGAGTTCGAGGCGTTCGACGTCTACCTGTACAGCGCCGACGAGACACTGCAGGACCGCAAGTCCGGCCAGCGCGGCGACCGCGACTGCCTCTTCAGCGACCTGCAGCCCGGGACCCTGTACAAGGCCGTGGTCCTGACCCGCAGCGGGGAGCAGACCAACGACTCCTCCGTCTGGGCCCGGACAGGTGAGGGGAGGTTCAGCGGCCTAAATCACGCCAGGCTTAAAGGGACGGTTCGCATTTTTTTTAGACCTGGGTGCGTTGAGTTATGTAATAAATTGGGCTCAAGCCCTCCTATTTTGAGTATATGTAGCTCTTTCTCTGTTCGCCATTAGCTTTGTTAGCCAAATAGCACTGATTTAATAGGGCCTTAGAATCACCACCTGACTGCTATTGAACTCATTCAACCCTAAGGGGTTTTTTGGCCATTTTTCCACTACCTTTAGTTTTACAGTTTTTCCATGGTAAGTTCCATGGTAATTAATAAACACATTATCAATAAACCAAACTTAAACACTTTCTTGTATGTTTATTCGCTTGCATAAATACACTTTAAATTAATGTTATTTGGCTAAAAAAAAAAATAGATAATGGCTTACAGACAATGCGGTACGCATACTCAAATTAGGAGGGCTTGACCCCAACATGTACCCCAATTTATTATAGTATTTGAGGTGAGAAACTCAGTGGATCTGGGTCCGTAAATGTGAACTGTCCCTTTAAAGGCTTTGCTTCCCAATTGAACACCTGAACTGAATACCACAGAGACCTCTTTCGGGTTCTTGTGAGTGTGTTTTTAGTTCACAGTTCACTCTGCATGACTTTGAAGGTAATAGAAAGTTCTTTTTCTTTTCTTTTCAAAGTCATAGAAATAAAACATTGGGGGGAAATGGGCAGTCGGCAGTTGCTTATCGAATGTGAGATATTGGTTTTTCGCTGCATTGTTGGGCTACAATGTACAATATGCAATTTCATAGCCGAGCAGGTACAATCTAAATGCAAATAAATCTCATGCATCATTTCCTTTTATTTATTTATGCTGTTCTTTAATAATGTGGAATAACTCTCAATTTTTTCACTTGTAAATTATTCATATTATACATAACAGTGTTCAGGATGTTGTGTCTGGATATTTATTAATTATGTATGGTTGGCAGGTTTTGACTTTTTTCAATCAGAAGTTTATTTCTTGAATATTTTTCGATCTCATAAACATCATCTTTGTGATAATCACATTATCCAAGCCTATCCTTCTACAGAATTGAACAATTTAATGAAAGACATCATGTACAGACGTGTAATACATGTATTTTCAATCTCTGTCATTATTGAAATGATCCTGCATTATATATGCTCAGAAGAGAGGAATGCAGATTTTTATAATAATGCATAACGATAATGATTAAGACATTGTAATAATGGGTAATAATACTGACAAAGAAATAACAATGCATGATAAGAATTGTGAAAAATATTGAAAATGATGCATAATAACAGTGGGGAAAGTAGTGATATTGCATAATAACAATGATAAGATATTGATAATAATGCATAATAACAGTGGGAAAGTAGTGATATTGCATAATAACAATGATAAGATATTGATAATAATGCATAATAACAGTGGGAAAGTAGTGATATTGCATAATAACAATGATAAGATATTTATAATAATGCATAATAACAGTGGGAAAGTAGTGATATTGCATAATAACAGTGGTAAGATATTGATAATAATGCATAATAACAGTGGGAAAGTAGTGATATTGCATAATAACAGTGATAAGATATTGATAATAATGCATAATAACAGTGATAATATTGATAATATGATAAGATATTGATAATAATGCATAATAACAGTGGTGAAGTATTAATAATAGTGCCGGTGGTTTTCCTGTGTCTCTGGTAGTTCCCGCTCCGGTGACCGGGTTGTTGGTGCAGAACCGTAACCATAGCGACAGGCTGTGGCTGAGCTGGGAGCGGGCGCCGGGCGAGGTGGGCGGGTACCTGGTGTCGCTCCGGAACCCGGACGGCTCCCAGCAGGCCGAGGGGCAGCTGGGGGCGGAGCAGACGGAGCACGCGTTCCCGGGCCTGGTGCCGGGGCGGCTGTACACCGCCGTGGTCCTCACCCGCAGCGGCGAGCTGGTCAACGCCGCCACCGTCGCCGGGAGGACCGGTGAGCTCGACCGGCGCCGCCGCTTCACTCCGACCACCTCGTTTAAAACCCACAGCCCACCCGCCCCTCTGGGGAAGCAAGTTAAATTAGTTATAGTTATGAGTCTACCCCAATCAGACAAACTTTGATACACACGGTGAATTATAGTGTATGTATAGCACCGTAGAACACTCATACAACACACACTTTGGCAAACACAGTGAATTATAATGTATAACACCATAAAAAAAAAACACATACACCTTTATGATGGAAAAACATGCCTATCACGCTGAATATCTCTCTCTCTCTCTCTCTCTCTCCATCTCTATCCCCTCTCTGCCTCTCTTTCCCTCTCCCTCTCTCTCTCTCTCACTCACTGTCTCTCTCTATGTCTCTCTCTCTCTCTCTCTCTCTCTCTCACACACTCTCTCTCTCTCACACACTCTCTCTATGTCTTTCTCTCTCTCTCTCTCTGTGTGAGGCAGCTCCCAAGCCTCCCACCTCGGTGTCGTTTGGCGGCGGGGTGACGAACACGTCGCTGGAGATCACCTGGGCGGCGCCGGCGGGCACCGACTACGACGACTTCGCCCTGGAGTGGGCGCCGGGCGACCCGCTGTCCGTGTTCAACCCGTACCAGGCCCGCGGCTCCAGCACCCGCACGCTGCGCGGCCTGTACCCCGGCCGCCTGTACCGCTTCAGCGTCCGCACCGTCAGCGGGGGCGGGGCCGGGGCCGGGGCCGGGGAGCCCGCCTACAGCCTGCCCATCAGCCAGAGCATCAGGACGAGTAGGTGGAGCCCGCGGGGATGGGGGGGCGTGGCCTCGGCTCTGGGCGCGGCCGTTTCAATTCGATGGAGTTCGGAGGTTCGGTCCATTTGCATGAATGGTGTGGATGGGTGGTCTTGGGGCCATTTGGAAGTGAACTTTGTGTATTTTTTTTTATGTGCCCAGCTGCACATAAATCAGCTGCACCTTTCAGCGTCCCAGGGCAAATAGGAAAGTAATCTTGTCGGCGAAGGTGATATAAAAACATGAAGGAGTCACGCTGGATTTCTTTCACATTCGAAATTCAAATGAACCCACAGCAGGTCGTGAAGCAGAACAGCAGCAGGGCTGGAAGAGTATGTCAGTAGGTACACCCAAGCAGCACAGCAACTTCCCGCCAACTGCTAAAGTGATGTGCAAAAATATAATACTGAAGCACAGAACTGTCTTAGAATCATTACTTACATGGCGGTTCACCTGTTTTGTGTGGCTATGTTGCTCCAAACGGTCAGCAGAGGGCAGTAACTAGGCCGTCAGTGCGGGCGAGCCTGGCGGTGTGGACCAGCGCTCCGCGCGGCGGAGTAGCGGTGTGATTGACAGCCGGCGGTCCGGCCGCTCCGTCGCGCGGTAATGAATCCGCTCAGGGCCGCGGCGATCCGATGAAACTCCGGTCGTTGTGCGTTCCAGAAATAAACACTCATGACAGCTCTGACAACCGATTGGCCCCCCTAATCACATCGCTCGGCGACGATTGGCTATTCGGGGAAAAAAGGGGCGCGGGCGTCCGGTGGCACAGGGCGAGTTTGAATAAAAGAGCGACTGGGTGTGCGGGGTGGGGTGGGGTGGGGTGGGGGGGGCGGGGTGGGGGGATCTCTTTACTTTTTTGTTAAAATGTTGTAGTCTTCCGCCGTCGGCTTGTTTGCCAAATTGTGGGGAGTTATTGATATTCCATACCTGCCTGTGAGCCCGCAGCGGCAGAATGGCTTCGTTATAGACAGAGCTAAGCGCGTAGCGCTTCCATACACTCAATGCGCTGGAAACATAATGGAAAACGACTCATGGTTTATTCATCAAGAAGACCGGAGGATCTTAGAGAGACAGAGGGCATCGGAGAATAAATATAATTGAAATTCAGTTTTTCCATTCTATTGTCTTTCTTACTTTTTTTTTTCACCAGACTTACGGTTTCCATAAAATACTTATTTTTGGGCAGACGACTGTGTGTCTATAGGTATACGTGCTTCGGGTACGCATTTGAAAATCTCGGGGCGAAACAAATGCTTTTCAAACACAAAGGACAGAGACGGCATACGGGGGGAAAATAATTTCACTGATGTGACAGCCAATTAATCCATTTGAAGGATGTTGCGATGAACTGTGTTGGACAGTTTTGGTTTTTATAAATGATCCAGTTTTTCCTTCCGCTGACCACAATCATTAATGAAGGCCTACGCCAGGGGTGGCCAACCCAGGTTCTGGGGAGCCGCAGAGTCCGCTGGTTTTTTGTTGTCACTCAGTGCTTAATTGATCAATTGAAGCAGTTGATTACACAGAAACCTCACCTGGTTTCTTTGGTTTTTGTGGACCCCTGTGATGAAGGGGTCTACTGGGGGCGAGCTGTCCGTCTGTCCGCCCCTGGAAATGTTTGTGGACCTGCCTGTAGGAACCAAAGTGGTCTGTGCTTTCTGCTTCAATTTTTTTGTTCATATCATTGATTTTTTTTTTTTTTAAATCACGATATTACTGCCCAAAATAGATCCCTTGGTAAACGCAAACAGAAGTACACAGTGCACATCCTCGATAACTTGGCTCTCTTCTATTCAACACTCTTAAGGAGACAGGGTTTGACACGCGTGCCGTGGCTATTTTTCGCTTTCGCGAACACGTCGCCCGTCTTTAGGACTCCATTTCCCATGGCCTTCATCAACGCTGCATATTTTATATCCGCGCAACATGCAGATGACAGATTGATTATCCCGCGGCTCGGAGAGAACAGCTTGAAAAAGCCATGGCGGCCATTTTTAACTCTCCCGCATCAACGTTCTTGCTTGCTTCCTCTTGGCCCGAAGACTGAAATTTAATTAAATGAAATCGCGTGTGAGTCATCCAGTCGGATGTATTTTAATTCCAGTTGCAAGCCGAAGAGTTGGAATGCAGTTCTAACGGAGGAAGGGTTTTTTTCCGTGATTTTTTGCTGACGCACGGCTGGGCATTTATGAAGGTCGTACATCACGGCTTCAATATGGCCGCCTTGGCAGTCGAGAGTCAATGAGATGAAAAGGCTTTGCTCATAACTGAAAAGGTTGTGTCATCCATGGCTGGGTCTCTTGGGAGGCCTGCACTGCGCTCTCCACCATAGAAAGGCTATTTGTTGACATTGCGGAAGCCGCCATTGGCCGATGCTGGTGGTAATGGTGTTACTCACAAATTCAGTGAGGGTAATCATAATCAACCAGGTCATTCTTTTTGGTTTTAGACAGTAATCTCAGAAGACGATACCAAAAATATTCTGAACTGACCCATCTGAAATGTGCCGTCTTTCTGAGGCCAACTGTTTTGTGAATGAGCAATGCATAGTTGCCCCAAAAATGTCTGGAAAGTTCCTGTATTTGCTGGCTTCTTCCCTTGTCCCAGTCTGATAGCTGTGACTCTTGTTCTCCTCCTAAATTAGAGCAAATAGCAACCGTAACTCCTCCTTGCTGTGATTGACAACAGGTGGCTCTTCTAGACTAGAGTGATTAGTGACATTACGCCACTGTGTACTTTGGGTCCGCCCACCTGGCCCTTGATTGACAGCCCCTAACTCCTCCCGTCTCTCCCCCCCCCCCCTTTCTCTCTCAGAGCCCGAGCGCATCCAGCACATCCACTGCCGTCCGCAGAGCTCGACGGCCATCTCGTGCTCCTGGAGCCCGCCGGAGTCGGACTTCGACTCGTACACCATCGAGTGCCGGCGGCGGGACTCGCCCACGCTGGTGTACTCGCGGCGCACGGGCCGGGACAGCACCGGCTACCGCATCGCCGAGCTGGAGCCGCACAGGCGCTACACCGTCGCCGTCAAGGTCATCTCCGACAGCATGACCAGCGAGGCCGCCGAGGACAGTGTGGTCACCATGATCGACCGTGAGTGCCGCCTCTGCCGCCGCCGCCGCCGAGCGCGTAGCACGTAGCGGCGTCCGGTTCCTGCCACTCGCCGTCGAAAAAACACGTACACCCAAGCGCACGTTAGCCCAGCCCCGGGCAGGAGAACGTCATGATTTTTACCCGCTATCTGATTGGGAATCACCAGACCTGTGTCAAATACGTATTTGTTTTGGATTCAAATACTTTTCTACGCTCTGCTGATCTTGTCTGGTGTATTGGAACAGATGAAACAAACAAACCCCGCCTTGGCAGGCTCAAATACACCAGGCAAGATCAACAGAGCACAGAAAAGTATTTGAATCCAAAACAAATACGTGTTTGACCCAGGTCTGGAAGTCACCAGGCCATTGCCTGACGGAGAAAGGGCAGAAGCCAGACCGAGCCAGGTGACAGGTTTAACACGGAGGCCCTCTCAAAATCAAAATGGCGGAAGATTGAGAGCGACAGTGCTCCATTCTCTTTAGACATATTCACTGAAGGTTCATGTTTGGCTTTCTGATTGATGCCATATATGCTGATTATTCACAAGGGCCCCATAGCCCTCCAACAGCGATCTGCCCTGAACGAGCTGTCCTGTGTGTCCTGCCCTTAATGGTACCTTTTCTGAACGAACTACAGAAATGTTTAATTCACCAAGCAGAAAAGTAGACAGGTTGTCTGACAGACAAAACCTTCTTTCGGACCGTTTATTGAACACGCAGATAAAGATGAAGCGTTTCGAAGTGCGTCTAGCCGTCCGAGGAAGGGGTAAGGAAATCGGGTGTGCTTTTACGCACCGTCGCTGGCTAACCTCCACTGGATGCACAGCGGGTCAAGCCCTTATCTGCGGTTTTGCAGAGTGCTTCCGCGGTTTTTTATTCCAGTTCTGTCAACATGATTTATTTTAGGAGATAAGAGAGATGGAGAGTCGGGGGGGGCGGAGGGGGGGGGGGGGGGGGGGGTGTGAATCTGGCACAGCAGAAGAAGAAGAACTTTTGCCGCATTCATTTATTTAGGACAACACGGACTCAGCGTGACTCACACAAAAAAAAAAAAACAAAAGTAAAAAAAAAAAAGTAAAGAAAAAGCTTGACATTGGTCCACGGGGGATGATAAATGAGGGGTAGGTAGCGCTGGAGTCGAACCCGAGGCCGGCCACCGGGGAGGAGCTGGCGAAGACAGACCTGCTCCTCCGCCCTCTCCGCTCGTTAGCGCTGCGCGGCTCCCTCCGCGCCCGTACGGAAAGTTCCGGATGCTGATTAAGTCAGGCGGAAACACCTGGGTGAATTCGGGGCTCCCTGGCAGTTAGGGGGGGGGGGGGTGGGGAGGGGGTTTCTGGAACGAGACGGGACATCCACAGGGGCACAGTCGCCGTGCAAAAACACCTTTAAATAAAGATCCCCCGAAATAGAAGTAGAACGGGGGCCTCGAAATCTCAGAGGCAGCAGGCGGATTTATTGGAGCAGGCCCGCGGCCAAGCCTTACCCCCCCCTCGCCCTCCCCCACCCCCACAGCGCACATGCCACTAATTTGGCAGAGAGGAAGAGAAAGTAGTTTTGAACAAATATAATTAGTTAAGTGGACTGGGTGCCATAAACTGTAAGCAGTAAATCCTCCAGATGGCTGTGCTCACCGTGGCAACCGAACTGGGACGGTTTTTTTTTTTTTTTGCGTTTTCTCAGAAGCCAGACAGAATCCTGTTAGATTCAGTATTATTCTGCGATTTATTTATAAGAAGGTGACAAAGTGATCCTCCAAGTTTGGCGACCCTGACAGTGCTGTAAGAGTGTTTTTGTGAAATGTTGTTTATTTTCCACACTCGCTGTGGGCGGGCTGTGATGACCTTGTGATTTTGGACACCGGTTCTAGCCGGGATAAGGACTCTAAATCCAACAGTCGTTCCAGAATGTTCCACCGTGCACTAAGTCGGCATTCAGGCTGCTGCAGTAGCTGGCTGCAGAGTGCTCACCTTTGCCCGGGCAGGTGAGTGTGGTTTTTCGGAGAAGGAGCCACACTCACCAATACAACACGTTTCCGCCCAGCCAACCCCCCCCCCCCGACCGGTTCAGCTGGAGCACTGAGCCCTGCAAGTGCACTTTGATTCGACTGCGCGCTGTTACCTCGTGACCTTCGACCTCCGACCTCCAGACTCACTCAGATGACAGAGACGATCGCTTTCATCCCCCTATGCAGTATAACATATTTGTAATTTGGATCAGTCCAATCCTGTCCTCCCTCACCGAAATAAAAGTAGGATTATGGGATTTAAAATAGCAGGTGGCACCAGGGTGCCGGGGGGGGGGGTGTTCTGAAGGGGAAATTGTTACCACAGGAATTTGTTTCCATGCGTCACCTGAATTCAGATGAATTAAGCCGTTCTGGAAAAAAAAAAAAAAAAGTGAGCATAAAGTATGACATGCCTCTAGAACCAATTTCCCCAGACATCACTGGCACACCGCATGATGCAATATCCATCTACCACTTACAGTAATGGCGGTGTGGCCTCATGCTCGGACTGGGAGCCATTTCGGCTCTGCGGTGATTTACATCGCATATGTGCGTCAGCCGGGCCAATGCATTTACTGGCAGTCCGGCGTGCCGGGGAGCATGTCAATGCGAAACTCGGGGAAATGCCAGGAACATAGGGGAGATGTAAATCTCTGCGTTCTCAGAGAACTGAGCGTCCTGATAAATCCTAGAGTCTAGACAGCCAGCCTGTACATGTGCTCACCAATACAAACTTTTTTTGGGACCGCTAGCTAACACGGATGAGATCAGCTGCTACTGGTCTCAACGAACCAATCTGAGCTTGCATTTCTGTTACAGCCGTTAAAGTATTGCCCGGAGACACAAGCCCCCCAGGCCCACGTTTTTTGTCGGTTGGCTGACGCCCCTCGTCTTTTCCCCTCCAGGCCCCCCTCTCCCGCCGCTCAGCACCCGGGTCAGCGACAAGACGGCCCGCATCACCAAGTCCACCATCTCCTTCAGGTTCAACTGCAGCTGGTTCAGCGACGTCAACGGGGCCGTCAAGTTCTTCACCGTCATCGTGGCGGAGTCCGACGGTACGTCCCCGTCGCCCCCCCCCAACCCCCCCCCAACCCCCAACCCCCCCCCCCCCCATGCCCCCAAACCCCCCCCCCCCCCCCACACGCCCTGGCTCAGCGAACAGCCATGAGCCTCAATTCTTAACACGCCCTCCACCCAAGTCTTTCACAGTAAAATGTCCAAAAAAATGTGTTAATTCAACTCCAAAACTTTTCATTTATCACCAAACATTTTACTGGGTTGCAGCATATTGAGCTTACTGATAAAATGCCATTTTCATATTTGAGGTTTTTATGGAGTTGCTTGCCAGGTGCTCTGCTATGCGTTCTCCTGTGTGTTGCACGGTAAAGTTCAAAGGTCACCAGGTTTGTGTCAGTCAGTTCCATTCGGGGCTGTGCGCGCTTTTGAAATGGGCTAACTGGGCTAACTGTCGCACGACCGCAGACGTGGAGAACCTGCAGCCGGAACAGCGCCACCCGCTGCCCTCCTACCAGGAGTACAGGCTCAACAGCTCGGTCAAGGCCTACCAGACCAGCTACTTCCCCAGCCGCTGCGCGGAGGGCCCCAACGGCGACGACCAGGGGTTCGAGATCGACCTGGGCGCCGAAACGGAGAGCCTCGGGGGGCGCTGCGACCAGGAGCCCGAGCAGAGCGGGAGCCCCTTCTGTGACGGGCCCCTCAAAGCCAAGACGGCGTACAGGTACCGTCCCAACGTGCCACTGTGAAGCACATTCACACTGAGCCACGGGCTGTACATGGGGACCGTATGTGATGGTTGGGTTCAAGTGCAGGAGGAGTTTCTAATAATGTGGTCATGTAGAGAGTTAGTTAGGGTACTGTCTCCACGTGGCAAATCATATCCACGCTGAGCCAGAGGCTGTAGGACTGCAGGTCATGTTATAGTAAAAGTGGGCAGCGAGGGCTGTATCTGTTTCTGGTTTCCATACCAACCCCTGGCCTTGATTATTTAATCAGCCCTAGCATTTGCGCCCGTCTGATGTTTCGGCTTGATAAGCGCATGAATGACAGCCGAAGACCGATCCTGTGTTCCTACGTGAAACGTTTAGCGTGATCTAATCTACGAGTGAACCGGTGTCGGTGTGAGCAGCCCAGTTAGCTTATTTAGCCTGGGTAAATATGGTGGAAAGAAAAACCTGCATACACACCGGCCCCCCAGGACTGGGATTGCCCGCCGCCATGTTATAGGAACCTTATGTGATGGTGGTCAGGTTCAGCATAGGAGGAGGTCCTAATAATTGGGCCATGGAGGAAGTTGCTCTTCCTAACTAATGGGTCAAATGGTTGGTATGATTGGGAAGCCAGTGTGTTTGGCCATTGGCTCTGAGGACGGCGCAGCATCATCAGGGCTCTCCCCCCTCGCTCCAGGCTCAGCATCCGCGCGTTCACCCAGCTGTTCGACGAGGAGCAGGAGTTCCCCGAGCCGCTGTTCACGGACACCTACCTGTCTCTCCCGCTGGTGACAGAAGCAGGTGAGTCTCAGCTTCCCCCCTAGCAACTCTGACTCTCAACTGTCACTCTGCCTGAGCTCCACTGCTGAGAAAATGTCTGTTTTAACAAGTGTTTAATCCTGTAATGAGATTTCAAATATCTGTTGTTTTCTTCTCATGTAGAAAATATTGCCTTATTTTAAGTCACTTGTTGCTTGACAAGTGAAACTGCTTTGCCCCATTGGCAAATCTTGAAATGAGTCTCATAGTTTTTGTCTTATTTAGCAAAAATACATTTTATAATATAAATACAATAAATAGATTTTTAAGTCTAAATGTAAGACTAAAAGCACTTATTAAGTCTGACTTATTTATTGGATTTTGCAGTGTAGAATGTGCAAGGGGTCAGAGAGTGCCCTGTGTTCGCTCCCCCCGTGAACTCACTGATTAGTTCCACCACCTGGCTGAAGTGTTGTGCCAATTAGCAAATGCGGATGACTGGAACTTTTGCTGGGGGGGGGGGGACTTTTACTTTTGGAACTTTCTGGATTGTACAGCTCTGCTGTAGAGTTTGACTCATGGAAGCCCTGACACGCTGTTAGCAAAGGAAACACAATAAACACTAACGGCATTAAAATTAACGACTGATGTAAGTGGGATGCGGGTTTTATCCTTGCGCTCCACCGGGGTGGTTTTTCTAAGGCAGAAGCACTCAGGCACATTTATGGGCACTCTCTGACCACATAATTCAGTCGGCTCCAGAGAAGCCGTTCTGCAGCAGGGTTTTAGCGGTCGGTGGAGGACGCAGTGGCGCGTTTTTCCGCCACGTTGCGTTGGTGTGCAAGCGATGGCGGTTCACCTGCTCCCCCCCCCCCCCCCCCCCCCCCCCCTTGCGCTTTTACAGAGCCCCTCGGCGGGGTCATCGAGGGCATCAGCGCCGGAATGTTCCTCATCCTGGTGATGATGGGGGTCACCGTCCTGCTGATCTGCAGGCAGAAGGTCCGGAAAGTGTGAGTGCCCCCCCCCCGGACACGCCCATGCACTTCCACTGCCGATCGATACCCGCCGCACCCTCCGGGGGGCGCCGCTGCAGCCTCAGGGCACTTAAACACACCCCGTTTAACTGCACCCAGGTGCACAACTGAGAATCACACCGGGAAACTGGGAGCCATTTTACCATCAGCCCTTCCATTTTAAATTCTGATAACTGGATGTGATACGATTCATTCTGCTACGGTAAACAAAAATAGTTATTACTAGCTGTTACAGTCACATGACATCCCATTTCATTTTTCTTTTATCCGTATTTGTCATATTTATTCGCCATATGTATATATCATTGAGTTAAATATGAATGTAGCCTAGCTGAATTACTTCCTTTAACCTTCTCAGCTTAGCTCAGGCTGGCTAGTAACAGTAGCATAGCACTACCCAGCTCAGAACTGCATGGAGTTCCGCACGTTCGCCGCACATTTCTGCAGTGGGGTGCGGCACACAAGGGTTGAAGGGTTGATAGAAAGAAAGAGAGAGAAGCTTCCGGAACGTTCTCTGAGGCGAGCGTCGCCGCCGGGGCTCTCTCTGTGCACCGCGGTGCTGATCGGCTCTCTGATTGGCTCTCCGCAGGAGCGTCCAGGAGCGGCCGGTGGTCAGGATGAGCGTGCGGCGGGAGCGGCCCTCCTCGGGGATGCACATGGGCGTCAGGAGGTAAGGGGCTCCTGCCCAGAATCCCCGTTGCCATAGCGATGGCATTTGCAAAGAACCGGCTTAGGTGCTCTTGTTAGTGACAAATGGCCAAACAGTCCTTAGAAGATGCACGGAATCTGAGTGGTGTTAGTTTCTGGTACTGGTGTGTCTTTGTGATCGTTAGTGCACATTGAGATCACATTAAACCAGGTGGGTTTTGGAAGTGAAAATCATGAAGCCATCCCCCCCGTCCCCCCCCAATGTTAGATCACATCACCTAATGAGCAGCTTCACTGGAATGTTTTAACGCAGGGGATTATGGGGCTTAGCCTTGTTTACACACAGGAAGTTCATCCGCCTCGTTTTGCCCATGGGTTCAGACCGATCTCTGCGGCCTTGCTCCAGTTTGTTGCCGCGGGCGATAAAACCGGGACGCTAATCGCTGCGACGGAGGAAGAGTCATTTTTCAACCTCTGCGAATAATCCCGACGTGCGAGAGGCTTTAACAGAAATAATCACCCGAGATGCAGAGAGGATGGGCTTAACCCTTTAGATTAGTGTGATTAGAATGCTCTTAGCTGAACATTCTAATGCTGATGTCACAGTCGCTGCTGATAGCTGAAGGCAGTGGAGTTCTGGAACACTGACAGAATTTTTGACAAAGAAAAAAAAAAACATTCTAAAAAAACCTACTCTTCAAAGGGTTAAGAGCTCACACCCGCCACCTGTCGGCTTCTGATGGACAGGTTGGATCAGTTCAGTTGTGCAGAAATTATTTATGTGCTGGACTCAAATTAATTCTGACACATTCACCTCGGTTCTGCTACTCTGTTAAGATGAGTTGCTTACGCTCTGAAGCATTCTTCAGTGAATTCATGTTGTCATATAACTTTAGTGATGTTTAATTTCACAGTCCATAATCAACAAAGGCTTTTTTTTTTACCATGGAGACACTCAATTCAGTGCAGATGCAATGAAGTCAGGATTTGAACTGAGGACAGATAGCTGAATGTGAGCGGGAGATGAAGGCTAGAGAAAGTATTAGCATTAGCAAAATGGCTTTGATGGGAAAAATGTCACCTAATTGCAAATCTCTTCTATTTCAGCAATCGACGCATTTCAAGGTACACCTTCTACTTCCTTTTACCACCTCAAAAGAATTCATTTCAAAGAATGTTTTTGTAATTTGTCTGTCTCATGTACTGATGTCATTTTTAAAGAAAACCTTTTTTTTCCTTCACATTCTTAGCCCTATCAAAATCTCTAACTTTGAGAACCACCTCACGAAACTCCAGGCCGACTCCAACTACCTCCTTTCTGAGGAGTACGAGGTAAATGCACGCAACCTGAACTCTGAAAACCACTGTGTCTGTTTTTTTAAACTAATCTCCATGCCTAGTTAAGGCCAACACATTTTGTGTTACTTTCAACGCAGTCTGTGTTAACAAGTCTCCCTTTGTAACATGTAAATTGTACATTTTCAACACGTAAGTAGTAACTTGGAAACAAAATTTATCAATAGCAACGCAAAAAGTTTGTTGGATTATAGCTTGTCCTTTTGAGAGTGTGGTGCCTCTGACCCCAGCCCCCCCCTCCCCATCTGAGTCAGGGTCACCCCCACCTAAAAAAAACAATTCTGCCCCCCTCTTCTCTCAGGACCTGAAGGACGTGGGACGCAATCAGCCCCTCGACTGCGCCACCCTCCCCGAAAACAGGGGCAAGAACCGCTACAACAACATACTGCCCTGTGAGTGACACGCCGCCCGTGTGCGCAGCGACGCTCCGTCGTCACGGCAACCGTCCGACCTCCCCAGGACGGAGGAAGCGAGGCGCGAAACGCGGCGCGTCGGAAGTACGGCCGCCATAAGCGAGCTCACGCGCCCCCCCCCCCCCCACCCCCCCCTCCGCAACCCACCCACACTTATGACAGAGCAGACGAGTGCCGTTATCGTTTGAGAATTTTTTCACAGGGAAATATCACACCGCTCGTGTCCTGGCAACAGCAACCGTCTCAAGAGGGAGGTTTTAGGCTTTCAATTATATTTGTCTGGCAAATTGTGATTCGTGGATTTTTGGGCGGCCGTACGGGCGGTGGATAAGCCTCCATCTTTAACGACCAATCCCCAGTTTTACACACCGTTGCTCCAGATCGTCTGACACGGCAATGCCAGTGAACTCTCCTTCCCCAGAATATCGTCAGTGCGTTTTTTGACGCCACATTTGCATTCTTGGCGTGTCTCAGACGAGTCGCTGAGGTCTAGCCCGGTCGTCTGAGGAAGCGAGAAACCGTCGCCGTCGGCCATTCTGGCTCCGCGCGCGGGCGCCTGCGCCTTGAGAGGGGGGGGGGGGGTCGCCTGTCTCAACCGTCCGGTCACGAGTGACGCTCGTGATTCGCTGACCCCCCCCGTCTCTCTCTCTCTCTCTCTCCCGTCTAGACGACTCGACCAGAGTGAAGCTGTCCCACGTGGACGACGACCCGTGTGCCGACTACATCAACGCCAGCTACGTCCCGGTAGGCTGACACGGCCAGGGCGTTTTTTGGTCATTTTATTTATTTATTTATTTTTATTTTCAGTACTGAAGTGACATTGATGTCTTTCGCCGCTTATTTTGTTTACCTGACATTATTATTCAAGCAGTCACTCGGCTCATGTTTAGTGTAGTTTCCCTCATCAATGCTGTTGCAGCAAAGAGAGTTTGTAGCACAAAACAAAATGGCGGCTGTGAGAAAGCAAATTAAGATGGTAGCTTTTTTTGTGTGTGTGTGTGTGTCAACAGCGCAAAGAATAACCCGAATCCTTCACTTACGCCAACAGGATAATGACAAATGAAAGCTAGCACTGCAACGGAATTAAAAATATATACTGCAGATGTGGTGGTGGAATAGCCTCCGTTACAGACTTGAACCTCTATGGCTGTGATAGTGAAGAGATAGAAACCTACAAGGGGAGTGGCCAGTGATAGACCAATCACAGCACATGTCTGGAGGGTTTTGTGTCTGTCCGCAGTTGTAATTGGACGGTGTGCAGGCAGTGGAGACAGATGGGCAGTCCTAGGTAGCTAGGAGCCTGGCGTATGGCGCTGAGCACATTAGCAGACCCTCCTTCTGTCCTTAACGATGGCATTCAGTCTAATCCTAGCGATGGGCTGCAGTGGCTGGCAGGGGTACACAGAGGCTCAAGGCTTGGACCTTCCAAAGGCCCACAGCTGGAGAGCATCACTGCGTTTAGTTTCATTAATAAATGAAAGCCCATCAGTCACCGTGGACCAAAGCGGTCAGAGCAGGTTCACACAGGAACATGCCCACGTTTGGCTGTGGTCCTGCCAAAGGCATTGGGCTCAAACGTTTATTAAAGAGCTGTTAAAACTCAGGCTGCCCCTGCTCCTGTGTTCAGAGCAGTTTGGGCTTTTGGCAAGGGAATGGACGGCATCTCTCTCTCTCTCTCCCTCTCCACTCTCTCACTCTCTCTCTCTCTCTCTCTCTTTCCGCCTTTTCAGGGCAACAGCTTCCGGCGGGAGTACATCGCCACCCAGGGGCCCCTGCCGGGCACCAAGGACGACTTCTGGAAGATGGTGTGGGAGCAGAACGTCCACAACATCGTCATGGTGACGCAGTGCCTGGAAAAAGGCCGGGTGAGCCAACAGACGCACTGACAGACTGGGGGACGGAGGGAGGGAGGGAGGGGGCAGGGAGGTGGGTGTAGGGGGCAGGTGGGAAGGGGGGGGGGGGGGGGGGGGGGGGCTTTCTTGGCCTTATGGCCCCCACGCCACTCTCCCTGAGGCAGCTCTCCTCTCAAATGCTCGCCAGGGAGGGAAAGGTCAGCAGAAAACAGGAGACAATGTGCTGGCGAGTCGCTCTGTCTCTCTCTGAGAGCAGCAGGGTTTTGTGTGTCTATAAGTAAGAAACCAGCCGCTGTCTGACCGTGTGTGTGTGTGTGTGTGTGCGTGTGTGTGTGTGTGTGTGTGTGTGTGTGTGTGTTTTGTCTCGTTCAGGTGAAGTGTGATCACTACTGGCCTTTCGACCAGGACCCGCTGTATTACGGTGACCTCATCGTCCAAATGCTGTCCGAGTCGGAGCTGCCAGAGTGGACCATACGAGAGTTCAAGATCTTTAGCGTGAGTGTGAACACGCGAGCCAGATGTAACAGTTACGATACGACAGTCCCAGGCACTCGTCTACTGTAGTTTGTTGGGAAAGTGACCCCGCTTGATCACTGCATAATGCAGACCAGTGAAAAAGCCGTCTGATTGAAAGCAGTGCTGTCACTTTGTTGTACGTCGCTCTGGATAAGAGCGTCTGCCAAATGCCTGTAATATAATGTAATGTAATGACGGTGAGAGAACCGGGTAACTTGGAAACCGTTTGAGCGAGGCGCTGATCAGACCTGAAAGCTTTGCGCTGGACGGGGGAGGGTTTCAGGAAACCGATCACATCGCCCCCTGCAGGAGTACCAGCTGAATTACTCCAAAGTGGTGCGCCAGTTCCACTACACGGTGTGGCCGGACCACGGGGTGCCGGAGACCACGCAGTCGCTGATCCAGTTCGTGCGGACGGTCCGGGACTACATCAACAGGACCCCCGGGTCCGGAGCCACCGTGGTGCACTGCAGGTAGGCTGGACTCACCTCTGCCGCCTGTGCAAATATAATGGCTCATTTATTTATGCTTTGGTTTCATTTTGTTGATTTTTGTTTCGTTTAATTTTGGCTGGCACTCATTCTAACACTTGTGCGCACGTGTACACGCGCACACACACACGCACGGACACACACGTGCACTGTGTCCCTTCAACCGGCCTGTGTGTGTGTGTGCGCGCGTGTGTGTGTGTGTATTTGTGTGTTGGTTTGTGTGCCTTTCTGAGAGAGAGAGAGAGAGAGAGAGAGAGAGATAGAGATGACCAGCCCTTCACAGATGAGCATAAATATTTAAACACCTCATATCCAAACTTTCATATCCAAAAGCTATAACCCCCCCCCCACATTTGTTGGATTATTGGATTTACCACCCCACTGATTTCTTTATGATTTACTCTCTTTATATTAGATTTCTACTGTGTCCGCTCCTCATGGACACCCCCCCCGTGCAAACACCCCCTAGAACGCCCCCCCCCCCCATTCCTCAGGCTCTCACACAGTAGTGAGGAGGCACTCACCACTCAAAGCCACTTAAAGCCGATGAGCCTTTCAGCTTTGAGCCCCCCCCCCCCCCCCCGCGTTTCCCCCACATTGCCCAGTGACTTCTGCGCCGAGCATTATGGGAAACGCGCACCGCTGCAGGCCGCACAGCGTTGTTTTAGGAGCAGGGGTGCGTCGACGCCCGCAGCTCCCACCCCCCCCCCCCCCTCTCTCCCTCCTCAGGCCGCGCCCCGTCCTCTGACTCCCGAGGGCATCCTAAATGTCATCCTTCGCCTCCTCCTCTTTCTCTTTCTTTGGGGGAAAAAAAGGATGTTTTCAGAGGATAAGAAATGTCTGTGTTTCCTGTCCTTTTTCTGACGGCAGATTGCGATGGTGCTCAAAATAGGTCACAGGAGATCTACGGTGCGCTGCGGCTGGATGAGAGTGAATTACTGCACTGTTACTTTTCCGTGTAGAACGCCTCCTAATGGTGGCGATGAAAGGAAAAAAAACGGAAAATGGCTTCAAAAGCGGCGTAAAAAGTGTTGAAGTGCAAGGTTTCAGCAAAGATGATTACCCTGCATTAGCATTATATTATTACATTCATCTGTATTACTCAGTAGAGCTTTGGTAACTTGGTAACTGGGTCTGTGGCAGACCCAATGTTCTCTTTCACTGGACGAGAACACCTGATAAATAATGTAATGCGACTTCATTCAACGGTAATTGAATTAAATTGGCCAATTAGGGCATTGTACTGTCGCACGCATTCAGACGTGCAGCCTAGCTAAACGCTGGTCTAGGATTTCAAGATGCCCGTCTCTTCTGTTTCTGTTTCTGTCCCGTTAATAACTGCGCAGGAAGTGTTTAGGTTCGGTTGGCCTTGTGACGTTCTCGTTAGCTTTGCGGCGCACGTGTGTCGGACGTGAGAGGCGCGTGATTCTGAGCGGTGTCCCTCTCTCTCTCTCTCTCTCTCTCTCTCTCTCTCTCTTTCTCTCTCCCTCCCTCTCCCCCTCCCTCCCACAGCGCTGGGGTCGGGCGAACGGGCACCTTCATCGCTCTGGACCGGGTCCTGCAGCAGCTGGACGCCAAGGACACGGTGGACATCTACGGCGCCGTCTTCGACCTCCGGCTCCACCGCTCCCACATGGTGCAGACCGAGGTGAGCGGCCGCCGTTCTCGCAACGTTTCACCAACGTTCTCTCAGCGTTTCGCCAACGTTCCCACAGCGTTTCGCCAACGTTCTCTCAGCGCTTCGCCAACGTTCTCGCAAGTTTCGCCAACGTTCTTGCAACGTTTCGCCAACGTTCTCACAGTGTTTCGCCGACACTCTCGAAAGGCCCAGTCTGACTCATTGGCTTTCAGTTCTTGTTCCCCAGCCGTGGTGTTTCAGCATCCCATAATAGTGCCGCTGACAGAAAACAGATTGGAGAGTCCGCTGCCACGGTTCAGATGTTATTTATGAGGCGATATTAAAGTGTCGCTTTCAGAATCTGTAAACGTCAAAGCGCGCGTCTGGGTGAAGCATCGCACCCCATTAAGCCTGGTGATTCACAGACGCACCGCGTGAATGATTCACAGACGCACCGCGTGAATGATTCACAGACGCACCACGTGAATGATTCACAGACGCACCGCGTGAATGATTCACAGACGCACCGCGTGAATGATTCACAGACGCACCGCGTGAATGATTCACAGACGCACCGCGTGAATGATTCACAGACGCACCGCGCGAATGATTCACAGACGCACCACGTGAATGATTCACAGACGCACTGCGTGAATGATTCACAGACGCACCGCGTGAATGATTCACAGACGCACTGTTTGAATGATTCACAGACGCACTGCGTGAATGATTCACAGACACACTGCGTGAATGATTCACAGACGCACTGTGTGAATGATTCACAGACGCACTGCGTGAATGATTCACAGATGCACTGCGTGAATGAATGGATGCCACGCCTTTCACTTCAGAGTGAGGGACCCTACAGGCATCAGTCAGGTCATATTAAACAAGCAGGCGCGTGTTTGATAAACAGTGAATGAGTGAGGGTGAAGGAGTGAAGATGGAAGGGTGAGTGTAGGGGATGTGCGGGTATGCTAGGCCTTAACACGGTGCCCCTGTTTGATAAAGAGTGGATGAGTGAGGATGACGGAGTGAAGATGGAAGGGTGAGTGTGGGGGATGTGCGGGAGTGCTAGGCCTTAACACGGTGCCCCTCTTCCCCACGCAGTGCCAGTACACGTACCTCCACCAGTGCGTGCGGGACGTCCTGAGGGCCAGGAAGCTTCGCAGCGAGCAGGAGAACCCCCTGTACCCCATCTACGAGAACGTCAACCCCGACTATCACAGAGGTGCGTGCTCTCGGCTCCGCAACCACTGCACTCAGCCCATCACCGAAATCGCCTGTGGGATCCGGTCCGCATCTTAGCAAAGAGCATCCATTACACTTAATGCATGCATTATAGAGTACATGCATGATTGATGAAGTCATGTTTACAAAAAAAAAAAAAAATCTACGTATTGCTGATGCCACAAATTTTAGTGGCAATCCGTCATTGCTGCGGTTATACTTCCACCGTGGTATTACTTCACAAAAAGCTTTTTTCAATCGATGGAGAATTTATTAATTATTGACAATAAAGCTTGAAGTGATCTAATAAATGGAAACACCAATTTAAGTCACTAATGACCCTAAAAACACCCTTCCCTAAAGGACAGAAATGTATTAATCGGGTGAAACACCCTTTTCTAAAAGGATAGAAATGCTTTAGTTGGGTGAAGACAATTAGTGCCATTTTGTAACAGCTGTCATTGACCTGGCCTTACAAGGGCATGAGTGTACCCAATCTATGCTAGTCAAATGCTTCCCACGCCATTATGGACCCAACAGAACCCTTAGCTTGGAAACTATTTTGCGTCCCCATTTTTCTGTTCACCACCTGTACACATTTGCTAATATAATTAGACACAAACTCTTAATGACCATTTTGGGGAATTCAACCACAATAACACTTACTTTACCTTTTATTCTCCTCTTCAGATATGGTGTACACCAGACGCTAATGCAGCTAATGAAGCTAATGAAGCTCTATTCATCTGCCGGCGAAAATGACTCAGTTTCTACTGCAGCTCTCTCACGTAAAACTCAATGGGAATACATGGCAATTCATTTTTTATTTTTATAGTGTCTGAGGATGTTATTTCTCAGCAGTATTAAGAGGGTTTATAAAAACTATTTAAGTGTAACAGACTATTGTATATATTTGCATATCA
This sequence comes from Anguilla japonica, assembly GCA_025169545.1. Taxonomy (NCBI): domain Eukaryota; kingdom Metazoa; phylum Chordata; class Actinopteri; order Anguilliformes; family Anguillidae; genus Anguilla; species Anguilla japonica. The sequence continues at coordinate 11,920,444 of CM045901.1, read as the reverse complement.
TATTTATGTATACGGTCCTTTTTATTTTCATCCACGGGCTCATATTTTCTGGATTTTAACGGACAAGCTGTAAAATCACATTTGCACATTCCTTTTGGAACCTCTGTCGTCAAATCCTCGCCAAAGCGCAAACTTCCAGTCGCCGGTGTATTTAAGAAAAAAAGACTTTTATTTAAGCGCGTGCGCGTCAAGGGAATCAGTCCGTTAAATTTCTCCCGCGTGGATTTGTGGGAAAAAAAAAAAAAAAAAAACTTTATTATTAATCCAAACTGAAACCGAGGTTCTGGAAATCACCCAGAGAATCCTCTTTGAGACCAGCTCCCGAAAGGCTGCTGGGACATCACTGAGGGAAGAACGGTCGTATCAGGAGTACCCGTTTAACTGAGAAAACACATTAGCTGTGCTGGGTGGATGCTGAAGAAGGAGACCTGGGTTTGTTGTTTCTGGATTTATAGGGATCCTGAATGTATTTTCCCACCTAAAATTTAAAACTAATGCCATACATTCAACCCTCCTTAAGAATGACTCCTGTGTGGCTTAAGCCTTGAACCGCTTAACAAAGAAGTCATGGGCACTTTGCGTGTTTGCAATCAAATTACTTTTCTTCCATCTTAGACGTTGCTGACTAGGTGTCTCTGTGGCTGGAATTGTTAATATAACTTCTGACTGAAGGAGATGTGGACAGAAGTGTTAATTTACGTCTGTGCTCCCCCCACCGAAGGCATTTATATATTTATGAAAAAGAAGATCATTTAGCATTCAAATTATATGTAGCATACAATGTGTGTGCCTAAACTGTGTAAATGAAGCACGTGTCAATCAAACCACATTTTATTTTCTGGATGACGCAGTTTGGCTGTATCAGTAAAGGATTTCGTAGCATATGTATTACCATTTACAGCACTTTTCTAAAATGCAAATAAAGAAGGCAATGCATAAAGGGATAGTTAAAATTTCTACATTTCTCTCAATATTATTTCAGTGTTGGTGCATGTTTTCTATTGGCCCACGCAGCTTCTGTGTACTATGAAGGATATTTTAGATATTTGCAGGAATTTCTGGCGACCTGCTGCTTTTGAGAATGGCTGGTTTTGGGGGCATTTGTGCTTTGTTGTTATGGCAGAAAATACACTAAAAATAACTCCAGAGCAGATGATGCAGTGATGCTATGTCTCCATAACAGACACTACACTAAAACTGAAATAATATATATTTTTAACTCCTGGGGAAAAAAAAAACTATCCCTTTAAAGAAATCTACTCAGAGACACAAATATAAAATGTGTTACTCCAATATTTTTTTTTATTATTATCCTGTATTCAGGTGCTGCAAGGCCATTTTGTACATTTTGTAAATATGGCCCATTTAATGTGTATGGAATATGCAGTGTATGATAACCATATGTGTACATTTGTCAGTCTAATAAGCTTTATACACAAACTGAAATATATTTTTTCCAAAAAAAGTACAGAATATATGTAAGCATTGTAATGAACACTTTCAGATCGCATATACAGTGAAAACGAATCTGCATTATAGAAATATATATTTATATATTTGCCTTTATATATAAGATATATATAAGAGTTATGTCTTGGTGTAATCATATTGTATTCTACAAAAAGTATCTATTTTGCCTACATATCAAGTGATTAATCACTGGAAAGCACTAGAATAATATGTAATCTACTTCTTGATTTGTTGTTTAAAGTGCATGACTCTTTTTAAATAAGATGCTACTGAGACTTTGAGCATTGTTACTATGACACTGTTTTGTTTTGGAGGCCTGGACAGAGTTGCATTGGTCAGTATTTATCCCACTCCCCTGTGGTTGTGATGTATTTGTGGGCACTTAACTCTGATTATGTCAAATAAACCCCATAGGAATTTTGCTACTAACACCAGGCACCATTAATGCCAGTCATGGTGTAACTTAGGTTTGGCATGTCGAGTATTTGAACATTTATTTGGAGTGTATTTTATAATTAAAAAGGAAGAGTGGAAGAGGGGAACTTCAGAACTCAAACGGCAAGTTTAATGCTGTCGGTCCTTAAGAGGTGCAAACTCTGGCAGTGGCTTGTAAAGCACTCTGAAATCTGATCCAAAATGTCGCCCAGGGGTCCGCAGTCCGGTGTTAGAGTTGTCTCTCCCTCTTCAGTCTGCAGAAATGGTTGCTTCATCTTGGTTTTTGCTTAATATTTTCCCCCACCTTGCTGTTATTTATCTTATATTCCATGTATACATCCATCTTCGTTTTTTTTTTTTTTTTTTTTTTACACAGAAAGTGATCCTGGTGCCCTTTAAGTTTCTGGTCTTTGGCGTTGACGCCTCTACGCCCCCTCGCACATTCAGAACTGTGGTGTGCTGGCTGTAACTGTAGCTGGCTGTCTTTTTCTTTCGAAGTAACATTTTTTTTTTTTTAAATCTATCGCTCAGGACGGTCTGAAGGCTAGAATAAGCACAAAGGCGTTAAACGATTTGTCTCAGAGTGTATCAGAACATAGTTTGTCTTAAAAATAAAAACATAAAAAAATACTGCCCGACCAACTGATACCAAAGAAAAAAAAAGAAGGAATTTCTTTCCCTTTGTTGCTCAATGTGATTTGTTAAATGTTTCATGTGGTGGATATGCTGTCTTTTGTAAACAAAAACAAAAAAAAGTATTTGACCTTTGACCTTTTGTTGAAAATTAATAATGCTACTGATTTCCATTGAACAATGTAAAATCTTTGACTCAGATTAAACATACTCCCTTCCTTAAAGCATACATTGTATGTGATATTTAGGATGACTCTGTGTTTCCTAATGAAACAATCTATGTATGTTACATAATATATTTCAACTCTCACTTATATGTTCTGTGAATATATTTCAATGCAAATGAATAAAAACTAATACAAAATGTGTGTTAGTCTCATAAATTAACATATTGATTGGGTAAGAAACAGATGAGTAAAGAGTATACATTCATAATCAGAACAAAATTTTCAGAAAGTACTCCCTGTATATGACAATAAATTACCCATAACACATTTTGTTCATAATCTCAAAAACATGAATGTATTTGTCCAATATTTTATGCAGGTGGTTTTCTTTTAGATAGAGACCAATTTTCCTTGTCTAACAGACTTATCATTATTATTATTATTTTTAATTGGGTCATGATACAGAAATGCAATTAGGGAAATGCATCAGAATATGCATATGCACAGTACTTACCAGAAGGACATTTTGTGTATTATCGTGCGACCCATGTCTCGTGATCTCCATCCGTCATCAGTGCACAACACACCTGAGTGATGGTGGACAGTTATTTTCTGTTGATTTTTCTGTCTCCACCTGTATTCCTCAATAAAGCCAACACATTTTTTTCCTTCTCACAATGTATAATGTGTGTATCCTTTTTAAAAAAAAAAAAAAAAAAAAAAAAAAAATCATTATTACTGAAAATACATCAGATATAAGACCCTGCTGTGCTTTGGAACCGATTCCTGGACGCCAGCAATATAAATGCTGTTGGAGCTGCTGAAGTACACGCTTTAACTAAACCAACACAATATATAATATCCCATCTGTTAGACCTGTCACTTGGGTTGCTTAAAGAACAAGCTAGCCAAACAGTGGGGAGTGACACAAGACTGCATGCTACAACAGTAGATCACAGAGTGCATGAGGACTGCTTCAGTACAGCATTTTGCAATGCTCCTGTGTTCGATTCCCATCTTCCTTCTGGCTTCTCTCGGGTATCTGTGGTCTCATCTTCTACCAACTGCAGCGCCTGCGCACCCACCGCAATGCCAGTGCAGGGCTGGGCAGCCCTGCTCCGGGCTGTCATGCAGCATACAATGCTCATGATTGGTCCAAAGCGGGATGCCGCATTTAAGTGTGGAGGATGCTGGCGTGTGAGAAGTGTGGCGGGTGGGTGACCTCGTTTGTTCTGTGTGCTGACCCTTTCCTGCGTCTGCTCGCTGAAAACATGAATCTGGAACTCTGAAGCTCATCTGCTTCACTTTCACTCAGAGTAAATTCAGTCCTTCCTGTCTTCTCTGCTTTGCTTCAGTGAGTTGCGCAGCAGCCCAGGTTACAGTAAGAGATACTCACCAGCTCAACATTCAGGCTTCAGCCTTTTTAATCACGGTGATAATAATGGATTACATTTATACAGAACTTCTATTCTCATCATCCCCAACCGTCAACAATGCACAGCACACACCTGAGTGATGGAGGACAGCCATTACGTGCTGATATATCTGTGTCTCTACCTGAGTTAGTCAATAAAGCCAACACATTTCTTTTCTCACAATGTATAATGTATGTGTCCTTTTAGAAATTATTATTACTGAAAATACATCAGACACGGGACTCTGCTGTGCTTTGGAACTTATTCCTGAATACCAGCGATAATAAAGCCGACACATTTATTGTTTTTTTTTTCTTCTTTCTTCACAAAGTAAAATGTGCGTTTTCTTTTTAAAATCATTGTTGCCGACAATGCGTTGCACAGGAGTCCGCTGTGCTTTGGAACTACGGGACACCAAAAATAAAGATGTTGTTGACAGTTCACTTCTTGCGTGAATATTCTTGTAGACTGAAGTGATTTTGAAAGCACAGCTGGAGAGTTGTGGGGTAAAGCAGCAGAAGTCTGAAAACATCCACTAATTCTCACATCAACTGAAAGTTTTATTGTATTTTGTGATTCATTTTCAGCTTGGGTGCAGAAGAGAAATAAAATTCCAGGTTAGTAAAATGTTATCCTTTTCCAGTCTAACTTTTAACAACAAACTAAAACATCCAGTTTCACTTCAACAACTAAATATGACCTAGAGTCATTGCTTACACATTTGTAAAATATACATGCATGCGTTTCAATTTTTGTGCACGACACTTTTATTCAGTAACTAATGTTTCTTGTAAATAGCGATATACTTCACACATGTGCAAGCAAAAACGAGTGAAAAAGCTATGTAGATACTTAAAATGAATGTTCAGGGAAACGAGCGAATGCCTTTTTTTAAGAGCTGTCATTTTGCCCGCTTAAACGGCAAGCTTGGCAAAAAGTGGCACCGTGTTCATTAATACGTTTTGTCACAGCGTGGCATCTTATTGACATATGTAATTGCATGGAAGATAAAACCATAGAGATACTCAGACGTTTTACACACATCTTTAGCCAGTTCAAGAATAATGCTTTTCGCCAAGCTCACGTTGCTCGCGAACTGTGGTGTTGATAAAGTGGCCCAGCTGTAATCAAAGCCTATTTAGCTAACTCGGACATAGGCCGGAAGAAGGTAAACATCAATGTACGCATGCGTCAGCCCCATGTGTATCACGAACTTACAAGCAGGTCCAGTTTAGATATCTGGTGTGTTGAAAACGAATTCCGACGTTCTCACAGAAGGTTATCAGGCGCTTCGATCATTTTTATTAAATAAGCAATCTGATGTGCATGGATCTCTCTCTGGACACAGGTTTCAAAGTTGAATGTGAGCCTGATCTTCATCTGCGTTGCCTGACCGCCGACTTTGTACTCTGTACTGGACTGATAAAGTCGCAGAAACCAAAACAAACAAACTGATCGGAGAAGACAGATCGAGTGATTAAAAAACTTCGCGAACAACATACTTGTCAGTGAAGCAGAGGGAAATCTGTGCGCTTTTTATGTCTAGAAAATAAACAGGTAATGTGGGTGTTTTTACTTTCCGGAGTACTTTGAATTGATCAACTGTACTGCGCTGTGCGTTTGTCCACAAAACCATAGCATGCATGCAATCGACTGTTTTCTTGGAAAACGGCAAAGCCGTGCAAGACGCGGGTAAGAAAGTTCAGTTGACCAGTCAGATTTTTTTAATGTACAGTTGGAGGACTACATACACGCGCGAGGGAAAAGAGAGGAGACATTTCGATTCAAGTTAGGACTGGATGAGTCCAAGTCCCTTTTTTCGCTCGATTTATTTTTAATGACAATTTATCCATATGAAGGTACTGGAGTTGAGAGCGTGGCAGGAAAGATGTTATGCACTTACTGTACGTCGCTTTGGATAAAAAAGCGTCTGCCAGATAAATGTGATGCAATGCAATGTAATGTTACAAACGTGCCCATAATACACATCCAGTATCCATGTAGTTTTAGGACATATTCTCAAAGTGGGTCCTGCAGAAGCATGTTTAAATGGAGTGGTGCTGACCTGTGTGTGTTGTGTTTGTGTGTTTTCACAGTGCCCTGATGAGTGGATTCACCACGGCTGCACGTGACCAGTTGGAAGTCCTCACTGCCCTGAGTCTTCTGCCACCACAAAGAGGACAAGAGGCCATTGGGGCTCTGTCACTGTGGCGATGGAGCCAGCCTCGTACAGCACCACCAAGATACCCCCAACCTCTCCATAAGGACCAATCAGCCTCAGCTGTCTGTGAGGAGTGCAACACGTTGGTGTACCAGCTGAATTCCAAGACTGACCTGAACAGTGTCTCATTACTGTTTCATTCCAAGGCTTCACAAAAGACTTGCGTTGATTGAGTGTAACTCGGTTGCACCAGGGCACAGTACCTCAATACACTGTGAATGTACAGAGGAGACACTCTGGCTGCTCCTACAGGACAGATGAACTCACACTGTACAGTGGGGTGTGATGTTCTGCTTGTTTTTTTTTTTTTAATTTGTTATGTTTTTTTTAGGAAAAGATGTGCCCTAGAAAATGAACATGAAATGGAACTGGTGAATGGAAGTGCTTACATTTGGACCTCGAGAGCTGTTGTGATTGGTTGGGACGGTTAAACATCCTGTGTAATGTGATTGGCTTCTTTGGAAATGCCATGTGATGATTGATGGGAAATTGAGGCTTCTGGAACACACACTTTTGATTGGGCCTACACGCTCATTAACTTTTTATTCATGGTCATGCATTCAGTCTTTCAGTCAGTTAGTCATGTAGCCATTTTAAATTCAGCAGCACCCTTATCAAAAGAAGCGCAGGCAACATTTCCACTCCATAACCAGCCATTCGAAAACCAGGACTGAAGTACACACGGGCACACAAACATCCCACTGGCTTACCTCAGTTTTGTGTATGAAGTTACACCCCATATGTAAATTGCACCAAAGAACAGTAAACATATATCTAAATTTAAGTATCTTGGTGTGATTGTCAGTACGCCCGCCCATCTTTGTGTGAAGGGAGTGGGAAGGAGTGCATGGGCGGAATTAGGGCATGGTGTTACAGGTGACCGATTTGGCTCCCTCTGCTGGAAAGAAAATGGCTTGCAGTGCCCCCCCCCCCCCCCCCCCGAAAAATTCAGATAGCACAAGTATGGGTTATGCGACGGAAAAGAAGAAATTTAGTGGTTGGTAAGAATGAAAAAAAGACTATTGTTTAATGACTAATTATTGAGAGCCCAAGTCCATTCCTCTGCTCAGCTGCTGGACTGCTGTTACCTTAAACACACACTCATGCATTCACGCATGCACAAAAGCTGGCTACAGATTTAGGCTACAAAAACATACTCATCCTGTGATCACAGTTATGTAACGGTGGCTTTGCTCTGTGGGGGAAGTCAGGCCTAAGTAAGGACGTAAGGACGTCCAGAACCGGATTTGTTTGAGGACCCAGACGCACGTTGGAGGTCAGGATATTTGCACCAAGCCCATTAGTTGGTACACTCTTTTCTTAGAGAACCAAAGTCCATTCCTCTGCTCAGGTGCTGGCTGGCTGTTTCCATAAACCCATAACCAACCAACAAACACGCATGCACGCACACACACACACAAAAGAGTAGGCTACAGATTAAGGCTACAAAAACATATTCATCCTGTGATCACAGTTATGTAACGGCGACTTTGCTACCCCTACTGGTGATCCTGTGCCTCTTTCTCTCCCCGGTGATTTGGTGCCACACCCTGATGAGCTTCACAACCTGGTGCGCCAC
>CM045901.1:11894631-11912436 GCA_025169545.1 Anguilla japonica | reverse complement strand
AAGGTGACCAAGATGGCGTGGAATGACCTGGAGAACTTTGTCCAAAACCACATGCAGCGGGGAGGGCTTGTGGATGGCCTGTGCTTAGTGGGGGATGACGGGCCTACGTAAGCAAGTCAATACTTGCATAACCCCGTTTGTTTGAAGACCCAGACACACATTGGAGTTCAGGCCCCTTTCATTAGTTTGTACACTCTTGCCATTCAGAGCCCAAGTCCATTCTTCTGCTCAGCTGCTGGACCGCTGTTGCCCTAAACCCAAAACCAACCAACGCACGCACGCGCACGCACGCACGCACGCACGCACTCACAAAAGAGCAGGCTACAGATTTAGGCTAAGAAACCATACTCATCCAGTGATCACAGTTATGTACAGAAACACTGCTACCCCTACTGGCGAACCTGTGCCTCTCTCTCTCTGTCCCTGGTGATCTGGTACCACACCCTGATGAGCTGCTGATGGCCTAACTGCCTCCACCTGCCTTTGGACCAACGTTGGCCCTGCTTTGGCTGAAGAAGGGAATTGTCATCTGTCGAGTTGACGCTTGAGACAGACTGTTTTCTGGCTTCACTGTTGGCGGTTTCTGTGTTCGCAACCTGGTGCGCCGCTGGCTCGATTAACTGTCCATCTCGTGGTTCATCGTTGCGGAGGAAAACATCATTCAAAGCAAAGAAAACATCAACAAACGAATCTCCTTCATGCGCAGGTGAAGGTGACCAAGATAAGGTGGAATGACCTGGAGAAAATGAACATGGAATGGAAGTGGCGAATGAAAGACTGCATTTGGGTCTCAAGTGTTGCTGTGATTTGTCAGGTTGGTTAAATGTCCTGTGTAATGTGACATTATACTAAAACACTGAAAGACTTTTATTACACAAGACACAATAGTGCTGGGTATAACTGAACCTCCATATTAAAGTCAAAAGTGCCATTAATAACCAATTAAAAGAAAGCACAAGGGGACAATACACACACACGCACACACACACACATACACACACACACACACACCAACGTAAATGCAACACCATCAAACATAACCAACTCGAAACAACACTGTCTTCATTGTTTCGTGCCTAGCCATCGCCGTGCTGCCCCTAGAGGCACGTGGCTGGTGTCTCGCTCTCTTCATGGTCTTTCTCTCTTTAATTGTAGGATTGGGGGCACCTGTTGGAAATCCTTAATAAGAAGCCCTGTGACGGCTGAGAAGATCACTCTGCAACAACCATCTTGGATCCACGCCGCCCGCGTTTCTGTGTTCCTCTTCTAGTTAATTCAGCTCTTTGTTTTGGTCAATAAATTAATGTCTTTTTAAAAACAACTTGCTTTTTAATGTGACACGCCAGAGGTGAGCGATAACATTGAAGATAACGGTCAAGATAAATGAAATGAAATCAAAAATCTTCATAAAGCCCCCTTCTATCAACCAGACAAAAAACCAAAAAAGGCAGTGCGTGGGTCGAATGAGACCATATCAGTGTTAAGCAACTCCGTTCCTGGAGATCTACTGTCCTGTTGATGAGTGTTTCAGGATTGGAATGAAAACCAAATGGACGGTAGATGTCCAGGAACAAGGTTGCTACCCACAGGACTACACGGACTCAATCGGGCCAGAGAAACTCTCATCTGGTGAGATGGAACCCACTTAAGGGCCTGAGGAGCTAAACGCTCCACACATAAAGGAGGTGCCTCTCGTGTAATTGAACGGAGCCAAACAAACTCATCAGGTGGGGTGGAAGGAGCTGGAGAAGTCTTGTGGATGGCCTGAGCTCTGTGGGGGGAAACAGGCCTAAGCAAGCAAGTCAGTACTCGCACAATCCCGTTTGTCTGAGGACACATTGGAAGTCAGGCCCCTTTCATTAGTATGTACACTCTTGCTGTTCAGAGGCCAAGTCCACTCCTCTGCTCAGCTGCTGGACTGCTGTTACCTTAAACCTATAACCAACCAACCAACGCACACACGCAAGCACTCACGCACTCACAAAGAGCAGGCTACAGATTGAGGCTACAAAAAATGACTCATCCTGTGATCAGTTATGTAATGGTGACTTTGCTACCCTACTGGTGATCCTGTGCCTCTTTCTCTCCCCGGTGATTTGGAGCCACACCCTGATGAGCTGCTGATGGCCTAATTGCCCTCACCTGCCTTTGGACCAACATTGGCCCTGCTTTAGCTGAAGAAGGGAATGCTCATCTGTTGAGTAGACATTTGTGGCTTTCCTACCATTTCAGACAGACCGTTTTATGGCTTAACTGTCGGCGGTTTCTGTGTTAACCTGGTGCTGCTTCTTTGCTTTTTTATGGTGTTTCCATGTACCTGTAATGTTCAGCTTCTTTTGTTTTAATGTGCACTTTTGTTTTGGTTGCAGGTTAGAGCCAGAAATCTGCAGAGGAGCCACCATTTTGTTTATCCTCGGGAGGATGAATAACTACTATAGGGGTTAATTCCAAACATTAGTTTTTTCAAATCCTTGCTTCTCTTCCTCGTGTCCCTTCCTTGCTGCATAGCTGCAGCTAATGGAGGACATGAGCATGCCATGCCGTCCATGCAATTTGTTCCTCTTTCGTCACTTCTGCTGTGTAAGTAGGTAGAAAAATACTGTTCAAATGCAAAGGGCTTTGCGGCCCTACTTTCAGTTTGTGCAGCTGTGGTCCATTGTGAAGTATAAATGCGCAAAAAAAAGACAGCTGAATGCAAGAGGCTCTGTGGCGCAAGAGGTTGGGCTGCCCCTTCAGAAGTATGGAGGTCGCTGCTTTGAATCCAGCAGCGGCCCAACTTTCAGTTTGCGCAGCTTTGGTCCGTTGTGATTTAGATAAATGCGCAAAAAAAAGAAAGACAAATGCAAGAGGCTCTGTGGCGCAAGAGGCTGGGCTGCCACTTCAGAAGTATGGAGGTCGCTGCTTTGAATCCAGCAGCGGCCCAACTTTCAGTTTGCGCAGCTTTGGTCCGTTGTGATTTAGATAAATGCGCAAAAAAAAGAAAGACAAATGCAAGAGGCTCTGTGGCGCAAGAGGCTGGGCTGCCACTTCAGAAGTATGGAGGTTGCTGCTTTGAATCCAGCAGCGGCCCAACTTTCAGTTTGCTCAGCTTTGGTCCGTTGTGATTTAGATAAATGCGCAAAAAAAAGAGAGATGAGTGCGAAGGAGTCTGTGGCGCAGGTGGTTGGACCGATCCTCAGGAGGTAGAGGTTGATGGTTCGATTCCCCGAGTGCCGCACCTGAGCAACGTTGGAGGTCCCCAAGGGCGGGGGAGAGAGGCGGTCCCCAAGGGCGGGGGAGAGGCGTGAGTGAGATGTGTGAGTGAAGGGGGGGGCAGGGCGGTGTGGGCCCCCCCCGAAAAATTCGGAGAGCTCAAGGATGGGTTATGTGTCGGAGAAGAAGGAAAACAAAATTTTTGCGGTTAGAAAGAAGAATGTTAATGACTAATTATTACTTGACTTCTTATTCCCATTATACCTACTTACTTCGAAATTACTTGACTTCTTATTCCCATTATACCTACTTACTTCGAAATTAACCACTTCTAATTTTACTTACTTCTAATTATACCTACTTCTAATTTTACTTACTTACTTCCTTACTATACCCACTTACTTCTAATTATGCTTACTTACTTCTTACTATACCTACTTGCTTCTAATTATACTTACTTCTAATTATACTTACCTACTTCTAATTATACTTACTTCTAATTTTACTTACTTCCTTACTATACCCACTTCTAATTTTACTTCCTTACTTCCTTACTATACCCACTTACTTCTAATTATACTTACTTCCTTCCTTACTATACCTACTTACTTCTAATTTTACCTACTTCTAATTATACCTACTTCTAATTTTACTTACTTACTTCCTTACTATACCCACTTACTTCTAATTATACTTACTTACTATACCTACTTACTTCTAATTATGCTTACTTACTTCTTACTATACCCACTTGCTTCTAATTATACCTACTTCTAATTTTACTTACTTGCTTCTAATTATACCTACTTGCTTCTAATTTTACTTACTTCTAATTATACTTACTTCTAATTATACCTACTTACTTCTAATTATACTTACCTACTTCTAATTATACTTACTTCTAATTTTACTTACTTCCTTACTATACCCACTTCTAATTTTACTTCCTTACTTCCTTACTATACCCACTTACTTCTAATTATACTTACTTCCTTCCTTACTATACCCACTTACTTCTAATTATACTTACTTCTAATTATACTTACTTACTATACATACTTACTCCTAATTTTACTTACTTCTAATTATACTTACTTCTTACTATACCTACTTCTAATTTTACCTACTTACTCCTAATTTTACTTACTTCTAATTATACCTACTTACTTCTAATTATACCTACTTACTTCTAATTATACTTACCTACTTCTAATTATACTTACTTCTAATTTTACTTACTTCCTTACTATACCCACTTCTAATTTTACTTCCTTACTTCCTTACTATACCCACTTACTTCTAATTATACTTACTTCCTTCCTTACTATACCCACTTACTTCTAATTATACTTACTTACTATACATACTTACTCCTAATTTTACTTACTTCTAATTATACCTACTTACTTCTAATTATACCTACTTACTTCTAATTATACTTACCTACTTCTAATTATACTTACTTCTAATTTTACTTACTTCCTTACTATACCCCCACTTCTAATTTTACTTCCTTACTTCCTTACTATACCCCACTTACTTCTAATTATACTTACTTCCTTCCTTACTATACCCACTTACTTCTAATTATACTTACTTACTATACATACTTACTCCTAATTTTACTTACTTCTAATTATACCTACTTACTTCTAATTATACCTACTTACTTCTAATTATACTTACCTACTTCTAATTATACTTACTTCTAATTTTACTTACTTCCTTACTATACCCACTTCTAATTTTACTTCCTTACTTCCTTACTATACCCACTTACTTCTAATTATACTTACTTCTAATTATACTTACTTACTATACATACTTACTCCTAATTTTACTTACTTCTAATTATACTTACTTCTTACTATACCTACTTCTAATTTTACCTACTTACTCCTAATTTTACTTACTTATAATTATACCTTACTATACCTACTTACTTCTAATTATACTTCCTTACTTCTAATTTTACTTACTTACTTCTAACTTACTTCCTTACTTCTAATTATACTTCCTTACTATACCTACTTACTTCTAATTTTACCTACTTACTTCTAACTTACTTCCTTACTATACCTACTTACTTCTAATTGTACTTACTTACTTCTAATTATACCTACTTACTTTTACTTCTAATTATACCTACTTCTAATTATACTTACTTACTTCTAATTATACCTACTTACTTACTTCTAATTATTAGTATTAGTATTTTTTTGTGTTTTGTTAAATTCATTTGCTTGTTTATTCTACCTCGTTGTGGTGTCCTATTAATAAGTCTCTGCCTCATGGTAGAGCCAGTGATTTTTGTGCAAATAATGAGCAGGACAAACACACACATCAACAAGTTAAAGAGTGATGTATTACTGTACAAATTTATTATCCCATTTAAAATCCCAGACATTCTGCTTAAAATACAGAACATATTGTCTCATTTACAAATAAACTGTTGCCAACACTTTCAAATAATAATGGAATGGAAAGTAATTTTTTTTTTTCCCCCGTGAGTGTATCAGAGGTTAGCCCACGGTATAAACCAAACACTTCATACTAAGAATATGAACAAAATCTATTTATTCAGAAGCATATCAAGCATATCACATTGTTCGCTCAGAAAATTCCTGGGTGATAAAGAGTTTTGTACACTGTCACAATGTATGCAACATCAAACCAAACAAGGGACGTTCCGAACGTTTCAGCATTCACTGTACAGCAACCTTATTCGCTTTGAGATGCTCGAACAGACCATTCAGCCCAACAATGCTTGCTATTTTCCTAACTACCCCCCCCCCCCCCCCCCCCAAATGACAGGGGAGCCATATGGCAATAATTATCTCTCTCCCGGGAGAGGAGAGCTAGCAGAATGGCACTTTGTACAGACAGGCACACCCTTATGATTTTATCTAGGCTATTATTCTCCCACACAGAACTGTGATTGTGATTTTAATAATTCAATTCCAGACAGCAACATAAATACATACAGTAAATGAGTCTCTCCATAAAAATTCTACCAGGATTTAGGTGTTTTACAGGCTAATGTTTCCAATTTTCCTCATACTTCCTTAAGGCAGTCTTTGTGTATTAAAAATAATAAATCAGAATTTAAGATATGATAGAGGGATGTTCCTAAATGGCTGCCAGTTTGGGGGGTTAACACTTATCTAATAGTATGTAAGAATATGAATAATAAAAGAAATATCAGAATCTATAGTAACAAGACAAAATGCAAAATATGAATGCAATATGTATAAAACTTTGATCAACAATACTCTTTCAGAATCAGAAGTCATGCGGGCATAACTGTGCACTCATGACACTCAAAAAAAAAAAAAAAAACGGCAGTAGTTTTCAACGGAGTGATTGGTGAACACTGACCCAGAACAGCGCACACTATATTACATTCAACTACATATATGTACATATCTAAATGGTAAATTGACTGCATTTATATAGCGCTTTTATCCAAAGCGCTTTACAATTGATGCCTCTCATTCACCAGAGCATTTAGGGGTTAGGTGTCTTGCTCAGGGACACTTCAACACGCCCGACTGCCAGACAACCGTTCTTACCTCCTGAGCTATGTCGCCCCATATTCCCATGAAATGAGGCTGAAAACAATATGCCTACATGTTGGTTTCTCCTGTTGAAGACGCATTACCTGTACACAATTGTAACCATTTTTTGCATAGATTACTTTAAGCATTAATGGACGGACGAGCCAGAGGCTCAGTGATAGGCTATTGGCTTGTCAGTATCAATGAAAGAAGCCCAGCAAGAAAGCACCTAAGAATTCCACCACAAATACCACTATTCTTGTAGAATGGTCCTAATGTACACACAGAACTCAGGATATCTGCACCCCGTAGTGGCTTTGCCTACACACCATTGTCGTAGCAGGATACACACAACTGTAAATTCTGCCACTTACGTTATGTAGCCTTTAAATTGTTCCAATTTTTTTATTTTAGTCACACATTTCAATTTTTATAGCCTAATGCATTGTGGTGGTCTCTTGGAGACCAGAATTTGCATTGTAAATGTAGCTAAATATAGGGAGACAAAGTGTTGAGTTGACGGTGGCAGCAATGCCAGACCGACCACAAAGTCACCACCATAGCCCTTACATTACATTGCATACATTGCCTTAGCCAGGAAAAATCCTACATGTACAGTTGTGTGGTTACAGACAGCTACCTATAATCTTGTACCTTAAATATTATTTCTATAGTAAAATATATTTGTTGTACAATATTTCAAATTTATTGCATGGATACATTACATTACATTACAGGCATTTGGCAGACGCTCTTATCCAGAGCGACGTACAACAAAGTGTATAACCATAACCAGGAACAAGTGTATCGAAAACCCTATAATAGCTTTATAATAGCTGATCCTAATTTCACAGATCTGGATAGCGTTCCAATTTTATGGAGTTATGTTGTCTGCAACTGACTCAACAGCACTGTGCTTAACAACACATCAATATACCGTTACACCCCCACGAAAAGGAAACAACACACACGGCAATGAAAACGTATATACAATCAAACATAACCATCTAAACAACGAAACTGTCATCAGAGAGAACAATCAGGATAAAGAAAATGGAATTAAAATAAAATAAAATGACTCAAAATATGGCTACCAACATCGGAATATATTTTACGGCAAAACATTTTTACGACAACGTTACAACAGTTTCGTTTGTTTGCATAAGCCATGCTAAGCGGCTAAAACCGTCCATTAATGCTTAAAACTACTATTTAAGAATGCATTTTCTTCATGTTTCTCAAAAAACAATTAAAACAACCAGATACAGCTCTCTCCGGAACATAGGAAACAATGATTAAGGTACTTACTGTGCGCGTAGGACAAGAAAACCAGGGCTAACCACTCGGCAGCGTCCCGAAAAGGTAAACATTTGGCGTGACGAAACCGGAAGCAGGATGTGTGTTACCGGTAAAGCGTCCCACCTGCCCCACCTACACGAAACTCTAGTTCTGCACATCCTAACAAATGTGTCCTCCTACCGTATCAAACTTAATATAAAAAGGCTCAGTGCCACGACCCTTGACAAAATAATCACCACCAAATATTTATGACAGGATTGTAAATAATTGTGAAACCTACTTAAAAATGATTAATGATGTATAATTCTATCTTCATTTTAGTGGCTTCAAAACTTTTCACTTTGGCCATCATAAATACTACCTTATCAAGCAGGACTTGAGGACCCTTGCCCTGATTGGTTGAAGCTGAGTTAGTGTCAAAGGGGGGTCAGGCTCATTTATGACAAGGACTGGCTTATATAAAAGCTTACAGATTTACTTATTAAGTAAAACAAATATTTAGTAAATAAGTAAGTTATGTTGTTGAAATCAGGGTTAAGCTCCATGATGTCATGATCAACAGATTCAAGGTTTTAGCTTTTCATCGACATGTATCATGTATACTGGATCTTCGAAGTCCATGCAGCTCAGCTATTGAATACCACAACAACAGAAGTGATGATTATATGCAATAATTGTTAAGTCTAGCCAGTAGTGAACTGTATCTAATCTGTACAGACACATCTTCTTGTACTCATCCTGTGATCACAGTTATGTAACGGCGACTTTGCTACCCCTACTGCTGACCCTGTGCCTCTGTCACTCCCTGGTGATTTGGTGCCACACCCTGATGAGCTGCTGATGGCCTAATTGCCTCCACCTGCCTTTGGTCCAACATTGGCCCTGCTTTAGCTGAAGAAGGACGTTCTCATCTGTCGAGTTGACGCTTGAGACAGACTGTTTTCTGGCTTCACTGTTGGCGGTTTCTGTGTTCGCAACCTGGTGCGCCGCTGGCTCGATTAACTGTCCATCTCATGGTTCATCGTTGCGGAGGAAAACATCATTCAAAGCAAAGAAAACATCAACAAACGAATCTCCTTCATGCGCAGGTGAAGGTGACCAAGATAAGGTGGAATGACCTGGAGAAGCTGGCCCAGAATCAGATGCAGCGGGGAGGGCTTGTGGATGGCCTGTGCTTAGTGGGGGATGACGGGCCTACGTAAGCAAGTCAGTACTTGCATAACCCCTTTGTTTGAAGACCCAGACACACATTGGAGTTCAGGCCCCTTTTTATTAGTTTGTACACTCTTGCCATTGAGAGCCCTTGTCCATTCCTGTGCTCAGCTGCTGGTCTGCTATAACCTTAAAGCCACACCCAAGCACCCACGCACGCATTCACGCACGTGCCAAAGAGCGAGCTACAGCTTTAAAACACACCAAAGAACTCAGACTCATTCTATCGTAACAGTTGTTTTGTACTGGTGCCGTTGCTACCCCTACTGGTGATCCTGTGCCTTTCTCTCTCCCTGGTGATTTGGGGCCACACCCTGATCAGTTGCTGATGGCCTAATTGCCCCCACCTGCCTTTGGACCAACATTGGCCCTGCTTTAGCTGGAGAAGGGAATTCTCATCTGTCGAGTAGACATTTGTGGCTTTCCTACCATTTCAGACAGACTGTTTTATGGCTTAACTGTCGGTGGTTTCTGTGTTAATCTGGTGCTGCTTCTTTTATGGTGTTTCCATGTACCTCTAATGTTCAGTTTCTTTTTTCTTAATGTGCGCTTTTGTTTTGGTTGCAGATTAGAGCCAGAAATCTGCAGAGGGCCCACCATTTTGTTTATCCTCGGGAGTGAGAATAACTACTATAGGGGTTCATTCCAAACATTTTTTTATTTTTTAAATCCCTGCTTCTTTTCCTCGTGTCCCTTCATTGCTGCATAGCTCCAGCTAATGGAGGACATGAGCAGGAGATGCATGGTTGAGATATGAGGACGGAGGAATCGAGGGAACGGGTATTAGGTCAGGGGTCTGTAACCCTGGTCCTGGAAAGCCACAAGCTCTTCTGCTTTTTTGTTTTCACCCTAAAATCAGCACCCGTTTCAGACCCAAGCAACCAGGTGAAGTGAGCTAACTGTGTAATCAACTGCTCTAATTGATTAATTAAGTGCAGAATCTGTGGCTCTCCAAGACCAGGGTTACAGATCGCTGTAGTAAGCAAATGGAACATCCTTGCTCGATCAAGCGTCTGTTTGAGGTGGCATCAGTACCTAATGACGCGTTGCACCGCTGTATCACCTGTCACTGGGCTAGTATCAGATTGTAAAGTTACTTCTTTGCATTATTTTCAATGATTTCCGCCCATGGAACGTGACAGATGTGAAAATAAAATTAGAAATAGTATAGATGTTGTCCTTCAATTACCCTGTATCTAAGGTGTTCGACTAGCACTGCCTCAATAAAATAGATAAAATAAGCGATTGAAATGAATCCCTGGTCTGAGTAGTCTTCTTTAGGCTCAACTTTGGCCCACTCCTATCACACCCAGTGCCTAATGACTATTTGTATGCATTTTATATTGTTGTGTGTCACTTTGAAATAAACATGTTTGGGACGGCACGGTGCTTAAGTGAAACTTAAGTGGTGTGTGGGCCTGCCTTGCAATGGATTGGAGACCTGTTGAGAGTACAATCCTGCATCTCACTCACTGCATGCTTGGATAGGCTCCAGACCGCGCCCGCCCCAAGAAATGTCTAATCACCATCATGCGCACCTGAAAGCGTTTCTGTGTTCTGTGTTCGTTTCCTGCATCTCATTCAGGTGTGTCTTGGGTGTCTGTGATCTCATCTTCTTCTACCCTCTGAAGCAGCCGTGTGTCTACGACGATGTAGGTGGCGCAACGGTATCGCCGTTGTCTTTCAATGCCAAGGTTCCCGGTTCGATTCCCGGGTCCCCTTTATGTTTGTCTTGGATGTTTCACACTGTACGCTTTATAATGCTGAATAAGAGGTGGGTAGCTTGGGTGCTGGAGTGGCTCAGCGGGTAAGTGTGCCGTCTCAGAAATTCTGAAATTGTGGGTTCAAGCCCCGCTCCTGCAACATGCCGTTGTCTAATCCCTGTTTCTCATCCTCAGGTGCTGATGCGTGAGCAGATCCAGACGGTGTCCTTGGTGGTGTGGCGGCGGCGGCGGAGAGGTAAGTTGGGGGGGAGGGGTAGAAGGGGGGCGCTGGCCCCCCGGAGGAGTGGAGGAGGAACGGTGGGGGTGTTGGAGCAGGGGGGAAGAGAGAGGGGGGAATCTTACTTTGCTGGCCGGCCCCCCCTATAAATAAATATTTCTATATATAGGGAGGGGGGGCCGGCCAGCAAAGTAAGATTCCCCCCTCTCTCTTCCCCCCTGCTCCAACACCCCCACCGTTCCTCCTCCACTCCTCCGGGGGGCCAGCGCCCCCCTTCTACCCCTCCCCCCCAACTTACCTCTCCGCCGCCGCCGCCGCACCCTCTGGGACACCGTCTGGATCTGCTCACGCATCAGGACCTGTGGATGAGAAACAGGGATTAGACAACGGCATGTTGCACGAGTGGGGCTTGAACCCACAATTTCAGAATTTCTGAGACGGCACACTTACCTGCTGAGCCACTGCCGACCTCTGGCTCCAGGGCTGCAGAGGGTAGAAGAACCAGTGAGACCAAAGAGGCCCAAGAAAAACCAAATGGAACATGCGGGCTCGAACTCACGAGCTTCACATTCAAAGACATCGACAGTACCGCTACGCCACCAGTCAGGCAACGGAACCAAGGGTGCTGCATCGGGTAACAGAAGATGAGAACCCAACAACACAAGAATATCTAAAGTAGACGCGAGATTTGAACACCGAAGCTTCGGTTCCAAAGACGGCGACAGTACCATCGCGCCACCCGCAATCGAGCCGAGGCAGAGACGTTTCAGATGGTAGAGGAAGATGAGAACAGAGAACCGCAAGCGAAAAAGAGGCCAAGAACAAGGCTCGAACCCTGAACGCGCTGCATCGCGAACCGAAGACGACACCACTAAGCCACGGTGGCCGTTACGCTCGTGCCGGATTTTTAAATATTTTACTGTCCAGAACTGGAGTTTTTCACAGGAGGGGAAGGTGAGACGCATTACAAGTGACACAGCCCGCTTCAGTTTTCATCGCGCCAAGTATTTCAGTTCTTGAGATGATGTGGTTAGCCTGCTTTTTCTTCTTCTACACATAGACATTTGGAGTTTTGGTTTGTAATGTTCCCGATTTTTTTTCTTTTTCAAAAATTTAATTGTTTTTCTTAATTTTATTATTTTTAATTTCATTATTTTTTAAATTTCACTCTTTTATCTATTTATTTTTTACATTTTAAAACAAATTATTTTTACTTTTTTTAATTAATTTTTTTAAATCAATTTTTTACTTTTTTTAATGAATATTTTAATTTTTTAAAACTTTTTTAAAATTAATATTTTCACTTTTTTTTCCACTTGAACTTGAAGCCCCTTTGTTGAGAGTTTTATTTAGATTAAATGATTAGTATATGAGTATATATACATAAAATACCAGGCAGTCATATTTATTGATTTATTCAATCAAACAAAACCAAATGAAAAACAAAACTGAAAAACATTCTGGGGATCTCTGGGGGGTGCTGCGCATGGACAGCAGGTATCCTCCTCTGTGGGATGGGCAGTGTGATCACTTCTCGCTGCTAATCCTCCAACGGATGCTGGTGCATCGGCTGTTGGGCCATAGAGGATCCTCTCAGTCGTCATGGAGGATCTCAGCAGAAACCTGTTTAGGGACTCAGAGGATACAAGGGGCCCAGACCATCTGCCTACGGGGCCCAGACCATCTGTCCACGGGGCGCTCGCAGCACCAACGGCACACGCTCTGAGTCAGCGCACCCGTAGGAGGGGTGCTAGGGGTAGGTGCCGGTTAAAAGCCCATGCAGGTGGGAGTTTAAGCCCTGCCGTGGTACTCTCTGTATCCGCTACCCTGTTTGAAAAAAGCTGAAGAAATACTAAGGAAGGGTGGACTGTCCCACACTGTTTTTTAATAAAAATAAGCAATAAACACATAAATAAACAACATGTCCTAACATTGTCAAAGTAAGCAAATACATGATGAGAACAGACCATTCAGCTAATATCGTCTCATCATTTAGGCTACCTGCAAGCCTGGACTTGAACACCCCAAGTGTCTCTGCTTCTGCAACGTGACCTTGTTAATTATTAATTATTTTTTTACATTTTTTTTTTTTTTTTTTTTTGAGGTCCCACCCTCCATTAGGGCATTACTACAGACAGTCGCCCATACTGTTTTAATATTATTTTATTTTAATTTTAAAAAAATTTGATTGCATAAAGGTAGCGGTATGGGAGACTGTCAGTAGTAATACATTAATCTACACCAAATGTGGTGCATAGTACAAATAAAAACAAAACAAAACTCATACTCACACAGCGCCTCCATCTGGGGACTTCCTCCTTCAAACCCCAGGGCCTGGAACACCGTCACACTTCTGAACGTACACACTGGGCTTCTGCAGAGATAAGCCGGGGCTACAGAAGAGCTGTAGCGGAAAAGAAGGGATGAAACATAAGTAAACTCACCAACAGTTGTTGCATATGAGCATAAAGCATGTAAATACAAAAACAGAAACAGGAACAAAGTCTCTGAATCACCATTGTTAGTTTTAGGTGGCATGCGAGCTACCAGAGGGTGTAGCCTAAAACGTTAATCTGCGCTATGGTACCATCACAAACGCATATAACGGAAACAATACAAAGCTCATACACACACGGGTAAAACCGTTGATTTCTGCTACGGTGACATCACAAATGCATAAAAAGCCTTCAGAAAACCACCACTAAATACAACAGATGACGACGCTATTCATTTAATTGTATCCTACCAAACAAAACTACAGAGGGGTGCTGCAGGATCCAAAATTCCAAGACAAGTGGAAGATGGTGTTTGTGACACTCTAAAAGACTACTTGAAGGAACAGTAAGGGAGGCATCCTCACAGAATGCCACACTTACATGAGGTGGTGCGCAGGTAGTAACAGGCTATACAAATTTCTGTGAGGAAAATATTGCTCCATCAAAGACAATGAAGGCCCTCTCAAAGAACAATCAACAATCAAGGGATATTGCAAGCAATGTTGCAGTCGGTGTGTGGACACTGTTAACAACTTCTACAGAAATTCTGACAAATAAAACAGAAAGAAATAACATCATAAGTCTTGCTAAGACAGCAGGCCAGCAAGATATTATTACAAGATGTTAAGATTGAAGATGTTAACAGGGTTATGAAAGGGGGAAACTGAACAAAGCTTTTGGTCCAGACAACACGAGTAATCATCCACTGCAATCCTTTCAAAGTCAACTACCTCCTGTCTTCTGTGGCCAGTTCAATTGCTAACTCAAGGAGCACACAGTACATGGGCGGTTCTTAGACTACAAGCACTTTCATGTCCTCTGGTCATATTTTTAAAAATACATATAATTTTGGACAATTCCCTCTCTCTTTGTTAAACTACACACACACACACACACACACACACATTATGTGCAGCCACACAACAACTGTTTATAATGGGCCAGACTAGAGTGCTCGGAATGCTTAAGTCCAAAGATGTACTACCATTTTGAATCATCTTCTGCATAATGGAAGACTGGCACACATGCACACACACACATTACGCACACTGTGCATTGAAAGTATGAGGTATATTTCCACTACGTTTAACCAAATTTTCTGATTTACAAAACTCTATATTTTGGAATCTCTACATGCAATCTTGCCCAGTCTCTACAGTGCTAAAAACTAAAGAACCACCACTATTTTAACCATGCATGCTGAACTGGATGATTCAAAACAAGAAGAAAATCACAACATGGAAAATTCACTGCACAGCGAAAACTCAATACAACTAAACAGTGCACAAAGACATAGGATATAAGATACTTCGCTACCACCATAAACACATGTTGAAGCTGATAGAAATGGAACAACTATTAGGAGACAAAACGTACAATGAAGCACTCCTCCAATCGTAAATGGTCAACAGACATTTCCCCAAGCAAAGCGTAACACATCAAGAAAGACCTCAACGCACGGTACAAAAGGCTCAATTTCTATTAAAAAAAAAAGAAAAATAGCAGATCAGTAGGATTTGCTATGACGACTGACGGACTGATTTTTTTAAAAAATCTTTAAAGTACGTACATGGTTAACATACAAACCAAGATAGATAAACTCATCAAAAACAACGAACAAGACAATTCCGTTATTGCAGCCTTAACAATTCTTCAAAATGTCTACAAGAAAGAGTAACCAGAAATATAAAAATACAAAGGCCGTTATATTAACCACAGCTGAATCGCTACCAAGAAACACCATGAAAACAGAAAATAGGTACTACGCTACGGCTACTACGGTTTCGTTTGTTTACATTGACCATGCTAAGCGATGACATCTTACACTCACCATAACTTGATTAAAACTTAAAAATGGACATTCCGCATGTTTCCCAGACAGCAAAAAACTAACCAAATTCAACACTGAAAATAAAAATTATAATACTTACTGTACGTGCAGGAGAAGGAATCCCGTGCTAACCGCATGGCAGCGCTTCCACAAAGTAAACATGAAAACGGAAGATGGATGTGTCACCCACAATGCGTCCCACCTGCCCCACCTGTACAAAACTTTAGTTCCTCACAGAATAATGTCTCAAACGTCAAACAAGTGTTTTTCAATCGCATCGAACATAATAAAAAAGGCTCAGTACTACGTTCCTTGACAAAATAATCTCCACAAATATATTCATGACAGAATTGAACATATTTGTGAATACTACTTTTAATTATTAATAAGTAATGCATAATTTTTATAAATCTTAATTTTTCTGTTTCCAAAGTGGTTTGTAATGTTCAAGTGTTTTATTTATCAAATGCACAGTATAACACAGGGTCATTCTGAACAATGAAATTCTTAGGACATGGCAAGCAACAACTACGTAGTAGGCATAGAAAATATTATATTATTAAAAAGAGTCACTAATGAGCATAGAGTTCTGGAGCACCTCAGCAAGTAAGTGCACTAGCATTCCCCTAATCCACTAACTGTGGATGCCATTGGTGCTCAAGTCGGGTGATTATTGCCTGTCTCTCACTCACCACAGCCATCAACACATTTGAGAGACAGAGATTAATCACACTCCTTGAGTGGGAATTGAACCCACACTTTCAGGCTGGGAAATACCAGCGCATTTACCCTCTGAGCCACCCTAGAACTCTGAAAACATAACGCTCAATATAAAACACATTAATAAACATGATTTTCCATCCATCTGAATTCAAAAATTACATATGAAGAATTTTTGCTTTTTTCACTTTTGGACAAGAGTCCATAGTCTGAAACAATTTTTTTCCATTGTAAATGTATACACACACATTTTCTTTATTTTTTCAAAGTGGTTGTTGAACAAACAGAATTTTATGTTCCTTCTCATATTTAGAATTTGTTTATTTTTTCACTTGAACTTGAGGCCCCTTTGTTGAGAGTTTTATTTAGATTAAATGATTAGATTATATATACATAAAATACCAGGCAGTCATATTTCTTTATGATACATGTGCAATACATTATGAGTAAGTAATCTGCATATAATCATTCAAATTGTTTTTCGTATTGCATATTCATTAGACGTACACTTCAAAACTAGCACACTGGGAAATATTCCTCTTATTTCAGAGTAAGAGCTTTACACTGTAGTGCAATAAAATAAAATTTATTACATGTGCACATGCAGAGATTACTACAAAAGGCCTTAAAATCCAATCACACTGTCATCAAAAACAATTGGCAACAGTATACCCCGTGTTTCAATACATGACAGTTTATTTATATGATTATTTATTTTTTCATTCTGAACAATGAAATTCTTAGGACATGGCAAGCAACAACTACGTAGTAGGCATAGAAAATATGAAATTATTAAGAAGAATCACTAATGAGCATAGAGTTCTGGAGCACCTCAGCAAGTAAGTGCACTAGCAAACCCCCAATCCACTAACTGTGGATGCCATTGGTGCTCAAGTTGGGTGATTATTGCCTGCCTCTCACACACCCCGGCCATCAACACATTTGAGAGACAGAGATTAATCACACTCCTTGAGTGGGAATTGAACCCACACTTTCAGGCTGGGAAATACCAGCGCATTTACCCTCTGAGCCACTCCAGAACTCTGAAATCATAACTCTCAATATAAAACACATTAATTTGAATAAACTTGATTTTCCATCCATCCCCCCATTTCCATTTTGAAAATGGGCCCAAAAAATAAAAAAAATAAAAAAAATAAAGATGCCATACAGGGGCTGTTTAACCACGCCAGGGCCCTTGGTGATCGCCTATGTATATGGCCTAATGAATGGGCTGGCTATGTTAGCATAGAGGAGGTTATGGTGCTTCTGAGCACTGGCCTTAAAACAGTGGGAGCAAATGTATGCAAGAGCAGCCATTACAGAAGCACCCAAAGGGGTAATAATGGCGGTTTAACACAATCAAATCCACTGCACCTTTGACAGATCACCAACCGGCTTAAAACATTCAGCTTTGGGTACGGAAATTAATTTCAAAGAGACCATCAATTATGGTAAATGGTAAATGGACTGCATTTATATAGCGCTTTTATCCAAAGCGCTTTACAATTGATGCCTCTCATTCGCCAGAGCAGTTAGAGGTTAGGGGTTAGGTGTC